>JAQQZR010000001.1:3099833-3117333 GCA_030068235.1 Notoglanidium macrostoma
ATGAAAATTACAGGCCTCTCTCATCTTTTTAAGTGGGAGAACTTGCACAATTGGTGGCTGACTAAATACTTTTTTGCTCCACTGCACTTTATATATATATATATATATATAAATTCTGAAACTAGGCTACATGCATAAGTATCCAAACCCTTGAGACACAAGTACTTGGTAGAACCAGCATTTGCTACCATAAGTCTGTTAGTGTTCTAGCAGCTTTTGACACTGGGAGAGATTTTTGCCCAGTCTTCCTGGAAGATTTACTCCAGGTTCTTGAGGTCGGCTGGATGACACTTGTGAACCTCAGTTTTCAAGCAGTGCCACAGATTCTCGATGGGACTTCAGATTCAGATCTGAACTTTGACTTGCTGTTGTAGACTATTGATCTTTTTGTTGTTCAACCACTCCTGTGTTGCTTTGGCCTTGTACTTGGGATCATTGACCTGCTGAAAGGTGAAGTTTCTCCGAAGCTTTATTTTTTTCGCACCTTCCATCTGTCCTTCAGTATTAACAAGATGCCCAGTCCCTACTAAGGAAAAAATACTTCACTGTTGGTATGGTCTTTGTTGAGGTATGGACACATAGGATTTGCTCCATATAGCATTTTGTGTGAATTTTTGCCAGAAAGCTATATTTTTTGTCTCATCTGCCCATAATACCTTACCCCACATTTTTGCTGTGCCATTCTGTTGCTTTCTGGCAAACTCCAAAAATGCTTTGATGTGTTTTTTTCTTCAGTAAACATGCAGACCTCTTGGTATTGTTGACTGGTCTAACTTAACTCCAGTCTCATCCACTAAATTCTGTAGCTCCTTCAAAGTGATTGTTGGCCCTTCTCACCCCTTTTCCACCAACAAAGAATGAGTTAGAATGTGTTAAGAATCAGAGAAATACCTGCAATTACAGAACAAAAGCTCAAAGGTAATTAATGCAATCCACCATCTTGCATGTTTACTGCGTTGTGCAACAACCGCCATTGATGAGGCATCCATGATTTTACATGGTTCCACTTGGGCTGGGCTGGTTCACCAGTATTCTGAATGGAACCAGTTCAAGAACCCTTTCCCTGTTGGTGGAAAAGGGATATCTGTGACTTCCCTCACAAGAACCCTTCTTGCTCTGAGGCTGCATTTTGAGGGACAGCTTCGTCTGGGCAGTGCCTAGGTGGTATGATGGAGGTTCCAGTTCCTCACAATTGACCAAACACTGCTACTTGGATATCCATTATTTTATAGCCTTTTTTTTATCTTGTGCATGGTCATGACTTTATCTCTAATTTCCTAAGGATACTTGAATTAAGGGGGTGTTTTTTGCAAGAAAATGATTTTTTTAATGATTCTTTAAAGCCGATATCAGTCTTTTAGAATAAAATGACAACACAAAAGTGTTTCATTTGTAATCCAAATGAGTCTGATGATTTTTAAGGGTGTTGGATACTTTTGCTAGGCAGTGTATCAATTAAAATATCTTTACACGGACTGTTTTTACAGCCTTTTTTGTTAAACTGGGTTTCTTATTTAGCTACCATTTGATCTATAAAAAGCCTAGACGTCTCTGTGTGATTTTTTTTTTTTTTTTTGTCTTCGTACTGTTGTATGTTCTTGCATTGTATTCATTGCCTCTATTTTCTTTGGGGTGGGGTGGGGTGGGGATTTCTATCATCATTGGTAAAAGTGCCACTCTGATCAGTGATACAAACACTTAACGCGTTACAGCCTCCTCCAAAGATTTGTTCGGATAGCTCTCTGCTCTCAAACTGAGTGTCTAATTGCTGTAAATATGTTCTCCCTTCATCTAATCTGTAAACATTGCTGTTTTCAATGTCTCTGGCACCTGTGCTGGTCTCCAGCCTGCTCTCCATCGCAGGACTCCCTTCACCATCCTCAAATACACCGCTCTGCCCAAGATGCACGTAGTTCAGCATGGTCTAAATCAATGCAGCCTAGTCCACACCGGGGCTAACCCCCCCCGCCTGCCACCTCTCGCCATGCTACCGTATTAGGAAAATAATGTCATTGATCCGGCGGGATGTCAGGCTGGGCATTAAATTTGAAAAGCGGCGAGTTGGGCCGCCAGGTTTCCCCAGCTCACTCAGTTTAGGAGATGTGGCGATGAAGGGAGGCTTTCCCACTGCCCCAGATGATAACAGGAAGAGCACATGACGTCCCAGTGGATGATGGAGACAGGGTCCTGCTCGGCCTGCGTCCATTACAGGAGCGGGATAAGGGAACGGGTCGATCAGAGGCAGAGCAGCAGGGAGAAGATGGTGTGTGTCCCAAAAACAGTGTGATCCCACTATAGCCATGCCATTGGGAGGAAGATACAAAGTGTGACTCTGCGTACATGGACAGATGCACAGACAGACAAAGAGCTCAGATAGTGCTCTGTAAATCACGATTCATGATACAATTCACTCTGCATATATTGTAAGAATTTAAATAAGTAATGACACTATTTAATACTATGTTGGTATAAAATCTTTGGGCTTTTATTACAATCTTTGGTCTTTTGACCAAAGCCTTCAGTGAGAAAATCTAGAATGATATCAGTACTAGATAGAAACGCTGACTATTTTATACAGTTCATATCAATTGCGTTGTTGTTGTTGTTGTTGTTGTTGTTTAGAGCACTCATCCTATCCTGTATTAAAACTGAGGAGGAGAGTTACATGATGGCCCACTTCTCCACGTCCTTGAGAGGCGTATGTCAGCGCCAGGGGCTGGTAACTTGTGTGTGTGTGTGTGTGTGGGTGTGTGAGAGAGGGTCCTGTGGAGCTCAGCATGCGCTCTGTGCCCAGGTTCGCTCCACCCAGACGCCCGTCCCCTGCCCGCTTCTGGAGAAGTGCCAGGATCTGGAGGGACCGCCATCACAAGGGGGAGGGAGAGGGAGCGTGTTAAGGTTGAAGAGGACTTCTGAGAGTGTAATGTCTCCGTAAATCCGAGTGTCTTACTCTCACTCTGATAGTGTAATAGAATTTTTAAAAAATTGCCACAAATCTTAAGAGTATCCATCATTCTTCCCACCTTAACACACTCCCGAGCACCAAATTCCTGTCATTAACTCATCAGAGGAAGTATTGTGTCTCGTACGTGTGCGTTGTCCGTAATCTCCACCCTGCCCCGCACATTTCTGACTCACTCTCAGTGTGCCGTTTGTGTGTTTGCTATAATTGGTATGGATATTCGCCAAGAGCGAAGATAAAGATCCATCTGAGATCCTTTTGTCCTTGAATGGCGCAATGTGGGAATTCGCTAGCCCTTTTTCCCTCCTTTATTCCGTAGCTTGGCATGGGGAATTGGTGGGATGAGACGCTATTCCCTAAATAGCCTGTGGCAAAAGGTAGCCTGATTAGCATGCTGTCTGCTAGGCATTCCTCCAGGCCACGAGTGCTAGCTATCACTTACTAACTATTTGTATTTATAGTTTTGTGTGTGTGTGTGTGTGTGTGTGTGTGTGTGTGTGTGTGTGTGTGTGTGGTTATAATTAGAATGAGCACAGGAAGCGTGTTTGCTTTTGATCAGCTGCCAGCCTCGCACAGTGCCGCCGTGCCACAGCCCTCACTGCTCCCAGTGGATCATGGGAAACAGCAAGGACTGTTCTAGAAAGAGCCTGAGAGCATCGCACTTGCTCAAGGTCGAACAACAGAACAGAAGAGATGATCTAGCGTGGTGAAACTATATAAATATAAAAGTGGGGGTAAAATTAATCATTTTTTATAGATCTATTTTCAATAAGTCACCAGGTTCTATAGTCAGAATTTCAAAAGGTACTTTTATGTATCACAAAAATATGGTGTTATTTAACAAAAACGTATAGCTGTACACCATACACTATAGCCATTGGTACGGTGAAGCTTTTTATATGGAGATTTACACATTTATGGAAGGAGTCTCCAGAGTTAGCACTTTTTCCATCACAGGAAAGTCTCCAGGACTGAGGAGTTTGTGTTTTATGACTTCTCTGTGACATGTGACAACCTGGTTTTTTTTGTTTGTTTTTTTTTTGTCCATCAAGAGAGAGTAAAAAAAGGTGGATAAGGGATTGACTTTTTATATCTATAAGCATAAAAAGTATGTTTCATAAATGTAAAAAAAAAAAAATAATGCTAGAGATAAACAATTTTTCCAACGATTTATTGTGATAATTCCGCAATATTCAACCCCTTCGAACCTTTAAAAGAAAATAATTTTACAACCTGGAACTGAATTGTACAGCATAGCCCCTAATATTGAAGTGGGGGGAAATCTGTATAGTTTGCAAAATTATTTACAAATCATTAATTGTTAAATACAGGAAAGGTAGCATAAAAAAATGGATAGATGGATGGAATAAATGTTAAAGTTGTGTTTATGCATTGCAATGCAACATCATATCTGAAGGATTACAGTGTAGTGTGTAGCAATACCTGGGTTCTGTACTGTATTACATTATACATACCCACCTTGATGTAAAATTTTCAGCAGCTGAGCCCTGAATCCGCTCCCATTTAAACACGTATCCCCTTCCTGTCCATCAAACTTCACATGTACTATATCTTCTATCTACCCTATCTACCATTGTGATGTGCTGAATAGTTCATGCTGCAGCAGGATGTAATATTTATCCAACTACAACAGCAGCATCCGCAAGATCCTTCACTGTTTCTGTTCCCTGCTAGCAAAGGTACGTTTTTTAGTTGTGTCATTTTTCATGTGCCTAGACATCAGTGACAAGCACTGAGTAGGGATTTAACCTGCACGCCAAGCAGCCAGACTCCGTTCCTTTCCCCCACTAGACATCTGTGTACATTCCTACACGTGGAAATGAGAGATGTGCTCTAATGATGTCTTGCTGGCTGTGTGCTTTCCATTTCTCTTCATCAAGTGCTTGGCATTCTGCTTGCTCAGCACTTTATCGGGAATAGGGGGGAGGGGTGTAAACTCTTAGGGGAATCATAAGAGTTTGATGCGGACTCACTGCCAAAATGTCAGCGATGCTGGGGAAGAAGGGAAAAAACTTCAGCCAAAAAAATCTCCTTGGCTCAATATTTAAGTAAGCTCTCCAGGGTTGCACTTTTTTTTTTAAAGCTACATCAGCCCACAAATTTATATTTTAATACGCAAGTCCTCAAAGTGACAACCCTAGATGTGTTGCAAACAATCCTCAGGAAATATTCAGGAAAAATGTGTCAGCGTTGAATTCGCAGTTTTTGTTTACCATCTAATGAATCTTTTCGCAGATTGAGAAAATTTCCACTGAGGAACTTTGTAAGAACTCGGGAACTTTAATAAGAACTTTCTTAGCAAGACGTAGACTTCAGGAATAATTCCTCTGGAGGAGTCATGTTCAGTTTTAGCTCCTGGACTGTAGTTCCAAAACGCATCCAGGGGCTGCTCATGACATTAGACGGGAGGCGGAAATTATTTACTTAATTCAGTCGCCTCCAAAAGTATTGGAACAGCAAGGTCGGTTCCATTGTTTTTGCCATACACTGAAAACATTTGGGTTTGGGATGAGAAGATGAATATGAGATGATGTATCAGAATTTCCTGATATTTACATTTAGCTGTGTTAAACAGCTTAGAACATTGCATCTTTGTCAGATCGCCCAGTTTTTTAGCTGAGCGAACGTACAGGAACACATAGTCTTAAAGTAAATTCAAGTAAGTACCACTTAATATTTGGTTGCATAACTCTTGTTTGCAATAACGTCTTCAAATCAGTGACCCACTGACATCACCAAACTGTTGCATTCTTCTTTTGTGATGCTTTTCTAGGCGTGTACCACAGCTTTTTCAGTTGTTGTTTGTTTTGAGGGTTTCTCCCTTCAGTCTCCTCTTCAGGAGGTGAAATACATACTTAATTGGGTTAAGGTCTTGTGATTGACTTGGCCAGTCTGAACTTTCCACTTTTCCCACTAATGAAGTCTTTTGTTATGTTGACAGTGTTTCAGGTCATCGTCTTGCTGCATGTTGAAGTTCCTCCCTATTAGATTGGATGCATTTCTGTATAAATTGATGGACAGAATGTTTCTGTAGACTTCTGAATTCATTCTGCTTTCTATCATCATTCTGTACCCATCCATCCACCCATCCATCTATCCATCCATCCTTCCATACATCTACCCACACACCCACCCCACCCATCTATCCATCCATCCATACTTCCTTCCATCCATCTACCCACACACCTACCCACACCCATCTATCCATGCATCCATCCATATGCCAACCCAATAACATCCCCATACACCTAATTAAGCCCATCTGTCCATTCATTCATCCATACTTCCATCTACCCATCCTTCCATCCATCCATCCATGCATCCATCCATCTCTAACCCTACAATAGAGCTTTTTCCTTTGAGAAAATGTTCCTAGTGAAAGGAAGCAAGAACCCCCAACCAACCAAGTAATCCTTGAGGCCCCCTTTTTTCAGATTTTTGGAAACCATATTAGGTTCCCTTCCAGTCCATCTTTGTTGTTAGCACAATAAACAATATAATCAGTTTCCAACACATTTCATTATCTGTGGCACCAGCAAAGATCTATCAGTTAAAAGGTTATATAGGAAACCAAACAACTGTTTTTCATTTGCTGTAATGAAACTTAGTGCCTCCATGTTTAAGATTGGAAGAACTTTGATCTAATAATTTCATTTATATGAAATTGAAGTGTAAACTTTGCTTTGTGTATAAGAACAATTTTGCACATATTAATTCTTAAATCATTATACAGAGCTGTATAAATATACCTAGTATATAAAACGGCATTGTACCATAATCTCCTGCCAGTTGCAAGCTCCTAATGGGACTTCAGTGTGTTTCATAATGGCGAGCAACCCAACACTATCTAACGGCGCCCAGTGGTTGATTTCCATTGTTAGCTTAATGGCATTAATAACATGGTGCAGACTTAGCGCTCACATTAATGATGATGGAATCCTCGTTAATCTATCATCCCACACTGCAAGCTGCCCCGGACGAGAGAACGCATCACTCGAGGATTACCGTGATGAGCTCTTTCCACCTGGGCACTGCAAACACCTGCCAAAATATTGGCAATTAGAGGCTAATTAGTTGCGAGTGTTTTCCGACTAAAAAGCAAAGGAGCATTTTTTCCCGTGCCTGCATGCTGTCTGCTGCTATTGTGCCCCTCAGGTGCTTCTCATCCTTAGAACAGAACCAGTGCTCCGGATCAACATATGCAAATGATTTATTAATTACTCCTCAACATAATGGCCACATTTCAGACATCGAGGCCCATCCTGCCTCATCACATACACTCTTGGAACAAGACCCGAGCTGCAAATGCCTGCGTGTGCACTTTTCTTAGATATTTACTAAAAACAAAATCGGCAAATAATGCCAACCAAAATGGACTTATTCATTAACACATTTAAATCCAAAGCAGTTACCCATACCACCTCATCCCACAGCAATTTGTCAGTGCGGGCAACTTTTAAAAATGTATTGAAGATGACTTTTTATGCATTTATAGTTACATTTAATGTTGTGGAACTTCCATGAAACAAGATCGTGTTATCACTTATGTCATAGCAGCTATAAAGAGTTGTCCCCTCACCAACCTCTTTTCGTTTCTCTCTTTTAACGTTAAGAATTTTGTCATTTTACTAGAAACCCAGAAAGCCAAACTCTTCTGTCCTGAAGGCTTTCCAATGTCAAGAAAAAGTTACACCTTAACCCTTTACTGCTACAAAGCTTTGATAAATAAGTAAACACACAGGCATATGCTTTTGTTTCGGGTGCAGTCCTGTATCTGGCCCCTGTCTGGTCATTGGTGTGTTACCTGACTGTGTGCACCTGTTCCGTGTTCCACCCTAGCTTGTCTGTTTACACCCTGTCATAACAAGCCTTGCAAATCCTTAAGTCCAAGCCTTGTTTCCTTAGTGCCATATTTTCTAGTTCTGTTTGTTTTGATCCTCATGTAATTTTTTTTTTTTTTTTGGTTTATTGTGGTCTACCTGTTTATTATACCCACAATATAAACTTCGACCGTTATTGTTCAGATTCGCCCAAATAATTGTTGAGTTTTCACACTTGCATCTTGGCTTCACTCACCACACGTTATACTTATGTTACATTTCTTCATGATTTTGATAGAGATACTATTTAAAACAAAATTCTCTGAGTTAAATCCACTACAGAAGGACCAGTTAAAACTGCTACAAGTGGAAGCTCAAGAGAAAAGCAATCGGCTATAAAAACATCACAAGTATCATGGGTTCAGTAAAAGGAGTTCTTAGCAGGAAAACTTTAAGTTGCACTTATAATTGGCATGCTCCCTGTTAGTAAATGCAGAGCTAATTTTTGGACAGCAATGACACTGTTTCCTCAATCTGTTAACTGTCGTATTTCGGATGCGACATCCAGCCTCAAAATACATAAGTGCAAACTGGGTTCGTGAGCTGTGAATCCCAGTCAGGATATGTTTCAATGATAACTTGTATGTATATTTTCATTTGTATGTATGCATAAAAATGTCAACACAATTCATATGTAAATACAGTAAGCATGTTTTGGAAAATAAGTCACAGATGAACACTTCTCTGACGGCTTTTTGTCATACAAGTCTCTGATGCATAAATCACACTTAGCTGACATGGAAAATGAGATGACACCTCAGTTTAACAAGGTAAAAAAAAACATTAGGAAAAACACTGTGCAAGACTATGATTTAAAAAAAAAAATTATACATGAATAAAACAACTTTCTTACCAAGTTTTATGTTCATGTAGAAAAGCTTGATATTTTCATTAAGTTTCATTTCCCCTTCAGGCTAGAAGGCTCCAACGAGCTTTGCATATTTTATTTTTTTCTGGTGTTAAGAGCCTTCACTGATATTACTCCTCTAAACTGATTTAGTGAAAAAAGTTAGAACTAATTGTTTGTGGGTATCACAAAAATTATTATACTATACTGTATGTGAAATGAACATCTTTTTGTTCATGTTAATTCACCTCATGTGTCTGTTTGAAGGGACTTCCCAAATGTTTGTGTGTTGGAAAAGCTTTTTCTCCCAAATGGGACTCATACCAGCGCTGTACCACTTCATCATCAACTGCTACGCTGACCTGTGCCCTGAGTTAATTATAGGTTTGTTTCGAAACATGTAGAACCCATTATGCAACACTAAATTAATCTAATGATGCAGTAATAAAATGAAAACACACACACAGAACCATTCGCCATATATAACAGTTTCACTCATTACATGTTTGTGATGCCATGTCCCATTTGCATGGGTTATTAAAGTGGACTAATGGCACTGCGCCCTGGTGCTTCCAAGTTTAATGGTCAGTCATTAATGCTCATCACCAAGCGTTGCAGGAACAGTTCAGGTCAGTTGGATTGCTTACTTATGAGAGATTGTACATGGTACGGTGATGAACAAGGACTAAAACAATAGTCAAATCAGAAATAAATTTAAATGCAACCTATTTAAATGCTTGCATAGACCTTAGACCAGTTTCCTACTGCCAATCACTTCCTGTTTTTTAATTTGCATTGTTATATGGGAAAATGTATGCTGTTATATAAAAATAATCTCCGACAGGGTGGCCGATGTACCAAACTGGAGTCGCTGTTACCACACTAAGTTCATTATTTTCCTATAAAAGAAGTATGTTTCTCTTATACCACAGCAATTTGCCAATGGACGCAATTTTTTTTTTATTCATTTAAGAACATTTTATTAAACGTACATTTCTTTCTGATACTTGCGTAAGAAAATATAAAGAATATTACTTTTATATCTGGCTGTTACAAAGCGTTGACAAAGGTGACTCCTTCCAAAAACGAACCTTCTCACCATTTAGAATCAAGAATTTAACAGCACAGGGTTGTATATGTCAAATATGAATATGGGTAATGCTGTATGTTCTGATGCATGTTGGTTAAATAATATTTAGAAGATAAAGTGCCAACTGTGTGTATATATGTGTTGAATTTCCTCCCATCTGTCAAGTAGGTCCAACAGCGTGTTTGACGCAGCACATCATGTATGCAGACAGAGTAGTCAACATGCCAGCATCTCTTCTTCCATTGCCACATGTCACCTTCTTAGATGCTTGGGTGTCTGTGGGAAACTGAGGACTGGGAGGAGGACCTGATTCTATCAAGCCATGCTGTCTCATGGGACTCCCATGGTTATGCAGCATTAACTGCATGTGTTGCATAGTAGAGTTGGTGTGAAAAACACAGTGCAGAAGCCTTGTTTTATATATACACATATAAGCCAAAGTCTATACAACAGCTATCTTTGTTGGTGTGTACATAGAAAATTTTATATTCATGTGTTTCTTCATATGGTGATCTACATAAATAAACTGTCCTGATCCCGAGGTTGTTCAATGTGTGTGCAAGTCCCATGATCAGGTAGAGCAAAAAGGATTGCAGCCAAAATTGGAAACAAAGGATTGAGTTGTGATACAGTGTAATGGGACAAATGGATTTTAGGTGGGCCATAAGAGAGTTTCAGAATGTGCACTGTGGCAGAAAATGCTCAAAATTAGGTGAATTCGTGTTGGGAAAGTAGCTGGGCATAAACACTATGGACGTATCCTAGTGAATTCGAGTTCTTAAAAAAACTGCCAATCACAATAGACAGTGAATGGTAATCTAAAGCGGACTAACCTTCAGCAGTTGTTCTTGGCACCAGGGGCACAGTACAGTGGGGGAAATAATTATTCGATCCCCTGCTGATTATGTAAGTTTGCTCACTTACAAAGAAATGAACAGCCTCTAATTTTTATGGTAGTTTCATTTTAATGGAGATAGACAGAATACCAAAAATCAGACAAAAATCCAGAAAAAAACACATTACATAAAACTTATATATTGATTTGCGTGTCATTGAGAGAAATGCGTATTTGATCGCCTACAAACCAGCTAGAATTCTGGCTCCCACAGATTGGCTGTGTCTCCATGTGGCACACAGATTACAATCAATCAATGAATCAATTACAGATACTCCTGATCTCAACTCGTTATGAGTATTAAGCACACCTGTCCACAGAATCAATTTCTTTCATTCCAACCTCTCCACTACCATGGGCAAGATCAAAGAGCTGTCAAAGGACATCAGGGACAAGATTGCAGATCTACACAAGGCTGGAATGGGCAACAGGACCATCACCAAAAGTGAAAAGGTGACAACTGTTGGTGAAATTATTCAGAAATGGAAGAAATATATAATGACCATCAATCGCCCTCAGTCGGGAGCGCCATGCAAGGTCTTGCCTCATGGGGTGAGGATGATCATGAGAAAGATGAGGGATCAGCCCAAAACTACACAGGAGGAGCTTGTTAATGATCTGAAGGCAGTTGGAGCCACAGTTACCAAGAACACCATTGGTAACAGACTACGCCATAATGGATTGAAATCTTGCAGCACTTGTAAGGTCCCTCTGCTCAAGAAGACACATGTACAGGTCCGTCTTAAGTTTGCCAGTGAACATCTAAATGATTCAAAGAAGGCTTGGGAGAACGTGCTGTAGTCAGATGAAACCAAAATGAAACCTCAAACCCGCCATGTTTGGAGGAAGAGAAATGTTGAGTATGACCCACAGAACACCATCCCCATAGACAAGCATGGAAGTGGATATATTATCCTTTGGGGCTGTTTTTCTGCTAAGGGTACAGGATGACTTCACCGCATTGAGGGGCCAATGGATGGGGTCATGTATTGTAAAATCTTGCATGAGAACCTCCTACCCTCAGCCAGAACACTAAAGATGGGTTGTGGATGAGTCTCCCAACATGACAATGACCCAAACATACCGACAAGGCAACAAAGGAGTGGCTAAAGAAGAAGCACATTAAGGTCAAACCTCAATCCAAAGCGTCGAGTTGCCATGTGGCAGCCAAGAAACCTAAAGGATTTTGAAAGTTTCTGTAAAGAGGAGTGGGCCAAAATTCCTCCTGAGATGTGTGCAAACCTGGTGACCAACTACAAGAAACATCTTACCACTGTGCTTGCCAACAAGGGTTTCTCCACCAAGTACTAAGTCATGATTTGTTGGGTATCAAATACTTATTTCTCTCAATGACCATGATTGATCATTTTAATAGAAAACATGACAAATATGTTGTGGCTCAGTGGTGAAGGCTTGTGAACACCAAGTTGCCACAAGTTGCAATGGTCCTTGGGCAAAACCCTTAATAATCAACTGGCTGAAGAAGGCAACAGCATGGTCAGAGGCAACAGTCATAAGGGCAGTAGATGAATCCAGGAATGGATGGTCATGTTCTCTGACCAGTTGATCAAGTATTTGGTATCCTAAGCACTGAGAATGCCATAGAGTTCAGAAAAGGGTAGATTTTCTTTCAGGAAAAAGCTTACAACAACGGTATAAATGGAGAAAATCAAGGACTTTTAGAATAAAGATCAGGTTCTCTTGTTCTTAGGACCAAATGGCATTTAAAAAACAAGCGAGTGATGACTCTTGTCTTAGGGTCATTCTCAGAGTTTGGCCTAAAGAATTTTGCGTCAATGAGAAGGGAGGAAGGGAGGGGTCGTATAGGGCTATTTGACCAAATGATTATGCCAAGCTTTTCCATGTTGGAAAACTCAGTGCTCACAGTGACAATCTTCTGTCTCTGAGATGTATGAACCGGTAGACCTATTATGACAATGTTGTGGTCCCCCACATACCTAGTTCCTGTGGTGAAAAATGATTAGCAAAGTATTCAAGTAGCCAGGTGAACTTATGAGCACCATCAGGTGCTCTAGAAAGAGTGGAAGGCCACTGAAAGTACAGGAAAAAGAGTGACAGACACTTGCATTAAGTATGCAATGATTCTGAATATAGTCCATTCAAACAAAGTGCCACCCACTGTTTTGTATCTGTATCTGTATCTTGCTGCTATTGATGATCTTGCTGCTACTGAGGGCTGTGGCACTCCACCTGAACATTCATTGATAATGCAGACAGTCCACTCACCTGCTTGCCTGTGATGCAAAGTAAATGTCACCTTTAGTGGAAGGTTTTTGAGCAGATGTACTGCAGCAGCTGCTGCGGAACCACTGAGTGATGTGACCATTTAGTCATGTCATTAGTGCTGATTTCTCACAGTTTGAACCATGCAGCTTGTTTCTCTCAAAGCTCTGGTTATTTCAAAGCTACTCTGATGGTCAAGATGTCAGAGCAAAAACCCTGGAATCATAGAGAGTTGTAATGATTCCAGTGCAATGTTACATATCTTTGAAGAAATGCAACCTGTAACTATGCCAGGTTTACGAATTATGTAACCCATGCCAGTGGCAATATGTTCCCCACTACGTCCTCACACTCTGCCGTTCCCTTTTTCTACATGCTTCCTGTAGCCTTTCACTCCATGTCACACCACTGTTTCTTTCCTTCTGCTTTTTTCTGTCTTTTAATTTCTGCGATATAGCCAGTGTGTATTTCTTCCATATTTCCTATGGGAAATTAAAACAGGGATTATGGATCTCCAGAGGATTTGACTAGAGATGAGATTCAGAGAGGACGAGGAGCACTGGAGCAGTAGGTGGGAGCATCGGAGGTGTGTGTGAAGTTATGCATTTGCTTAGTTGACTTTAAAGAGATCTGCTGAAACATAACCTTTAATTACTGTGGTAAAAACCTTGACAAGCTTGTACAGCTTTATGGGTACAGCTGCTCCTCAAGTGCAGGGATATATTGGATAAAGCTCAGTAGCTGCTGCATGTGGAGATGTCTGGACATATATAAAAGTCTTTACAAACATTTTCCACTTATCAGTAGACAAGTTTTGGCCAAATTTTACTACTTTAGCTTTAGGTTGGATCTACGAGTAATGACAAGAAAATTTATTAGAATATTTATAATCTTGCATAAAAGTAAATGAAATATTGTGGATACGAAGGGGCAAACACTATTTTCCAGCATTTCAATGAGCAACTGTAGTCACCATGTATAAACCCTCATGCATGTCCACTTAAGACCATGTCAATCGATTCCAAAAGATGCATCAAACAAAGGGGAAAGCCCCTTGAGAAAAAGCAAAAATAATGTAGTACGTGATGCACAAAATCTTTTAAACTAATTATTTATAGCTATTCTTGTGATTTCATGTGATTTTTGTGATGTCTATGTTTTCAGCCCTACATAGCCTTCAACCAATGTTTTTTAAAAAAGAAATTTACTCAGCGAATGCTATGAAATCATGCAAAGTAAGTTTACTCAGCTGTAGTTTCTTGTAGTATGCCAAATATTAGTATGTCCAAAAGCTAAATTGTATCATAATAAATGTCAGATCTGCGTGCTGCAAATGAACATATGGAGAAAGTAGAAAAACCAAACCTTATACGTGTCCATAAATGTGTTGCAGTGCCACCAGTTTGATCTCTGAGTTCAACAGTGCGGATGAATCACCTCCAGACATGACTACAGTACTGGAGACGCCTGTAATCCAGGCTAAGTGCAGCCTAATGTCATTTCATTAGCTTAATGAAATCAAGGGTCACTGCAGATTTCCGTCAGCACTTTTCTGCTTTTACTTCCTCCAATCTCTGCAGGATAGATCACACTTAGCTGGCACGGAATGGGAGTACAAAGCTGATATGAAATGAGCCAGACGCTCTGTGTTTTTAAATATGGCAACATTTTTACATTTTTATTATCGCAACAAAATCAAGAGTGATGAATTTTAACACAGGAAACCTTCATTAAAATACATAAATAAAATCATAAAAATAAAAAAATAAAAAATTCAAGCAAAATTAATAAAGAAAATATGCTTAGTATAATTCTTCAAAGAAATAAAGATAAGTAAAATAGTAAATATTATATGCAGCATAAATATATATAACATTTATATATATACATAAATATTATATAACATAAATATTAATGCAGCATTAGAAATAAACAAATACATAAATAAAACTGAAATAAAATCAAATAATTATAAAAATAATGTTAAAAAATTTTAAGATAATAATAATAATAATAATAATAATAATAATAATAATAATAATAATAATAATAATAATAATAATAATTCACACCCAAGGTCACTTTACAATGGCACAAAAACAACATGAAAATAATGAATAAAATAATACCAAGCATGAAATCTAAAGAAAAGCGAAAGTAAAAATGTTGCATTTCACTCAGCATTTTTAAATTTGTGTCTTGTTAATAGGATGAGCGAGTGTTCCTAAAAGAATCACCTAAAACAGTCTCATAACGAGTTTTTATGTTAACAACTTCCACCAACAATCTGTTGTGGATGCGATAAACAGTCCAGATGTCAAGAACTTCAAACAACATTGATTGAGGTGCGCGCGCACGTGTGTGTGTGTGTGTGTGTGTGTGTGTGTGTGTGATAGAGAACGAGATAGACTGAACGGGGTGATGCCGGATGTCGTCTGGCGAGCTGAGTTCCTTTTGGAAATTGGGAATTGGAAAGAGAAGTAGGTCAGTGTCCAGAGCTGCGAAGCCTTTGGTCCCTGAGTCTCTCATGTCAGCTGTCTTGACAGCAGGGATGGGATCAGGATGGGGAACACGCCTCTCCTCCTCTCCTCCTCTCTTCTCTCTTCGCCTCTCTGTGCCACCCTCCCCTCTGAAGACTAGTCGGCCCTTGACAGGAGTTTTGCAAAAGAGGTCATGTGACTTGGGAAAAGCTCATTTTCCTGCCTCTGTGAACCGAGGACCTTCAGCACCACAGCTCTTTTATAGGTTTATGACTAAACTGCATCATTGCCTCTGAGGCAGTCTGCCACAAAACATGTGAAAAAGAATGAAGTATCAAGATAGATGACACTTCGCTGTAACTTCCATAATACAATTTTGTCCTTCTTATAAGTAAATTCTTCATTACTGTAAGCACTGAGTGCAAACCATAGAAGAAGAAGGAGAAGAATCTGATTTGTCACGGCAAATGGATTAATCCCGTATCTCATAAAAAAGCACAGCGAGGCAGAAAACACGTTTTAATGATGTGCTGATAAATAAATAAGCTTTAGGTGGAACCGGAAAATTCAAATGGAATTTAAGATCAAAGGCGTGAATAGAAAAATCTCACGCGTTTCATTTCCTTTCTGCCGAAACTGAAGCTCAAAAGAAGTTTGCTGTAATTATGAAGAAAATAAGCATAACGTCTTTAACTTCTTCTTTCGAAAGACGTCTGCTCGTTGGTGTAACGCGTCGCTGTTGCATTTTCTATAACTATACACACATTATAAATATGGTGTGGTCTGTTGGGGTCAATAGTTTATTATAAATTCTAACAATCAGCCAGTCATGTGGCAGCAGCGCAGTGTTTATACCAGGTCAAAAGCTTCGGTTCATCTTTACATCAATCATCGGGATGAGGAAAGTGTAAAACTGCTGATCTCCTGGGATTTTCACTTACATCATTCTCTAGAGTGCTCAGAATGGTGCGAAATACCAAAAACGCCCAGCGTTCGGAGACGCGTTGTTCGCTGAGAGAGGTCAGAGGAGACTACGAGGCTACGATAACTCAAATAATCACTCTTTGCCGCCGTGGTGAGCGGAAACGCATCTCACAATGCACAACACGTCAACAAATGAGGTGAAGTCACAACAGAAGACGACTACACCGGGTTCCACTCCTGTCAGCCAGGAACAGGAATCATTGTCACTTTGTTTACACAGCACTAATCGTCAGCCACCATCATCAAAACACCAACTTAGGACAAATCTTTTGGATGAATGGTGTTCGTTATCCATCCATTATCCATACACGTGTAGCAGACTCACATTGTACTTTTACACTGCATCATTGTCACACTGCTAGAAAATCAGCATAACACTTAAAGTATTCAGGTGTTCAGGTGCACCGTTAATTAACACTGTATGAAACACCAGGCACACGTTTAACCCCCACTCGTTTCTCACAGAACAGAAGCAGCGCTAATTAATGACTATTTGCTGTCCTCTTTTCTGCTTAGCACGTTAGTGCATGCTCAGTAGTAACTGTCTGGGGCTTTTTTTTTAAAGAATTTAATAATATAATACAACCAGAATAATATTCTTTAAAAAAAAATCCCATCACCTCCTATTTGAACTCATTTTCGTAAACAGTAGGAGATGTTCGGTTTTATATTTTATTATTTTTCACATGAATTCTCTGCTACTGTCTTAATGGTTTATATATATATATATATAGATATATATAGATATTTTTTATGACCTTATTTAAGTAAGCAGGATGTGCTCACAAATGGATTTTATTTGAACTATTTGTCTGTTAAAATGTAGAAATCTGGAATATAGCTTCTTTTTTTGCATATTTCTCATACTGTGGTGATTATTAAAATAATATAAGACTATTTAACGTTATATAAAGGCGCCAGCAGACACTTCCCAGAATCCAATGCGCTGTATTTGTTTTGAAAGCGCATGACCGTTAACGCAGCAAAATCTCTGCAAATTCGCTGTTAGTGAGCCTGAGGCCATTACGCACAAAATAACAATACGAAAATGGAACGGATCCGTCGATGCAATTTTAAATATATACACTCAGACAAAATGT
>JAQQZR010000001.1:3119813-3156048 GCA_030068235.1 Notoglanidium macrostoma
GTGTGTGTGTGTGTGTGTGTGTGTGTGTGTGTGTGTGTGTGTGTGTGTGTGTGTGTGTGTGTGTGTGTGTGGTTAAGCAGTGATCAGAAATGTTAGAAACTAAATGTAGAGCCTTTCATATACTTTCCCAGCAGTGGGTTTATCCCATTCCTCTGAGTAAAGCCAACTTCTCATGTTTAATTAAGTGGAATAAGTTCAGTGCTGTAAGTGCGTGAGAGGCGTGATGGAACACAGGCTTCGGTCCTGAACGCAGCAGGAAATCTGCAGAGAGCGAGCGCCAGGCAGCTGCAACATGCTAGGGGTTCACCCTGAATACAGGATCTCCGGACCCCCAGAGCATTAACCTTTTCCTTTAATTAACACGGTCTCTGTGGTCCGGAGAGAGTGAGAGAGCCAGGGAGGGAGGGAGAGCGGGAGAGAGGGATGAAGGCAGCAAGGTGAGGAGGGGTTCGTGCTGTTGTCAGGGAAGCCGGGGAGAGAGAGGGAGAGGAAGAGAGGGAGGAGAGGATGAGTAATGTGCATGGGGCCAGACACTGGACCAGGGCCTTCTTACGATCTGGCATAATGCCCCTCACACACACACACACACACACACACACACACACACACACACACACACACACACTTTACCTTGTTGTATCCGTAATCAACATGCATTTTATTATTTTTTTTAACAATTTAGTCTAGTCCAAGTAATCTTTTTAATGATTCACCCAACTGGGAGCAAATAATCTCACATCAAATATGCTGTTATAGGAAAATAATCAACGACGACTTGCAATGATGCTGATTCTTTTCCCATAACAGCACATCCTGAAGTGTTTCACTCCTCTTTTTTTTTAGAAAAGGTTTACGAATCGTAATTAAATCATGAATGACGCGTCATACTTTTTATCCATTTTTAGTTGCGTTCATTGTTGTGCGACGTCCACAAAGCATGTTAGTTCCTGTTATCACTTACGTTATAGCAGCTAAACGGTCGTCATCTGTCATGAAGACTTTCCTGCACTTGCTTCAGGCTCAGGTGTGAATTATGCCAGTTAATATGTTCATGTCGATTATCATCGACTTATATTTTACTCAGTGATAATATTAACGTCAGGTTAGTTCAAGTGTTATTTGGTTAACTATACCTTAGATGCTTCAAACAGATAATCCAAGATCGATAAGAAGACAGTGATCGTCTTGTAAGACTTCATCTGGTTCTAGAGACAGATCGAATCTCCTCAAGACAAAAAGTTCCCTTTCTTGAAGTTATCATGATAAACTTATCACCTCATGTTTGTCCGCCTCATTGAGCATTATATCTGAATTGAGACTCGGAGATAATCTGCCTGTAGATGGACTACCCGTGACTGTACAATGATAGAATGAAGTGACAAGCAGAGTGGGAGGAGACGACGATGCCAGAAGCCCCGTTTGTCCTGTTCTGTCGAGGACCAAGAGCAAGGACACACTCTCCCCGGCCCCATAGATCAGCCAGCCCTGAATGTCAACCCACACAGCAGCCAATGTTGTGCCAGGAGTCCTCTGTCTCTCTCTTTCCCTCTCCCGCCATGTCTCTCTCTCTCTCTCTCTGAGCACTCTGGCCCTGGCTCCTTCGTCTGGTGACACCGCTGCGCTAACGACCCAGCGTGGGACCGGAGCAGGAGGAGAAAAAGATGGAAGAAGCGGAGATCCAGCTGGAAGGTCACGCCTGACGAAGGCCATAGCTACCCGCTGCATGACAGAGACACTGATTTTCTTCAGTGTATTTAAGTAAAAGGCGTCTAGCAAATATTTTTATCATTCAATTCCCAAATAGTGAGGGGTTCTGCCTTACATAGATGTCGATTTTTATTTCCAGTTAGTTGTATAACATGCGGTGAATGAGCAGTATGCGCTTTGTTTAGGGCAAAACCAGTATCCCAGCCAACGGCCGTAACTGAAATCGGGGTCTTTACAGATATAAGGTAATGCTAACGCAAAGGCAAGCAAAAGTAGGAAACATGCAACAGCAGTAAAACAATTGCACTTTGATATAACAAGAGATAAATAGACAGAAGAATCAGAACTAAACATAGAACAGGTGAACACAGTCAGATAACAAATCAATGACAGGACAGGAACAGAACACAAACACCCAAGCAGATACAAATGGGAA
This sequence comes from Notoglanidium macrostoma, assembly GCA_030068235.1. Lineage (NCBI taxonomy): Eukaryota > Metazoa > Chordata > Actinopteri > Siluriformes > Auchenoglanididae > Notoglanidium > Notoglanidium macrostoma. Next base: position 3,121,957 of record JAQQZR010000001.1, read on the forward strand.
CACCATGATAAGTACTGCCTATGTGTAGTATGCTGCACAGAAAGGGATTATGGGTAAGCAGAGCTTGCAGAGGTATGCAGATCAAGGAAATGTGTCCAATGGCAGTAGGGTTGGGTCTGTCTCTTCCAGCGTAGCCATGCTTGACTATCCTGGCATTTATTTCTCTTTCAGTGACTTCAGTGATTAATGGGAGTGTGTCGAGTGTGTTTATCTTGGTGAACATTAAAACACATTTGCCAGGCTTAGAAATGTGAGCTAATCGAACACAATAGGGCCATCTGTGCTAAGGCTAATCGTTAAAGAAGTGATCGTGTGCTGTCTGTTTCTGAGCACCCACTCAAGCATGTAGCGCTATAAAAGCTTTAATGTAACTGAGAGGCATAATTTGTAAAGTAACTTGTAAAATAATCTGTAGCTTAGTTAACATTTTTAGAGTATCATTATAAAGATTGTATTCTGCTGCGTTAGCTAAAGGAACGTGATGTATATTGTTTAACTCGAGAACATCTGTCTCGAATAAGGATGCGCCAGAACATATCACCATCCTCCTCCCTGCTGCTTAAAAACAACAAAATGGTTGTTTCTACCTGTTTAATACCTCAACATTTTGTTTTATGAAAGCCTTCGAACAGCTTAGAACCATTCTTTCATAATAAAACACAAATGCTGTTACATTAAAAAACAAGCACTGTTGACCAAGCATGGGTTAGACATTCGTTGTTTATATTTAAGGGATGTTTTTTGGGGGGTTTTTTTTTTTTACAGGAAGTAATGTGCAAAAAGATAGCGGTTTATCTTTTGGAAGGCCGACAAGTTAGGTGTCAAAATAGAGATAAACAAAAACATGTGCTAACCACAGAGACAGGTTGTTTAGTATAAAGAAAAATGGACCAACAATTAACCCTTGGGGAATTCCTTTAGTAATTATGGTGACAGTATTTACACTGGGAAATTAATTCAAAGCTGGGTTGCGTACACGCTGATGTTGACTTTGTGGGAGTTCTTCGACACCAAACCCGACAAACCATGTCTTCACGGAGCTGGCTTTGTGCACAGAAGCACTGTGATGCTGGAACAGGTCTGGGCCTCTTAGTTTGTTATGAGGAAGAACCACATATGGGTCTAATGGTCAGGTGTGAAAAACCTTTGGCCAAATAGTGCATATGGATGAATATTGCTGATACATTGCTGCATGAATATTAATTTATCAACATGGCTTCCACTCTTGCTATTAGGAAGCCTTATAAAATAGGGCTCATCCTAGTAGATTGCTTTTCAAGTCATGTATTTTCGTAGGTTGGGAATCTTGCATATCCGAGACATGCCTCTGTTTGACTTAAAACTCCAGCCTGTGAGTGTATCGCTAACATATTGTAACTCCTGAATACCGCTTACATTTATAGTTACTTCTGAGTAGTGATACACACGCTTTGGTATTACATCCTAGCTGTGCATGTTTACCTCAGCTCTGAATGCAGCCCTCTGTGTGGGAAGATTGTTCTTGTAGATTTGCCAAAAAACAGGCCAGGTCTTATTTTTCTCTGAATGTAAATTTGAGTCAACTTGCATCATTTTTAGCATAATACCTTGCAGCTAGTGTACGTGTTATAGCAGAGCGTATGTGTGCAATACAAATCCGAACGCAACGCGATGTCAAACTGTTGGTTCTTTATTCGGTTATAAAAACTCTACATATTCCTACCGCTCGCCGTGGCTGTATGCTTCAGTTCTCTTCGAACCCTTAGTGACTTTAAAGTTTGTTTTTCCCATTTTTTTCCCCCCACTGTTGCTTTTGTCTCTGTGAAGCATCAGGAGTTTGGCTGGCGCGAGCCGATCGCGGCGGTGATGGGGGCACGGCGTCGACCTCTTGGTGCCCGCTGTGGGTGGCATCGGAGCGGAGAGAGGTCCAGACAGAGGGGCTGATGTTGCTATGGGACTTCCCTCAGGAGGAGGCCTTATTCTCAGGGTCGCACTTCCATGCAGGCTCCATAATTACGAGCGCAAGAGAGAAAAGGGAGAAAAAAAAAGTGTTCAGCAATTCCCGCAGATGTGCGCTGAAGCCCTTCTCCTCTGAGACGTATCCATCTCAAAAGTTCTAGTAGATGAATATGTGTTTTAATGAGCCAAGTGTGTGCAAGTGTGTATTTCTGGGTTGGTGTCTGTGTGTTTGCATCGCAGATCGAATGCGTGTAATTGGCAGGCAGGAGGAAATGTGCTGTGTGTGGTTTTTTTTTTCGCAGTTGAGGGGGCAAGTCAGGGTTAGGTCTGAGAGCCCCAGTAGTAGGCCTTCAGCTATCATTATTCTGGAGAGAAACAAGTTTATTTTGGATGGACATGAGAACTTGGCTCAGAGAGGATAAAACACATCTATCAAGCAAAGTGAATCTGACTTTTTTATATCTCAGTGGCATTTGAACCAAGGAATATTCTGTATTGATGAGAGACATATTTTTCAATGCAAATGAAGCGGATTTATGCAATTTTTCAAACTGACCGTGCTTCTCAATTTCGGAGTAGCGTTTCTGTAGAAGACTTTTTTTTTTAACGAGAAGCTAAGATGACTGAAGCACACAGGATAGCAACTATTTAAAGACCAACATTACAGTCAACGCTGTTGAATTTTTAATTCTGATTGGAAGGGCGCATCAAAGCGTGTGTTTATTGGTACAACCCATTTCTAAGCAAAAGCCAATAGTAGTCACAGGGGCGTGGCCAATTTATACGTCTTCTAAACATATAAAGTGCAGAATTTCCATTTATATCTAAAATTTATAACATTTCATGTTGAACATTTAACATTTACGTTTAACATATTTACTTTGACATCTAGGATTTAACATCGAACATTTACATGTCATATTGTCATTTAAAATTCACATACACACACATTATTTACAGTCATTTTCCACAGGAAGAACTGAATCTGAGGAAACTTAACACTGCTGTTTTGTAGGAATTTATCTCACGTAAAAAAAAAATCTCATGGATCTAAATGTATGAAAACCCATAAAAAGGTTCAACTGTTTTTCGAAACGGCACCCCATAGATGATATATACACTGTAAACGATTATGTGTGTGAGGGCTTTAGCAGCCGAATTCTGGATTTGTAGCAGTTCTTAAGATTTCGTCAGATACACAAATAAAAAGAAAACCTGCAACAGTCTGAGGTTGTAAAGACGTGCGCTAGGATTTCACCGTGTTTTGAACGGAGTTAAAGTTGAACCAAGGCAAGGGCAAATGTGCGAGCGCTTTATCAAAGATTTCTGCTATCCGGATCCGATTATTTGCTTTGTAACAAATGCCTTAATATGGATTATATTATTATTATAATTTTTATTTTTTTGTGTGTGTAACCAAATGTAACAGCATCACTAAAATAAATACACAGAATGGTAAGAAGTGAAGCTTGGGCTCAGTTCATTCGTGTAGCTTATCAGTGGCTGTCATGTCAGGTGATTACACAGTGTGTACCCGCCTAAATCCTACATACGGGACCTTTAACACTAATAGAGTTATTGATCGGTGGATTTTTGTTCTCCCGTGCTTAAGGAATTAGGAACTGGCCTAACAGATGCTCAAAACGTACCTAACAGGAACACCATCACCTCAACATACGTTTGAGACGACAAACTGAGTTTCCGTGGAGGACATAAGCGTACTGTATCTTCATAGGCACGAAATAAAAAAAGCAATTACATCACTTCAGGGCTCGTTTGGAACATTTGCATGGAGGAAACCTCTCCTCGCTTTGTAAAATTCATCCACAGATTCTTCATTCTGTAGCTAATGAAAGATACAAAAAGCCCGTAAGGACTCATGGAGCGCCGTTTGTTTGTTTGTTTGTTTGTTTGTGTGTTGTTGCAGGCTGCCACTGAGGCCCGGGGCACACGGGCACATAGGCGTATAACTGAGGTGCCTCGGATTTTGGGGAAAGATCGCTTGACAGCATGCTGGGAGCAGAGGCTCAGCTCACACTGAAGTAGAAGACAAGCGAGACCTCCCGACAGAGCGCGGCAGACCTACAAATAGATGTTTACATCCCGCGCACACTTTGAATGCTGCAATAAACCAAATCATGTCAATCTTTACTGTTTTTTTTTTTTTTTTTGATATTCCTGCCTTTGCTTTTCTTTTGTCACCCGGTGGGTGGGGAATTCATTCCGAGGTGCGAGAGCGCCTGTCAAGTTTTAAGGGTCTTATGAAAATAGGTGCGAAATGATATTCAATAAAGTGAAAAACCCTGACAACAATGTAGGTCATAACTTCCCAGATAAGCTGTCTTTTAAAAGGAAATGCCCTGAAGGCAATATGAAGTGGTAATTTTCAACACATTAAAAAAAAAAAAATAAGTATTGAAGTAAACTAAGCTGACAGTTGACAAAATATAATGGAATGATATATCAATTCTTAAAAAAAAAAAAAAAAAAATGATGATGAAGAAAGAATGCTGCTGTTGTAATAAATGTTAAAATCACAGCTCCAATGCAATTGCACAAGAAAATGTTAGTCTTATTGACTCGTACTTGAAAGACTCCTTTTTCTCAAACTTTCGCATACTGATCAACAGCTTTTTAGCTGAAACCGAGAGATAAAAGCTGTTGATAAGTCTGAAATACGATTGAGACATTTTAAATATAGACGAACATGCAGATTAAATGCAGAAGCAACAGTTATTCGATAATCCTCTCCAGTAGATGTGAAGAGAAAATTCTATATCTACATAATGTATGTATACGGAGAATAAATGAGCAAAATATAAATATGTATAAAGCGCAAAACCTAACCAGTACATGTGCTTAGAATATCGCATCACTGTTCATATCATTTCCTTTTTTCTTTTTTTTTAAAGGTGTTGGCACAGTGCCTGTGTATAACTGGTCCTGCGGTCCATATTTCTACAGATGCTTACATTTATACACAATTTTCTTTACTGTTTTACTGTCATTTTCTTTTAATTACCTATTGTTATGATCAGTAGTTCAGTTTAGTGTGTAGGATGTTGCTAATATAGGATTCTTTATATCTTGAAGTACAACCGGCTTACAAAATATATGATATAAGGAAAAAAACACATGTGGTAGTGCTGTTATAGGAAAGCGAGTCACTGTTACCACCTGGATGTTGATCATGTTTCCATAAAAGCACATCCTGAAGTATTTTACTGATCTTATACTCCATCAATTCGCCAGCAATTACCATTTTTATTTATTAAAGAAGCCGTTTTATCCATTTACAGTTAATGTAGTGCAACAAGTCAGCTCCTGTTGCCTCTTACGTTATAGTAAGCCTTCGCCAGCTATTTCGCTTGAAGTTAATATGATAAAATAAAATGATTTCATCTGTCCTGAAATCTTTCCCGTGTTGAAAAACTCAGTTTTTACAAAGCTCGAGACTCCTTCCAACACCATTGAATAAACATCTCCTTACTGAAAACGTCCCGTGTAAGAGGCGATTATAGAAACAATGACGTATTAGAATGAGCACTTTTATATAAATATAAACCTTGAAAATAAATCAACCCCTTCTGACCAATCCGAATGAAGAATCCAAGCGCACTGTGGTTAATAATATTAACTCGATTAATTACACGTTATAGATTAATTACAAATTCCACGTCTCATGTAGCGTTAAATAGGAGGACACTCGGTGACTTTCTGTATCCGAAGTTCACTCGCGGTCGTATTGTAATAAGCTCTGAGGTAAGGGTGAGGACAGAGTGATCTAACGGTCCTCAGGGGTGAGATCTAAGAGTGTGAGGCCCTCGGCAGGAGGTCCTTTCTGGGCCTCATTTTCACTTAGGTGGGGTGTAAAGCCTGGATAGGTGAGAGGAGCTCGTGCGCCACTAAGAAAAGACTTAAAAACGGAGGGATAGACCTCCACCGGCCTCCCGTCACCATCACTCTTCGTTAGAAGTTTCCGGCACCACTGCATGACAAGTGGCCGGAATTTCACACGTGAAAAGGTGTGTGCTGGCTTCGGCGGGAATTGAATTCTGAGTAAGCTTGTGTTAATGTAGGGTAACTCAAGTGCTAAAATACTGATAGAAGAGACATCTTGTTATTTGCTTTGTAGCCGTTTCTGGTTGCATGTCGCAAGTTAAGGTCACGATTATAAAAGTGTTCCAAACATAAACTTGTGCGCAGTTGTTCAGCTCATAAGCAGAGCTGAACTGAACATTTCATGAACAAAGATCAGCAGACATACAGGTTCTTACACAGTCCCGTTTCATTAACATAGAATTCAATGTATATACTCTGGCGTGTATAAGCTCCATCCTTTTTCTCTGTCCCTTCATTTTCATACTTAAGATTTTAAATAAAATTTTAAGGCTGAATAAACTGCCTCAAAGCAGTGCTCTTCCTGCCAGAAGGGGGACCAATCTATCTACTGAAAGCTAAAGACTGACTGAGAGAAAAGAGCATGGCACAGGGTTGCCAGATGACTTTTTTTTCCACACATTCTGCTTTTTTTAATCATATTGTACAGATGGACTGCAAATATGCCGTCAGGGATTTATTTAGTACCTTTATTTAGACTCATTATTGCACTTTGCAGAGGTATAAAATTTAATCATTGGAAAATTACCAGATATGGAGATTATTCCACCTCACAGCTCCAAAGTTTGCCCCTGAGTTCAACTTCCTGTCAGTGTAGAGTTTCACATGTTCTCTGCATATCCATGTTGGCTTCCTCCAGGTTCTCTAGTTTCCTCCAACCTCCCAAAATCATGCCAGTAGATGGATTGGCTAATATAGATTGTCCCTATGTGTGAATGTGTGTGTTCCTGGCATCCCGACCATGGTGTAGTTCCAGCTCATTCCCAGTGTTCCTGGGATAAGCTCAGGACCCATCATGATCCTGACCAGGATAAACTACTTACTGAAGATGAATGAATGAATATCCCGTATTTTATAATGTTCTCAGCACACAACAGTTCCGGAACAGTCTATCGGTGGACTGTTAAAATGACGACCTGTTGGCTGAATCTGGCACAGTTTCCAATTATATTAAACTAATGTAAGATCATAAAAAGGAGTAAAGTACTGAATACTGTCCTCCTATCAAAACCTATTGAAAGAGTGTCTTGTGCTGTGTGTGTGTGTGTGTGTGTGTGTGGGTGTTATTGAGGCACAGTAAATGGGTCAGAATTGTGTACTTAAAAACTGTGTGCATTAAATATAATTAAAGTGCATGTGAATATGTAGGCAACGTAATTTGGAGGATGTTTCTTAATTAATAACGGATATAACTAATAAATAAATATATATAAATAATTCATAAATAAAAATCTAAATTGGTTATGATTAATAACATTTTAATCACTCATAATAAATCACAATCATATTTAATAATGCTTATTAATGTTGCTGTTTATTAATTGCCTGCCATTGAATAAGCTTGCCTTTAATTCCTAATATATATTATCATTTAGTGTTTTATTTTTATGTTTACGGAAGGCACTTTGACATTTTGGAGTTCAAATGAAAAAAAAAGAATGCTATAAAACGAACAAACAAATAACATGTTTTAATTTAATTAGGCTAAATGATTCATAACGATTGAAGATCAAGTTGGAGGGATTTGGAATCGAAACATCAATCTGGCAACCCGTGTGTGTCACTGAGCCGACTCCTGATCCGAATCGGAATCTGCGCATCCACGTTTTGCAGCCGCCCCTCGGATTTTAATCATGCCCTCTCTGTGAGTGTGTGTGTGTGAGTGTGTAGTGTGTGTGTGCGTGTGTGTGTATGTAGTGTGTGTGTGTGTGTGTGTGTGTGTGCGCGAGCGCAGGCAGGCAGGCAGGCCGACAATGATTTCCTCCGTGATTACGCAGCGCGCGCGTCCCTGTGGGCTCGGGCCCCCTCTGGAGCCGTCCTCATGGCTTTGGGGGCCTCGCTTCCATTTTCCATTATGATGTACCGGACTACCGGAGCGGCGGCGCAGTCCGACACCTCGCAGGTTGGTGACGAGCGAGCGCGCAGTCTTCTTCCTCTCCTCTCTCTCTTTCTCTCTCTCTGTCTGCCTCTTCCTTTTTTTAAAGGGAAAAAAAAAAAAAAGCAATTAAGACGTAGACTTTTTTTTTTTAAATCCCCCGGATTCGTAGCTATAGATTATTATAGATTATTATAGATTATGAGCAGATTAGAAAACGGGAGTGAGGAAAAATAGTTTTTACTACTTAGATGCATGGAAAGAGGACGGAAGGAGGAAAAAGTCTCATTGTTATTGCGTTTTTTTTTTGTTTTTTTTTTTTTTTTATTAATTTTTTTTTTTTTTTTAATTTTTCAACACATAGCCAGGCTTTTATCCTCTTTTTTTCCACCCCTCTCTCTTTTCGGCACGCGCTTTGATAGTGTCTTCTTCTTTTTTTTTTCTCTCTCGCGCGCGCCGTGCCAAGAATCCACGCGTAAAGCTACAACTCCGTGCGTCAATCAGATCATTATTGTCGGGAATCGACGCGTTTCGCGAAGGACATGGACGCGCACCACGGATCCTCCGCGACTTCCACGCGCACACACTTTTCCCGACACTGAAATAGGCTGCGCAAATCGGATTTTCTAACCAATAAACCAAACAAGCAAACAAACAAGGCTCCAAGTGTAGAAGCCTCCCTCCCCAAAGCGCGTTTGCGAGCCGATTCTCTGCGATGTTCTTGCGCTAAATTCTGCACCGATCAGCCTCTCTTCTGCCCGAGCCGCTGCTCTGTAGGATGTCGCGCCGCAAGCAAGCCAAGCCAAGATCGCTCAGAGGTAAGTGCCGCGGACACCGAGCGGATTTTCGCAGACACTAGCAGCCCTGCCTCGCCTCGCCTCGCCTCGCTTTGCCTTGCCTTGCCTTGCCTCGCCTGCTCTCTCCTGCACCTGAATGCATGCGGTGTAACGTTTTTGAGAGCGTAAACGCGCTTTGGTTTCAGGTCTGAGGCGACGCGCGTTGCGTAAAGGCTGTGCGTGTTGCATCATTTTACACCAATAATACTCCAAAGTGCCTGTAGGACTTTGTAACTTTGGTGGTGTTTACAATTTTCCTGCTAAGAGGACATTAAAAAAAAAAAAATTTTTTTTTTTTTTGGAATGTCTCTCTCTCTCTCTCTCTCTCTCTCTCTGTGTGTGTGTGTGTAAAGGAATTCAGGGCCATTGCAATGATTATACTCAAGCTCTGTAGATCTTTATCTAGAGATAGGAGCGCGTGCACAGCATATTGCACTTGTACAATGTGTTGTGGTTTGCATGCCCGACTGGGAAAACTTTAAGCTTCTGTTGACATTTCGTCCGACTTCATGTGAGGTCACGGTTAGCTTTGCTTTTCGTTTTGTTCTAAAACCCTAACTCACCCTTGAATCAGGATCATAAGATCAGCTTGGTCATGTCACATGACTTTCGGAAGAGCAGGAGCACGCCTTCCTTTTCTGCTTTCTTTCATTCTGATAGACAAAGCAGAACCTGAGCTTGGATCACCAACATGTCGTCCGCGTTCCGAGACAGTTCGATGATCCCCTGCTCTGACACACTGAGCTGATGAGCTGGATCAGGTGTGTGAGGGGGAAAGGGAAAGCCGTGAGAGCTGTGCTGGAACGGTGTGTGAGTTTCGTCAGGCTCGTTTACAGAGGATGTATTGCTCGAGCGGAAATAAATGGAAATGTGTGAGTGTGAGTGGCGTTGGGTTATGGGTGACTGATCACTAGTTAGGCTAGATAGAGACCGTTTAAACACGTTGACAGTGCGACAGGTTACGTATGCGATGTTTACTAGGCTGCATGTGTGGAAAAATGTTGCATGCAGACAGATACATAGCTGTCGATTAGGGTTTTTTTTTCTTCTTTTTTTCCCCCCAACTTATCTAGATGCAAACACAGGCTTTAAGGACTCGGGCTTAATCACACATAATCACACGTTTGCAAACAAGACTAGAAAGACTTCTCTTTAATCTTACAAACACACACACACACACAGTAAAGTAAATCGAATGCAGACTTTTTCTCCCTGTAGCCTTTGAGGGTAGCCACTGGTATTCATGGCTAAGCTCCAGTTCATCTGGCAGGCTTTGTATTTCGCTCAGCAAATAATTGTCCACGATTTCACATTCCCAGCTTGTGGTCTGCCCGCTCTTCCCTTTATTTATTTATTTATCTATTTACTTATTTATTTATTTATAAGCCCCTTTCGTTCTCGGAAGTCATCATCTGAACGGAAGATTACATGGTCTGCGGTGTGTTCTTCCAGCCACCATTTTAAATCAATGCCTCGGGGGAGAAGAGAACCCAACCACTAACGCATCTCTTCATTCGTACACAAAAACGTGTTGACGGACGGAAGGCACACTCTGGGGCGACCTGGGAACCTCATCTGCTCTTTACGTTTGTGGCGTCGATTCCTTAATCCAAGACTCGAGATGAAGTAACGCCGAACGGGCGAATCGTGTTGGTATGGGTTGCGTTTTTAATTTGGTTTAATCACGTGATCCGGATCCGTGTTTTTACATGTGATTGATGGTTGAGAGGTTCGTGAGTTCATGTGCGGTACAGGAAATGGATTCAAAACTCATCGTCAATACGATTCGGACCTTATACCGGTTCTTTAAAAGTTTTGTTGGTTCTGATTTTCGATTCTGGGCTTGTTATAAGTATACTTCATACAGATTCCAGCTAGGTGAAAGCTCGTGTGGACTAGACCACTGGTTGTCAAAGTGTGTGTGTGTGTGTGTGTGTGTGTGTGTGTGTGTGTGTGTGTGTGTGTGTGTGTTGGGGGGTGGGGGGTGATTAGGGGTCCACCAGGGGTCAGAATCACAAAACACCATTATCATATTATATTTTATTATATTTACCGGGTTCTTATAGTTGTAGTGAGCCAGCTTGACTGTTCATTTGATTTGAATGGTGGATCCATTTAATCCAAATGGTGGGAAGTTCAGGAATAAAAAGCTCTGTGACTAATAAATAGATAAAATCTTACTTTGTATACATTTGCAAATGTAAATATTGACCATGGAATGCTTACGGAACGAAGCAGAAAGAAAGTTCTGCGTGAAACGTGACCCCGAGCGTCCCAGGCTGCACGTGCGGATCCCAGTGAAATTCCAAAAGTCATTTTTTACCACGCATTTCAATATAGCGTGCGCGACAGAGGCGACGGCATTATTGCTTGAGGGAATAAATGGCACAGACGGAGGCCATACATCATCCGCTTGTATGCAAACACTTCAACCTCGGCATCTGACATTTACCCAGTCTTGCCTTTCTGCATCGTTCATACATACATACTTCCTGTCGTTCCATTTTTTTCCGGTGCTTTGTCGCCAAGTTGGATCTTCTGTGTCGCTCTGGAATGCGTGACGCATGCCACGTTGCTCTTTTTCTTTCTCCTTTATCCCTTCTCCCTCTCTCTTCTTCTCTCTTCTGTTTCTTACTGAAACGCAGCTGTGGCGTGTGATCACCGGACACCAGCGTGCTCCCGTCCACCAAGGCGTCTCCAACCAACCGCTCGGGTTTTATTGGCGGGGAATCCTGCATACATAAATGTATTTTCTGCACCATTTATCGGCTGTATCTTGGGTGCCATGAAATTGCCCCGGTGTCGTATGCACCTGAAACATATCTCGCTTCTATACACCAGTGTGCATGCAAACCGAAGCTAAAAAAGTTCAACAGGAAAGGTCGGGATTTAGGAACGTCGCACGGATTATACAGTATTATTGTGCTACAGTATACCGTGCGTCCATGTGTATCGTTGTACCGAAATGTTCTTTAACCTCATGGAATATTCGCATCGCATGCATTATGTGTAAGCGCCAGTGATACACGTGACATCATGTGGACAATGTGATCGCGTGAAAAAAAAAAAAAAAAGACATTCCCTACATGTGAAAATTGTTTCATCGATCGTGTAAGAAAAGTCAAATATGAAGACAGATGAATCACATAAGAATCACATGTGAAAATAAATGAATCACATGAGAATCATGTGCCAAAATAAGTGAATCATAAAGAATCACATGTGAAAATGAGTGAATCATGAGAAAATATGATTGGAAAATGAATAAACGGTGAGAATCACATATGAAAAATGAATCACCTGCGAAATTAGTGATTCATGTGAGGAAAGTACATGTGAAAATGAATTAATCACACGAACATAAATGAATAATGTAAGAATCACTTAGCGAAACTGAATGCTCTGAAAAATCACATGCGAAAAGGGCTTAACCCGAGGCTTGATTGTCAGGTTTGTTTAATGCCGTATACATTTTTAAGTTTCTGAAGCAAAAAACGTCACTTTTTGTACTTGCATACTTGCGACCCGTGCGTTCAGAGTTTAGGATTTCAAAATGATCTCTTAATAATGATTCTTTTCCATGTTTAAATTGTACATTTATGATGAAATATTCACTTTACTAATCGCGTCTGAGTTTTGATTTCACGTTTTTTCCCCAAACGTTTTGGATCAACGTTAATTTTCACATTTCTAAAATTCTGCAGCGATTACTCACTGTTTAATTCGGTTACTTTGTGCAATTATTAGCCCCTTAAACTTCCAATTCTTAATAAGTTCACTGTAGTTACAGAATAATAATTAGAATGCCAGGTTTATATTAATGTGCTTGTGCGAAAACATGATCACTTATTTCTATAGTAACAATGAAAAATCTCTGTGGATTTTTTACGGCAGGAGTCTCCAGTGGTAACGTGTCATGTTTTTGTCTTATTATGTTTAAGATTAAGAGGAAAAAAGTGAGACTAATGAGGGAATGACTTTTTTACATAGCTACTTTAATGTTAGTTATACCAGGAACTAATTTGTTTTGTGGATGTTCCACAACTTAATGTAACCCTCCATTACAAAACCAGTCAATTTGTCAAAATTGAGACTCTGTGTTTTCATAAACGGCCACGAATAAAGCTTTCCTTAGTTTTTTGACAATGATTAGGAATGAACTTTGGCATATATAGATGTATAGATGTTCATGTTCAATACATACATGAGCTTATTATTAAATATGCATATGCTAGTTGGTTGTCAAAAATTGACCCATGTGACTGGTTTTGTTTTGGAGGGTCACATAAACGGACAAATTTATTTATTTATTTATTTCGGATCGAATGTCATCACTCAAGCCTGTGATTGATTATTTTCCGATACCAACATGCTCCCAGATGATGAACACCTGAATAACGAGCTGAGACTTTATGTTACTTCGTGATCATTCAGTGTTTAATGCGTTGTTGTATTCGCACGCTTTAGAAGTTTGATTTATGTATTCATGGCTATAAGCATGTAATAACACCATCCATCAATATTCTTTAATATTACAGGAAAAAATGTCATTGTCATTAAGAAAACTGTCAGAGAACCATAAAAAATCCCATTAGCAGAGCTGTCACTTCTCATGACACTCGCCTCTGTAAGTTGTTCATGGTGTCTCGGGAGCTGGCCGATTTTTCTGTTTTTTTTTTTTCCCTTTTTAGTTTCTTTCTTTTTTGTCATTGTAGGTGGCTGTCAGTTTATTTATTTATTTTTAATTTTTCCCCTCAGATCTCTTACTAGTCCAGCTGGGAGTGCGCGTGTGTGTGTAACGTGTAGTAATTAAGAATGATCATCTTAACAAATATGGTAAAATATCTTGTTGTCGGTTTTATTACGGCTGCTAATGAGATTGGTATGAATTAATAATGAAATCGCTCATTTGGCATGGCTTTATTTGCATGAGATTAAATTATAACCTTTAATATTGCTTACCATGAAGGTCATGCTTCTTTCTAATGCATATTATTACAGTACCACAGAATGTCCTAATGATCGCCACATATTTTTCTTTTTTTTTTTAAATGATTTTACAGGAACGGAAAGACGTAAATACTAACACCGCTAATGATGGGGAAAAAAAAAAAAGAAGCTATTGTACTAGTCACCAATTAGGATGATATATAACGTGCATTAATTGCAGGCTAGTTTCTTTCTTTTCTTTTCTTTCTTTTATTAGCAGCATGTGAATTCAGTAGCTACTTGTGAGAATGTCCTGCTTTGTGGCGTCTTAGCTTCGAGTCTTAATTGAGGCAGCGTGACCCGTCGTGCCCTGCTCTAAATTGAGTGGTGATTCGCCTCGCGAGGGTTTCTCTCGTGGTCAGTCCACTGGTTCTACAGCACTTTTCCTGGTTTCCTTCAATTCAGCTCCGCTTACATCCCCTATTATTTAAAAACAGCTGTATGAGCGTCTCTCTGGTGTGAAGGACGGCTCGATGTCTTTCGTGACCAGGGCTTACGGTTCTGACATGGCTGTAGTAAGTCATCTTTAAAGGCAGCCTCGACTCAAAATGGATCCTTTTATTTATTTATTTTTTAACCTTTCTCAACCACATCAGACAGGGAAAGCATTTTAAAAAAGGAGGTGTGTGTTTGTGTGTAAACCAACATCTTGTGATGTTTATTTTCCCCTCCCCAACCTTACACTGTCACTGAATAAAAACATTTCTCTCAGAAATACATCATGTTGCTAGCAGTTTCCTTTTGTTAGCATACTAACACACTCTCTCTCTCTGTTGTTAGCATACTAACACTCTCTCTCTCTCTGTTGTTAGCATACTAACACTCTCTCTCTCTGTTTGTTAGCATGCTAACACACTCTCACTCTCTGTTTGTTAGCATGCTAACACACTCTCACTCTCTGTTTGTTAGCGTGCTAACACACACTCTATCTCTGTTTGTTAGCATGCTAACACACACTCTCTCTGTTTGTTAGCATGCCAACACACACTCTCGCTCTCCGTTTGTTAGCATACTAACACACACTCTATCTCTGTTTGTTAGCATGCTAACACACACTCTATCTCTGTTTGTTAGCATGCTAATACACACTCTCTCTCTGTTTGGTAGCGTGCTAGCTCTGTCCCTCACAGAATAATTCAGTTTCCTCATTGTATCTTGATTATGATCATTACTTTTGACATTCCTACATTTAAAAAAATCTACTTTCTCCTCACTGCATTTTCAAACATTACTTTATTTGCCTATGCTATATTTGTTCAGTCACAAGCTGACTTTGCTTAGCATTTAGCTCCAAGGAGTTTTTATTCCCATGTTCCTAACGAATCAAAATGTTAGCATAATTGACAGCAAGTATGAAAGCTAATACACATCATAACGTGCTGCTTGTTTGTGACAGCTAGCAAATAGCATTCAGCTAATTTATATCACCATGCTAGCTAGCTGGTTTCTTTGTGAAAGAGGCTTTAATTTACCACCGGGAGCTAAAATCATCGTGTGATTTGAGCAAGACTCTTCTACTTTCATACTTTCTGCAAATGTAAGAGTTGTACTTCAGCGTGAGTGAATAATTTGTTTTTAAGTTGTCCGGTGTATCTATTTATAGGTGAAACTGCACTTTGATTTGAGTAAAGAAGTCGAGTAGAATAACCATCTCAGCATATCCAATACCATTAAGCTGCCTGGTGAAACTTTATAAAAATGCATACAATTCAATTCAAAAAGTAATATTTTTCAGCACAGATCATAACTGTTGTTATGGAAACGTCTCTGAACTTCAAAGCAGGAAAGTGGCAGGTGAGACACAAAAATGGCAGGAAGAACGGAAATCCCAGGCTTTTATTTTTTTGCCTCAGACATAAAATGTTTAAAGGTAGAGTCAGTGATTTTTTTTTTTTTTTACGGGTTAAATGGTCACAACCCAAAACAGTTTTTGTAATAGTTGCTGAAGTTTCTTCTCATATTCGGGCAGCCTCTATAAAATATCAATACAGAGGAGAAACCTTTAAGCACAGGTTCTGTGGATTCCCAGGTTCTGTACCAAAAACAAAACAATATTGTGGCTTATCAATAATTTAACCTTTCAGTCATGTTGTATTTGCATTCAGGCGTTCTAGCCTAAGAGTGAGGATATAATTTGGGGGTGTGGCTTTGGAGAAAACACTGATGGAAGGGGCTGTGTTCATTTCACAACTTTATAATCACTGACTGCACCTTTAATTACTGCCAAAATAACAGTGAATAATATTAGGTATATTTGAATAATTCTGTAAATGCGATGTAGTTTTAGGCTTCAGTGATGCACTGAGATGAGATAAGAGGGAAAAAAAAAAAAGAGGGCACTGTGATTTCTTTCTTTTTTTGCTTGTATGGGCAAGGTAGCATTTTAATAATCAAAAATATGTACAACGACTCATTTGTGCTGTGCAGGAAAATCACTGGTGTCACGCCGGAGAGCAGAAAAGATCTCATGCAGTGACGACATCCAGGAAAAAAGTCCATTGAGGGAAAGGATATGAGTGTGTATGTGTGTGTGTGTGTGTGTGTGTACACTGCATGTGTATGTGTGTGCGAGTCAGTCACAGGGTGTATCAATATATCATGTCATGAAACGTCACACAAATCCTTTTCATTTCAATAATTTTTATAGGAATCGCTTCATCGGTTTACTGTATCGTAACACCCCTAGTCGTTTTACAGCTTATCAGCACATTTTCCACTTTTCGTACTCAGTCCCTCAAATCCCAACGTTACTTTACTTTTTCATTCTGAAATGCACCGTTCGCGCCACAGTGCTGCGCCTCTGCCTCAGGTTTCATATTCATAACTCCACGTGTGCCCATCGATGGCATGAGACAGTATGGCAAGTTGTGCAGTAGTCTTTATCTTCACTACTGTTAATGGCTAATCACTTCCCCAGCAGGATAAACCATCACAACATCCAACCGAGCAGGAATTTATGTGCTGTATATAAAAAATGCGGCCCTAAAAACACTGAATATGCGCAGTTCAGTCGAAACGACAGAAACTTTTTTAATGAGAGAGCGCCGTGGTGACAAATGACTGTTCTGCCGCCGTAATGCAAAAGTTCTGATCGTGTCATTAAAAGGAATTTTCTGCCTGAACTCCCCGGTTCTCACCAACAGGGATGGTAATCAAAACAAAACTATGAACTCCCCATACTCCCATCTCCCATTTGGCTGTGGGGGATTTATTAAGAACCCCCCTCCTGTCCGGATTGAAAATGCTCCTGCGTGCGCCGATCTCCGGCGCGCCACGGAAATTCATTTAGCTCACGTGAACGTTCGCAAGCTGTGCGTCTGTTTTCGGGGAGGAATATTTGGACATCAAGCCGGTCTCAATTTGTGTCATAACTTTGCTCATGACTGCTTTCCTGCTTTTCTATAGAAATGATGACCAATTACAGAATAACACACACTGCGCAGTGAAGGGGTTCTCAAACTTTTTGCCGACAGGGACCCTTTTTTATCTGTAGGATAAATCACAGGGACCTCCTCCGAGTATAATCCACGTACGCAAATATTAGGATCATTCGTTATTAACGTATACAGTGATATTTTAGCGATTTATTCCTGAAAGTTCCACCGACGGGTCTGCTTGCTGTTACCGAGGTTTGGATTAAACCCCATTTAACCCAGTCTTTTTTTTTCCCCCTCTAATATATAAACCATGTTGTCACTTCACTAATCGGTAAATGAAATAAAAGATTTATGAAACTAAGTAACTGAGGTATCGTCTCCATCCCCGTAGCTAGTCTCTGGTCCAATGAGCTGCCTTCTGGTAAATAATTTACATAAACACATAGGATAAAAGCAGAGTTATTGAATGCTCTGCTCTAATATTTTCTTTCGTATTGAAGAGGTTCTCAGTCTTTTTGGCTGCATAAAGGCTTGGGCCAGGCCTGGCTTTGACCATTGTGGGTTGTGATTTCCAACGCTGTAACAAGTACCCTCTGACTATGCTTCACGGACCCCTGGGGTTCCCTGAAGCCCACTTTGAGAACCATTGGTGCATTGAACATGCTATTGTGACAAAGCTTCAGAAGAGTGCACTAACTTTTTCCTGTCTAAAAGTTGGCTCCACTTAAATGCGACTTCTTATCGTTTTTGAATGGCTGCAGTCAGCCTGGCACTAACATGGCAGAAAAAAAACCCTCTAATGATCCAACCAGTCAGAATTTTGATTGCTCTCCTCAGCAAGCTCTGACTCAAGATCCTGCCGAGCTTTTCGGAAGAAAAGCGAGTTTGACGCAGCTTGCCTGCCGCTGCCCTGTCGTTTTTCCCCGCACAGCCCACCTACTCCAGCACCACTAGCCTCTGACTTAATTATGTCAAATGGAGGACTTTTTAAAAAGGCTCTGTTCAAGACGGCCTCCTGCGCGGCCGGTGGCCCCCAGCAGGGCCCTCTTGTCACGACTCCCACTCGCCGTGCTCGGGAAATGAAAGGGTAGATGGGGAACGAGGCATAATGGAGGCCGGCTTTCCGACGGCGGGAGAGGAGTGGCGAGGAGTGCAGGCCTCCTCCCGGAGACCCTCATTTTCCATGGAGCAGGTGGGAGTCTTTTGTTCTCATCCTGCTGCTAAAATCCATTTAGCTCGCCGCACCTGACATACAGACAAGGAGTGCTTCCAGTTTTAGCCGGTGAGGCAAGGAGCCTCTAATGAAACAGTTTTACAGCAAGCAACCACAACCGGCGCCCTGTACACTCGTCAAAGAGCGCTCGATTGCCGTGTAATGAATTTGTCTAAATAGCCGACAAGCAGGGGGGTTCATTTGCGGACCAGCGTAGCTTCTCGAGCAGTTGCTGAGAATCATTAGGATGCACAGACATGGCTCGGCTAATGGAAAGACAGGAGGCAGAAGTGCTGCAGGTGACGAGGCTCCAAGCAGACAGGATGCACAGCGTTACCTCTGACAACCTCACACTTTTTTCTTTTCTTTTTTCTTTTTTCCAAGTGTACACAGCTCCTTGTGGCTCTTTGCAGCATCGAGGTCCATGATTAGAATGTTAGTGCATCGTTGCGAGACAAACCCGATGAGTTATTCATGAAGCGGACAGCAGGCCACGCCGTGCCGCGAGATCTTTGTTTGGGGGGGATTTTTTATAATTCATCGTGTTATTACTCAACTCAATAAGTGATTTATGTGGGCAGATGCGGGCCTCCCTGCAAAACCCGCTGCATACGAACGAGCCGAACCGGGCCGACGGGAAGAGGGAGGGAAAAAAAAGTCGCATTAAAGAAGGAGAAGGAAAAGAAAAAAAGCTCAGGCTGCATATCGATGCAAAAAAAAAAAAAACCCCAAAAAAAACCCCACAACAACACTGAAGCTGTGCTTAAGAGATTCTAGAAGATTAGGACGAGATTGTTTAGCCAAGGATTTCTGGGCTTGCGTGTATGGTGACTAATTTATTCTGTGTTTTTCTCTCTCCCACTCTTTCCTCCATGGCAGTAGAAGACAATGTGACGGAGGAACAGCACACTCCTGGGCAGGCTGCCATTCAAAGCGGTAATATTTCATTTGTGTATGGAGTTTGTCATGTCTTCCTATATATTTTTTCTCAAACTGTTGACATCGGCTATAAAATATCTCGTTGTAGGAAAATAATCAACAACGGGTCGGTGTAATGCAGACCCGAATTATCGTTTTGTTGCTCTTACACCACAGCGGCACGTCGCACTTTTCATCCGATAACGTCGTCGGAATTGAGCGTTGATCACGGCTGTGGTGTAAAGCTAATCTAACTCGTACACCTGTTTGTGTTTCGTCTCGCTGCGCTAACAAACTCCCGTGCTCTTGCGTTGCTGATGGTGTGTATAAGATGATGGTGTGTACTGGTGCGTGTCAGCCTCTCCGCTCTCTCTTGATGCTGCGGTGTCAGCGTTTTAGCAGATGAATGCTTCCTGTCACCTCATGTGACATTCACCGTTGGCCTCCAGGCAGCCAGCTCTAATCCAGGTCACGCTTTCGGCCGGCCCGCCTCTGAATGAGGCCTGCTCCTGACGTGCGCCGAGCCAGGCTCTTCTTTCATTTGTCTCGTGTAAAGGTTAGGTCTCTCGTGTGGTTATTTTAAACCTGATATGGATGACTTCGCCCAGCAGGCACGAGGGACCACCGGCCCCTTCTCAAAGCCTGGCATCTCCGTCGAGCGAAAACCATCGGCGCTTTGTTTTCCACCGGCCGTCGCTGAAAAAATGCCCACCGTAGCGTTGCGCTCAAGTCTGCGACACAGAAACGCGCCGGCACAAAGCCGATACAAGCCTCTTGAAGGCGTAGCGTGCTAACCCTACTCTCAGATTCTGTTGTGTAGCAATCTCAAGGAAGCAAAACAAAAAAATAATTTGAGCCGTCGTCATATAATATTTACACTTCTAACTGGTTTACTTCTTCCCGGATGTAAAACAAGTGATTCTAGGTTCTTAGGCTAGAGCTCACAGCTATGCAACATCATTTGATTATAAACACCAGCAGGTTTTACCGTGTCAGAACCCACCGTGTGCTCGAGCTCGCTTGGCAACTCGGCACAGTTTGAAGCGTGTGATGATGAACGATGTACTGTAAGTGATAATTATAACCCGGTAATTGCTAATCGGTTGATACCCGGCCTCTGAGTTGCATCGCCGTGCCAGTTTACAAGTGTTTTAATAAATGCGTATTCTCTAGAGAGAACAGGAAGCAGTCTTTAAGCGGGGCTCCGATGAGCCGTTTTGTTCTTATTGGAGAGATTTTAGGGTGATTTCTGATTTTTTTTTTTTGTTTTTTTTTTTTTTTTGAGGATGCTTTCAGGAACAGGAAGCCTTCAAAAGCATTTTTTGAGGCATGTGGACATTTTAATCTTATTATTATTATTATTATTATTATCCACCAGGAATGATCCGATATGGCAACCGGTCTTGAGGAAGAAATGTTCTTGCTGGTGCAGAAGCTAATAAAAAATGAAAAAGCCTGTTTTTTCTAATGAAAAAAAACAAAAACAAAAAAAAAACAAATCAAAGTTTTGGCATTCTTGTGCAGTGGAGAAAAAAAAGGTTCCCTTAGACACATAGCTCAGCCTCCTGGTGGTAAGGAGAAGTTCATAAATTGGCCTCCAGGTATGTCCGTGGCCTTTGTGCGAGTTCGAGAGAAAAGCAAGAGGAAAAAAGAGCCTAAAGCTCACATCGCGGCTTGACACGTGCCCAGAAGAAAAGCAAAATTAGTCACAGAAGAAACCGTTCTGGAAAAGTGTCTACGCTCGCTAGCATGAAGCTCAGGAACAGCGTAGCATCAGGGATTTAATGAGACTTTCTCTTTTTCGGCAGTTTTTTCTTCTTCTTCTTCTTCTCCGTCTTTCCAAAGTCAGGCGTGTTTAAGATCCCGAGCTTGGCTGGAGTGCTGTGCTGTCTGGCTGTAATTATAACCACATGCGTCTTCTGCACCCCTACACCCCCTCCTTTTTTCTTCCCTTTCTTTTTCGGCTCCCTCGCTGTTGTGTTTTTTTTCAACCCGGGCTACATCGGGTTTGAGATATTCTGTAAAATAGGCTGTCGGTTTTGGCTAAAGCGGAGAGGATCGACGTGTATTCGTGTTAGGAAGCCGAATACAAGGTGCCGGGAGAGGAAGACAGAGAGGGATATGGTGTAAGAACGAGAGATGGAGAAGTGAGAGATCAATGCGCCGCTGCCAGAGGAAAGAAAGAGCGAGGGAGGGAATAGAGAGGGAAGCTCGCTCTCCTCTGGCTCTGCCGAAATCAGCCTCTCTATTATTAATTTCCTTTGTTGTGCGACTGCGCCACGGCAAGACTCTTTGTCCCGTACCACATCTCCTTCCTGCAAAAAAAAAGCGAGGACGCGAACCGGAGACTTGGTCTCGTTCTGATAGCCCTGATAGATTCTTGCCTTAAAGAGGAAAAGCTTTAACGTTATCCATATGTAGCGTGACGCAGAGCAATCTGTTTTAAATACAGAAGTTTAGAAGACTTTTTTTTTTTTTTTTCGGACTCCTTGGGGTTAAGGTCGTCTTTTCCAGGCCTTTGTTCTTATTAGCGAAGGACTACGTGATAGATGTAGCGCTGCATGAGTGGTGAAACTGTACGCTGTACGCACCTGGCATGCACCCAAGACTGAACTTTGCCGGACTATTTCTTTTTCTGTTCTGTGCATGAAGTAGCCCACTTGTCTTCAGTTGCCATCCGACAGTTCCTCAGCGCCAGTCTAACTCTGTTCATTCAATTCACCGGCCAATGATTACACATTGAATCAATTGATATCCAGATTCGGAAAAAGGTATAAGCAACATTTTGAAAAACAAACAAAAAAAAAGTGACGAAATTCAGTTGCCTTTAAATGACTGTGAAATCATTATTTAATTTGTAATATAACTATCATGAGAAAGATATTTATTCGTTTTCACTGACTGTCAAAAATGAATCAAGGGTGGACCGAGCGAGTGTGACTAAAAACTCACGGCCTTGACGTAAAATGTGAATTCCACCATTGTACATGTAAAGAATCTCTCTCTAACAACGGTCTGGACCTGATTAAAGGAGCAGTTTGTAATTTTAGAGCTCCGTGCTGCCTGCAAGGTGAGTTGAATTTGCAAAGAGCAGCCTTTCCTATAACACCGTCCAACACCAGCTGTTCCGTTGTAGCGACATACAGTATTAAAGCTCCGCCCTGGCTGTGGGCGGAGCTCATTTCTGGGCCAGAAAAATCGTGAGCGGAAACCTTTATTGTTTTTTCTTATTCGAAATGATTTCAGCAGTGACCGTCGTAAACCGACACCAGCAGACAAACATAACAGAAACTGTCCCATGAGCTGTATTTTATTTTTATTTTTTTAAACAATTTTACTAAATTGATCATTTCACAACAGATTTTTCCACGAAACAATAAAATTTGTAAACGCGAAGCCTCTTATTGTTTACTTCTCCCTTATTCATATTGACGCGAGCGCGTTTTAAAATTCATTTTACACATGGAAATGCCGAAGAGATTTACGCGCGCGTACGTACCTGCCGACGTTCAGCAGTCAGAAACTCGCCGCCTGCGTCTCTGCGACATGGCGACCCACATGGATGAATGGCTCTTAGAAGTTTTACAACTTTTCTTTCATTCTGCCCTTTTTTTTAATTCATATTTTTTTTCTCTCCCATAATGAGAAGTGGGTGTTGGTGTGAAGGTTATTCAATCTTAATGTCCTCTCGCGTGCCAGCTCTCCCTGACTGCAATAAAAGGAACGCGCACACCTTTGATCAGGAGACGCCAACACGTGTCGACTGGAGCCGCACGCCGGTTAAAATGAATTCTTAATTTGATCTCGGGCGGGGGGTAGAAGGTTGAGGAGGGGCTGATGGAGAGAGTTCCGCTGGTTTTTGTTTTGGAAATGAGAGGGGAAATGATTACAGGAAAAAGTGAGAATGAAGTTGGGGGTAGACGCGTTGTCCATCTTTAACTCCGAAATAAAGACCGTTTGCTGGGGTTAAATTCCTCACACTTCCTGTTTACTTCTCAGCGACGCGAGCTCTTTTGATTTTATAGCAAAACATACAGCACGTAAAGAAATAAGAAACGGAAAATAATAATAATAATAACAACGAGATAAATGTTATATCTAATATTAAATATAATCAATATAATATAGTTAGTGTCGTTCATGCGGAACAAACAGCAAATAAATAAATTAATATATTAAAAAAATTTTAAAAATATTTTTTCAAACATGGATTTTAAACAAAATTTATTTATTCATTTATTTATTTATTTATTTTTTTGCAAATTTGATTACTCCTGCTTATTTTTCCTGTTGCAAAAGTCATTTTCGTGTGTGTTTGCGAGTCTCCGTGTAATGTATGGGCTGGGCTGCGGCTCATGATCTGGTCTGTATTCATACTGAATGTTTGAATCCGGCTCTGGCGGTTATCGATCAGCTGCAGTGCTAGCTAGATGGAGTAGTGCACACCAGATACAATGGCGGATTCCCCCGGGGCTTTCTCAGAAACTGCAGCTCAAGGGCTGTTAATGCTGGACTCCAGCTCATGGCACAGCCGGGTCAAATTTCTGGAACTAATGGCTGCTGCTAGATGTACTGGAGTGGCATAATACAGTAGAGCCCAGAAGTCTGAGAGCACTGCCAAGAACTGCTTCATCGTTCATCAAAAACACACGCACAAATTTGTAAAATTTGTGTTTTATATTCGTCCTCATGGCACAAAAGGCGGCGGAAGTCGCAAATAAATAAATAAATCAATCAATCGGACTTGTCATTTTTGTATGAAGAATGGGCAGTACATTTATTAATTTATTTATTTATTTATTTATTTACTCTACCTACCTGTTTGCAACGTATTTGCAATATTAAATGAGACAATATCAGGTATATATGTAGATATATATGTGAAAGTTTCCCATTCCGGTAGTATTTCATATGACCTGCGAATTTTTTTTCAATAAAAAAGAATCACGTGGTGTTGCAAGCAGGATGTACCCATTTTTATTTCCTTTTAGCCATGCTATATTCTGTCTCTGTCTTTATATCCAGCTAGTAAGTCAAAAGCCTTCATAGACTTTCATATCCTTCTTCCAGTCTCTCTCCCTCATCCTCGCTCTCTGGTGGTTTGACAGATTGGCGGTACGGTCCAGGCCAAAGACAGCCCCCTCCTTCTCAACATTCAGTCCCAGCGGGAGGCTCCGTAGAGGGAAATCAGCGAGCGAGCGCAGTCGGGGGTCTGGGGCCCCACAGCAGGAGCTCTCCGTAGCTGAGAAGAGAACATCAATTAAACCACTATAAATATTTAAGTGCAGAAAAGATTCAATAATATTAGGTCAGGGAGGTGTCAGAGCCTGACCCCCAGATGAAAGTCCTGGAGTGATAAATGTCACCAGAATGTCTCTGCAGCGAGCAGTCTTGCCAGACATTGACGAATGACCGAAAGCATGCACATGATATTGCAGGGCTTACTTTAAATGGCACCATTCAGTGTCTTTGGAGGACGGAATTAAATCAGAAAACAATGGTCGAGTCCAATGGTGAATAGGTGAACATCTGCTCATAGAATCTGCAAAGATCGTCTTCCGCTGTTTTATACTGATACATCAATTTATTTGAGCTTATTATGACCATTGCATACCAACGACATGGACATCTGATATATTGACTTTGAAAAACAATTATGGCCAGTCTGTTTTGTCTAAGCTTAGCACACTGCTCTTTGTATTTCATTATTCGCTTTAGCCTGTGCTAAAAAAGCTGATGGAGAGAAG
Organism: Notoglanidium macrostoma; assembly: GCA_030068235.1. Classification (NCBI taxonomy): domain Eukaryota; kingdom Metazoa; phylum Chordata; class Actinopteri; order Siluriformes; family Auchenoglanididae; genus Notoglanidium; species Notoglanidium macrostoma. The sequence goes on from JAQQZR010000001.1 coordinate 3,146,970, forward strand.
CAAGACTCCTGGCTGTCAGTTAGCTTAAGCAGAGTGCCATTGATCCCCTGTCCACTCTTTGGGGGATTCAGGTAGGAGAATGTCTAGATCTAATGGATTAATGGGTCTAAACCTGGGCGGAGAACAACCCAGTATTGACTTTGAGCTCTAATCCCTTGGATCTCCGTGACCTTGCTTCTTGCTGAGCACCCGAACCGTTCGTCCTGACAGCGGCAAAAGCCAACTTGTGTGAGGAAGCAAGCCCATGAGGGTAGCGAATGATCTCAGCGGGACTTGCTAGACTGCTAAAGGAGCCAAGAAGAACTTTTAGGGCAGTGATTAGCTCTTTGATTAAGGTTATCACTTGTGATTTTTTTTTTTTTTCCTGGACTCTGCACTGAGACTTTGGTACATTTGGTGAAATCTGTTCTTGAGGCCAGGAGGGGTGAAATAACTGATCCGTGGTCTTCTTGAAAATGGTGGCCTGAAACTTGCTTCAACCAAAGTATGGGTCAGTCTGCATTAGGTTTGGAAGCTATCCACTTTTGAAGCTGTGTGCTGAGTAATGTCATTGTTTTAACATGTCACAATACGTCCTGTTCCAACTAGGACTGGATCACTGTAATTGGTTTACCTTTGTGGTATGAGTGCTAAAATAAAAATAAAAATAAAAACATGTCTAGTATGGATCAAAGTCTTGCTTGCTTGTCTTTGTAGATATTCCTCCATGATGGTATGCAATGCATCCAAAAGCATCGCTTGAATGTTGTAACCAAGCATTGAAAATGCACATGGATAAACTCAGTGCCTATCATTTTGCAAACCTGCGTTCACAAAGTGATGTGCGGGACTGTGCAATTGATCCGTAAGACAGGCGCGATTCTATGTGATTATGAGTCTTTTTCCGACCTGGTCAGAGAATTCGGGCCAAGTATGAGAACATTGTCCAAATTGTACAAATGTCAATGTTGACAATACTTTCGGTTGGTTCAAGGGCAAGACTTATTGTAAAAGTTTTTGCTTTGATATTTAACATATATCGTATATCAGCATAACAACACAAGCCTAGTTCGTCAGGCATATTGTAATACAAAGATCTGACCACATATAAAGACTAGCGGCTATAGTGAAGCCGAACAAATGGAAATTAATACGAGCAAACCGTACTGGACCAAGTGAAGATTTGCACTTTGAAGAAGCCGCCACTCTCCCGTTACACGCCTGACAGTCTAGAAAAAGACATGGTCATGCCCTTTGAGGTTTGCTGGTGTTCGGGTGACCATGCTTGGCATGACTGGCCCCTGTCACAAGCCTCCTTCAGTACTGTTGGCCAAGCATCTGCCTGGAGCAGCCTGGGATTTTCATCTTCTCCCATCACCTCCTGCTTACTTCTGCTAGCACCCCACAGGGACGGGTATGCTGATATTTTTAGAGGGTATGTTCCACAAGCCTCCATCGCCATGAGAGAATGACAATGGAGGGTGTTGGGTTACATCAGTACTTGGCGTTCAGGCTCGGGGAGTTAGGAGAGGAAAGAATCCTGGGTGGCCTTGATGAGTTCTGAAATGGTGCTCCTTAAGGAATTTCACACCCATGTGATACACCCCCTCTTTCTCAAATACAGCATAAATGGAAGGTTTTGTACATCTAGATTGTTCTGAGATCCTAATGTGGGTGTAGATCTTTATGCACCATGGGACGTTTATTTGAATCCGTCCCTGAAGTAGATGTAATTTTGGACTTAATATTGTGCAAGAAGCAATCTGGACTATGGACTATTACTATTACAAAAGTCTACATCTGAAATTCTGGAGAAAGTTCAGAAATTTCATGTCGTCATTGCGGCCTTCTATACATACGTAGACGCAGTGGTTTATATAAGGAAAATGATTTTTACTTATTCCAAGATGGCAGCCTTTCCCTCAGTAGGTCGTTCTTGGTATACACCAGTTTCAGAACTAATCTTTGAAACTTTGTGACTTATCTTTTTAGGAATAGAGCAAACAGTCCTTAGATCATGGTATATTTATATTCCTTAAATGAACGCATGGATTTCCAAGCTTAAAAATTTAAATACACCTCAACTATGAGAAGCTCAAACCTGAGGATACCTTGGAGATCAGCAGCAAAATCAAGAACCATTGAAGTATTCAGCCATAGCTTTAATGGGTGAGGATTGGACATCCTATCCAATACATATTCCCACCTCACTCGCCAATGTTTCCTGGGATACACTGGGATCCTGCAACCCTGACCAGGATAAAACAGTTATTGAAGATAAACAAAATGAATTTATTGGGTGGACCAGAACCTCCAGAACCCTGTGGCAAAAAAAAAAAAAACCCAACAAGCTAATCATGTCTCAACTCTTTATTCTTCTGTGTTCTACAGGCTGGTTTTGGTTCTTCAATGAAGAAGGGTCTTCTGAAACTGTGAAAGTTAGTTGTTGACGTTGGTCTTGTGTAATATGGTGTTATGGCTATGGATTGTTTAGCTGTCCTGGCTTTTTGAGAAGGTTCTGCTTGGACACGTCCTCTGAAAAGCAAACCATTTGAATCAAGGTAGATTAAGGACCAACACATCTCTGTTCTTTGACTGGCTAGGTAGTCTAGATTTCTACTTGTACTCGTTTTAATGGTTCCCCAAAGCATATTTAAGCGTTTCTCATGAATGATGGAACTTTAACATAAAGTAGTTGTTTTGTTTTTTTTTCATTTCAACGCTTACGCATTTTTAACTCACGTCTTGTATAAAATCTGATACCTAGAGTTAATTTGAGAGAATGTAACCTTCAAGAGATTAATATTCATTAATGAATAAAATCCTTCACCGTGTGCAACACTGCATTAATTCATTCATAACACAGCGTGTCGCGTCTTTGTTGCCAAGACAGGTCAGAGGGAAGCGTCTCAATAAAATGTATTAAAATCGAAGTCATTGTGTTTTAGATGAACACGGACATTTAGGAAACATTTGTTTGTGGTGATCGCCATTGATTATTCATCACAGTGACATTATGAGGAAGGTGTTTGACAGATGAGGCTTTGGATGCGCATACAGTGCCTTCCATTTGTTTCATGACTGTCAGCTCCATTTCGAGACAAGGTTGATGTAAGAATTGGCCTAGAAGGCTTGTTCCATTTTATGAATTAGATGGCCACTGCAGAGCCGCAAGATTGATAGCCAGCGCCATTGCAGACCTGGTTCGCCTTTGAAAGACAACACTGCAGATACGAGAATATTGATGTGTGCGACCCGTGGCTGCCTGCAAGCGAGGCTGAATTATTCAGGGAAGTGTGTCACATTGGGAGCGTAACACACACCAATCTCAGCTTTGCATGCTTTGTCTCGCTTTGTCTCCTGATCCCTTGAATTGGCAGACACCATGCTCAATGCAGGGGTTCTGTGTTCATCTCAAACATATTTTATGGGTTGTTGTTTTGTTTTTTTTCAGTCATGTTTTAAAGCACATTGTGGCAGAAAATGCGATGCCGTCTAATGTGACGCAACTTACAAAAGTGCAAAGATTTCTGCAAATTTTGGGACTGCAAAAGAGGCAGGCTCTTTTCCATTCGGCTTTATGTAGTCAGAATAGGTTCCTGTACTTTTTGCGTGTAAGTGATGAAGATAATATAAGGTAGACTCTTTTGATCTACATTCATAACTGGGCTTGTAAGGACCATCACGTCCCTGTTATCACACAGTTGGTCTAATGCTTCTGATGCTAATGAGGTTTCTACTGGACCCTTTCTGAATGAGACACTGTTGTAGGGTTCCACTAAAATGAATCGGTAGAACCATTACTCTGATAAATTGAGCCTTTTTTTTCCCCCTAATCTCAAAAGGTACACATTTCCGACTCACTTTAATTAAATATGTGAGAAATATGATACATAGAGATAATCTGAGCAAATATAACCTTCTGGAGATCAATATTTATTACTTAAGGTGGAATATTTAAGGTGGACTTTCACTGTAACAGGGCTGGTCTAAGCCTCAGAGTCATTTTTCCTTTCAGTTCTTACCTAAGCGCCATGAAGCCATATAGAGATAATGAACATAATAACAATTCGGTTTTAATGTTAAACCGATTAATATTTTCATTAACCTCATTTTATCCAATTTTACACTTTCATGGTGCTTAGCTAATAACGTAACTCTTGCAGCAGTTGTCCCAGTGGACGCAGCTCCCAGCAGTGACCATGGTTTTCCCGTTGTTTTCCACCACAGATCGCGAGTGTGCCCCCGACACGGTGTGTGAGGATGCCGAGGACGGGCGTCTGACGAGGAGGAGGTGCTCTCCTGGGGAAGGGGACGAGGGGGAGGAGGAGGACGAGGAGCACAGCTGCCGTTCCTGCCACCAGGTTTTCGACTCAGCGAGCGATCTTAGCCAACACAAGATTAATCAATGCCAGCTGACAGGTAAACAATGCTCACTCCATTCCTCTTAGCTTATAGCCTAGCTTAACACATAGCACCACCAAAACCTGCCTCTTGGGCCTCGTACGTCCTCCGTCCTTTGTCTTTCTTGGTTTCTGTCTAAAGATCCTCCCTTAGTTATCATAACAGTTCTGAGAATCTGTCCTCAAATTAACATGGCCCATCATAATTAGGATTCAATGACATCTCTAGAACACAGAGTTTGGTCAATGACTTCCTCCTACTATATTCTGGAGCTTGACGAATATCCAATGAGTGTCTGAGGGTCATTGGAAGATGAGTGTCATTTCTTGTCTGATGTATTAACACGGCTAAAAATACACTGACAGCGAGGGCCGGGAGAGCTAATGATATCAGCTAAAGGCTTTTGGTGGACTTGGTGTCCTCTTTATGTTATACTAGCTTTCAGTCTTTGTAACTGAGCTAGGTTACTGGAGTTCACCGCGTTTCAGTCCTGTTATTTATTTTGAAACTTTTTTTTTTTTTTTTTTGCATACTTGCCAGCTGGACATTAATTCTCTTCCACGAGAAATTGTTTGTCTTCGCAAGAAGCATGACGTTTTATTCTTGTCAGATCACCAAAAGAAGAGCTCAAGGATGACTGCGATATTTGCCAGCGATCAGTGATTGACGTCACTAATTATTTTTTGTCGAGGCTTGAAATACTTGATCCGAGACCTTTTTTTTTTTTTTGCTTTTTTTTTGAGGCTTTGCAGCCTTACCGATATTTCAGCTTTGAGTACGAAACTGGTGCTTCAGGGGAAAAAACTCTTTTACCTTTAGAGAATTTTGTCACAAGACAATGTCCGAGATGGCGCAATGCTTCACACCGGCATGCACATGGATTATACAATACATCAGGAATAAAACCCTTGCAAACATGCTGTTGCAGGAAAATAATCAACAAAGAGGTATATTATTGAGTCTGACCCACAGCAGTATTACTTTTACCATCCCAAAAGTTGCAAAAAATGAAGCTAAACAAGCAGCACTGGTCATGCTAGGATCTGGTGACCCATTCCATTAACGTTAAATAAAAGTTTCCTCACAGAAAACGTCACCACGTCAGTATTTCTGTTTGCTAAACAAGAAAACATTATTAAATCTGTCTATTATTAGTCTTATATAATGTCAGCGTATGCTTCCCAACTCTGAGCTGTTACTATAGGAACACTGTATTATTACAGGAAATGAATCAACGCCTTGCGACCAATCAGAATTGAGAATTCAACAGCGCTGCGGTTTGCGCTTATTACAGAAGAATGATTATTCTTTCAGGAAACAGGACCGATTCAAATGTGTATGTATGGCGAAATGAGTGCATCTGGCCAAAAAGAGATTGTTAAGTAAATATTTTCAATAGGAAGCAGTATAGGTTCTGAGCGCGGGTTTAGTCCAGCGGGCCGAGCACCTCCTCTTCCCTGTAGACCAGATTTATTTTAGCAGTGACAATAAGCCTTTGTGTGCCTTTTCATCTGAAATGTATAAGAGCTGTGTATGAGCCAGAGCCAGAGAAAGACTGGTTTGCATATGTGCAATGTGCGAGTGATCAAAATTCTCTTGTATCTAACCACAAATTATAGGGCATGAATGACTTGGACCGGTCTCTCGTGTCTAGACAACCAGAAAGATATCCCATCTGAGTATTACGAAGATTTTCCGTTCACTGGGAGCTCCTTGATTTGTGAGGGAATAGATTTTACGAACACGTTGCACATGTGGTGCGTGTGTGTGTGTGTGTGTGTGTGTGTGTGTGTGTGCAAACGGAATGAGCTATGTCTGTGATAAGTCATATTGTTTTATTCATATGTGAAATACAGGCAGTCAAACTAGAACCACTAGCAGGTTGTAACTAATAATACAGTCTAGACTTAAAGGGGGGAAAAATCCACCGTGAATGACTTGATTATTAATCTTTATAATTATACCGTGATCTTCAGTTACACTCGAATGAATGAATGAGCTTGAATGAATTTTTAGATTTTGCACGTCGTTATTGGCTCTTTGGCTGACGGTTTCCTTCATTGCCGTTTGAACACTTGCTCATGATGGTGCTGTGAGATTTAACTGTCTCTTCATCGCTGCTAAAGAAAGCGATGCCGCGAGTCCTTATTCCAGGAACATCGCACTCAAAGAGCGCTAACTCGCTACTGGCGTATCTCGGAGTCGTATAGCTGCATTGCATTCTGGGCATTTGAGTCCAACATTTGCATCACCTACTTCTGCTACACTGGATTTCTCATTAAAATAACCTGGAAAATGGTGAATGAAAAAAGATGCTCTTGATCTTTGGTTTTTAGGAGCTAACGTCTCATGGGAGTAATGCAGCACCAACCAACAAAGAGGTGGTATAAACACGTTTCAGGGTGGCGTTTTCCATGAAGATGAGCTTGTTTTGTTGTTCCTTGTGTTTCACTGAGTGTTTGATTTAAGTAACTATGGTTATTTTACCTCTTCTACCACTTGGCAGTCTAATTTTTAAACATGGAGTCATGAGGGACTGGGGGGGGATGGTGGTGTTGGTGTTTGATTTTTCTTGATTGTGATCCCAGACCTCAAATGTTTCTGCCATCCTTGCCATTAGAGCAAGACCTCATTAACGTCAAGCTCTTAGACAAATAACTTCTAATTGAACAATGCTTGAAAAGCGGTTTAAATTAGACCCTCTGCGGAAGCCAAATAAAAGGACATAATTGCCATTTGGGAACCGGGTAGACAGGTACATTGAAAATGTGTTTCTTTTTTTTTTTTTTTCCCTCCCAAAGAATGGACGCAAACGGATCTTTTATAAAAAGCATTTTACGATCTGCGTGTCTAATTGATTTTTAATTGCGGAACGTTCAATCTGTTTTTCAAGTGGGGGAAAAGGAACGGCTTTAGCGACCGCTGGACGTGCCTTCGTTACAGAATGTCGAGAGTGTGAGAGAAACACAAAGAGGGGGGGGGGGGGGGGGAGAAAAAAGAGAGATGTAACATGTCACCCCAATCAATGGCTGCCTTTGTCTAGCCTAGTCTGGGAGAGGTTTATCACCTATCCGTGCACTTAAGGCGCGACCGCTGGCCCGCGCCGAGGGAACCGGTGGAGTATGGATCGGCCCGTGTCCCTCCTGCGATCGGCGCTATTGATCGCATTAATGCTGGACTGCAGAAGGAGCCAGGGGAAGAAAGATGAGGCAGAGAGAGAGAGAGTGAGAGAGTTAGAGAGGGGAAGGGAAAGCGAGAGGTGCACATGCTGCAGGAATGTGTCTCGAGGGAGCAGGCCATCTTCGACTAGGGCAGGGCTGGAGGAATGCTTGCGGCACCCCACCTCCCACTCTCGTCTTCTTCGTATCGACCCCCTCTACGCACACATACACACTCCCTTCAGCAGGGACTCTCCAGATGCTTGGGCAGGGCTGCAGGAATGCCTCCCCAGGGACTCGGCAGAGTCGGGTGGATGGAATTCTCCCCAGGAGAGGTGGAAGAAACAGAGCGGAGGTATATTTACCCCCTAAAAGCCTCCCGTGCTCTCTGGTTCTGGCTCTGGCTCCGGGACGGCTGGGGATCGGGTTTCCGCTCTTTAAGAGCCCCGTCATCCTCATTCATCCATACGTCTGATCAAGGTCAGGGGAGTTTGGGCGCAGGTTTCAAGTCGGATCCTCGCCTCCTTTATCTCGAACAAACGGCTGTGAAGGAGGAGAGGTGTTAAAGAAATTCAGTCCAGTGCCAGTCAGATTGTGCTCAGGAAGATTAACATTTGGTGCACTCGAGGCAACATGCGAGAAGAAAGCCGCACTTTTATTGATATGCTTGGCCATTACGGCGTGCATTCCGGTTCAGAGGCAAGAGACTCCCTGAGCACAGTACACCAAGCACCTTTCCTCTACACTGAGAACCAGCAAGTGTGCTTGTTAATTGCTGTCATCTTTTAACACCTGGAAAAACAATGAGATGACTAAACACTCCTCGCTCAGGCTGGTGCGCACTACAAGAACTGATTAGCATTAATGGTGAGGCTTAAGACTGGGAATCACGTTTCAGTCCCAGCAGCACTGTGTTCTGTGGCTGTGGATCCTTTGGAAGCAAATGCCAATGTTTTTGTTGGGAGGGAAGCAAGGCGAGTTTCTCGCTGGTCTCAGGGCACATGGAAAGAGCAACCATTTAACAGTAAAAGGTGTGGCGTTAAAGGACAACGCCAGGATTTTTCAATTTCATGTCTATCTATTAGCGTATATCTGATTAGCGCAGACGTGAGACGGGTACAGAGAACCTGCTTTCTCAACTTTATAACGAACGTCTAAGGGCACTTGACGAAGCACACTACAATGAAAAACGCTAAAATAGAACTACATTATAAACTATAGTATATAACACAAATTCCAAAACAAAAATGTTTTACTATAAAATAATAAAAGACGGACATGTTTGTTTTGTAGTTTTAATAATAATGATTATCACTATAATGATGCTAATTCACAAATTTTCGATTAGATTCTTCTTGGTGAATACATTTATACGCACACTACTAGACAGAAGTTTGGACACACCTTGTAATTCTATGTTTTTCTTTATGTTTATGACTTTAAAAGAGGCTGGATAATGATGGACTGTTGTTTCTCTTTACTTAGTCGAGCGGTCGTTGACATAAAAGGTTATTAGTGGAATTTCTTTCCTTCTTAAT
>JAQQZR010000001.1:3166359-3194217 GCA_030068235.1 Notoglanidium macrostoma
TATATATATATATATATATATATATATATATATATATTTCATAAAATATGTATGTTTTTTTACATGAGGGCATTATTAGTATTCCGGTCTTCTATTGCTTGGGCGCTATCCATTAGGATTGACTGTGTGATCTCAATTTTGCACCGAATGGTCTCTACTAATCATTTAGACATGTACAAAATGGTGGATGGCCAAAACCGTGTCCTTTGTAGTGAGTAGGGTATGAGTTTGCACATTTTGTTCAAGATACGTTTCAGCCCTAAATCCCCACTCGCTAACACCAGTCAGTTCTGCCAAAAGAATAGCTAATCCAATAGTCGTCTTGATTACGTGTAGCCGAATTACACAGCGATGATGTTATCCAAATTCTCAGTTGTTGTATGGATGCGATTAAGGTGAGAGTGGAATCTTATTCCTGCTTGAGTTATTGGAGTAGAAAATGAGAGAGAGAGAGAGAGAGAGAGAGAGTAAAGGAAGAGAGAGTGGGGTCTGTGTAGGACTTGCGAGGTAATGCAATTTGTTTCTTACCTCCGGGCACTGTTCTTTCAGTCCTGTAAATATGCAGGTGGACGGAGGTCGACCATCAGTATGCAAAACGGCCATGTTTGCTAATCTTCACTGTGGATTTCTGAACGGTCTGTCCATTTGTTTTTTACCTGCGATGCAGACTGTACAGCCGTTAAAGATGTAGGAGGCGTAGGAAGGTGCTAACGGCTAAAGCACTTACGTAAGCAATGGGTTTTTATTGTGAGCCATTTGTTTGGTACAAGTAGTTGATTTGTATATTCATTCATTCATTCATGTTGAGGAACGGTTTTATCCTGTTAAGGGTTGTGGTGCGTAAGGTCTATCGCAGGACCATTGGGGTGCAAGGTGGAAATACACCCTGGATGGGATTCCAGTTGGTGTCTGTACGGATTTCCTTATTAACGGATACGATTATTGTAATATACCACGCTCACATTCAACATAGTAGTCTTTTTACAACCATCGGTCATGGACAGAGAAGTTTGTGTATGCTACAGAGCCGTTTGAAAGCAGATTGTCATTCATCCTCCGTAATGGAGGATAAAGCAACCTGAGGGAATGTAGGCCTGAGTCTTTCAGAGCCAGAGCAGCTTACTCAGTCTGCCGGATAAAGCTCACGCCTCAGGATGGCCAGGGGTCATCTGCACTCAAGAACACACTGTTGATGCCCTCGGCTGTCTCACGCTCCCGCCCTCTCTTTTCTTCTCTTTTTCTTCCCTTCCTTTACTCTCTCGCTGTGTCACAACACAATTTGTTTAAACCGTAGTCTTATATCTTCTTCTGGACTCTGGAGAATGGCTTAATGCTACAGATGTCCAGTCCACTGAATAGAGAAATCACGCTGGCCTTGATTTTCTGCCTCAGGCTGTCAAGCGCACGCAGGGTAGCTTGTTGAGCAGGTAAAGCACAGTTTGAGACTTCTGAGACGATGGAGTTTGAGACGGTGGCTTCTGCATGTTGCTTTAACATGCAGACTCCATCGTGAGCTGGTATCTCGAGCACCACATCTGGGGTTCAGGGGTGAGAGTTATTTTCACCAACTTCCTTCCCGTTCTGGAGTCTTTATCTCTTGCTCTGTGTTCATATCGACTGTCTTTTGAAATAAAAGGAGATGAGGGCACCGGAGTGCTCGAGGACATTTCTCTGGCAAGCTGCCTGGCATTGTGCTTTGTTTTGTACAGCACTGGAAGGTCTGCAAGTGAAGGAGATCATTAAGAAGAACTGCTTGATACATCTCCCTACCTGTTTGACCTTTCTTTTTATATTCAAACCACTCTGATCTTACCAAGTGAAGGATCTCTGGTTTTGTAATCCGATATGAAGCATCTTCTCAATGCGTAGCGAGAAGATCTTAAATACAAGAAATATTGGTGTTTGGTTTTTCTTCAAATGGTTATGCTGGAGCTCAATCAAAGTCCTCACCTTCTGCTGCCTTAAAGGCAATATCTGCTGCTCTTCCATCCTTCATAACATCCTATCCTCTACTCAGTGTCTTCCAAACACTCTTTTCTTTTACTGTATCTATCATCTCTTTCCCTCCCTTTCCCCTCACTCTGTTTCTCCTAAGTATGCAGCGCTTGTCTTGTGTGGAGATTTTGCCCAGACACGTCTGGCTTTAGGTAAAGTGTCGTCCCCAGAGAGCGTGCTCCGCAGCCCCCGGGTCGCCACCACCATGAATACATTATCATCCCCCCATTTCCATTTGGTTGCCACGGCAGCAATTTCCAAGCCACCAGACGATTAAGACGTCACTCTCTGGCTCTCAAGGAGATCGAAATGTCTAGATTCCGTGCTCTCCTCCCTTTTTACGAAGTGCTTACAGAAGCTGTTTTACGGCTACCTTTAATGCTAATCTGGATGACCGGAGTGCACGTAAACGTAGACATTCTTCTAACTCTAAGTCCATTTAAACAGTACTTGGACACACAGGCCCCTTTGATACGTTCTGCTCGCTTTACAAAAACAGCTAGTTTGTTTACCTTTTCTTTTTTATTGTTTCCTTTTTTCCCTTTTGTTTGAACCGTGAGGTGATGTATAAAACATGGTGCCTCAGGTAGAGGATGTTGGCTAGGATGCCATGTCCCCTTAAATGGACAGCCGTGTGTATGCGCCTAACACTTCACTGAGCAATCTGTCAACATGTCAGCAACACATGTTTTGTAAAAAGTCTCCAGTGGGAGCCAGGGGAAAAAAAGGCTGCTCCTGCCAGACCAGAGAGAGGAAATGCTTTTTTCCTTTCCTCCCTCTCTTTCTCTCTACCTCTCTCTTTCTCTGATGCAGTGGATTTTCTATTGCTAGTGTGCGTTCCCTGGAGGCCTCCTCCCTCCTTCCTTGCACTTCAGAAATTTGAACTGGGGGACCCTCAGGGAGCGTCTCCTACTTTCCCTCTTTCTCTCTCAACCTCTCCCTCTATCGTCTGCACCGAGTGCCTGAAATTGTGGAGGTATATTGTAGCTGGGTCCCTGAGCGGTCTTTTCTAATACCTGAGTTTCTGGAGAAGCTGGAAATTACCGGCAGGCACCTCCAGGGACTCCTTTATCCACACCAGGAAGGGAGCCCTAGTCAGCAGGGAAGTTGCTTAATGCATGGCTGAAATAAAAGAATGTCTGACTGACGGGGGCCGTGGTGCTAGTTTTCACCCCCCCCCCCCCCCACACAACCCTACTCCACCACTACCAATTCCCTTCCATCTTCAACCTTTCCTCACTTCTTTTTTCCCCAGTCCCTAGTAGCTTAGCTTTCTCTTGTATGTGAGCAGGGCTTGTCTTTAATAAACTTTCGGTGCAGCGGGTGCCGGCAGACAGCTCAACAAATACCCTTGGGTGTTCCCTTTTGTCTGTGCAACAGCTTTTTGTTATGTTCTTGCAAATTTGATTTCTCCTACAGTCTCGCTCTGGCTTGGCCTCTACCCTGCAAGTCTCACTTCGAGTTTTGCAGCATTGTCTTACTTTTGCTCGATCTGTTTGTCTTTTTCCTTCTTAACCTTGCTGCTCTTGCTAGATTTTTTTTTTTTCTACTTGCAAGTGGAATTTGTGTGCTCTGTCTTTCTGTTGTTTTTCCATTGTCCTCCTCCATCTTGCTCATAGCAAGAGGAAGCTCATTTATTTAGCGAGACTATTGTGCACCACAGACTTAACTGGTGTGACTCCCCATAGTGATCCTGCATGCCAGTAGACCTCGGCATGTACAACAGCAGGTGTTTCAGGCACACATGCCATTATGTCACCATTTGCTTCGCTGATTCACTGCGATTCCCCTGCTAACTTGGGTTCAGATTTCCGTTAGTGCTTTATGGATGGATTTCTACCCCTGCTTAAAGAGCCTCGGTGAGGTTTTAGTGTTCCACAGCATGCTTTTGTCTTTCCTAGCTCTGGTTTTGCCATTATGGTTCAGATGGCATTGGGTCAAAGTAAGTTTATGTACTTAAACATGTTACACAGTCACAGTCCTTCTCTTCGGTCAGAAGGAGTTGATTAATTGTATGTACCAGCATGGCTAGGATGTAATGTCAGCTGCAAGGCAAATCACAGGTTTATAATAATCCACTCGCCCTAATAAGTTATCGTTTCCATAGTAACGCATAGTTCACATAGTATGGCAGGCGCTTCACATAATCTAAGCGTAACCGTCTATTTTACAGCAATAGAAACATTGCCGTTGCTCCGGTTAGGCTTTTTGCGAGGAGAAATTAACTTAGCATTTAAGGTGACGTTGTTGCTTTACATTTTTCACTGTTTTCCGACCAGAGGACAAGCTGTCACGGTACAAGCTGCTTTGTCTCTTATTAACTACATGAGAGACGCAGAAAGAAATAATGTCTCCACAACATTACATGTAGCCATCAATGGATGAAAAGTATGGTATGACGTGTCCTTCTTTAATCAGTAAAAGGCATCGTTGTGGTATAAGTGGAATGAAACATCACACTGATTATTTTCCTCCGACAATATGCTTTGTTCTCTTTTAAGTTGTAGTCTACAAGAGTAGTTTGATTTGTAATAAATATTAGTGATGTCATTTTTGTTTCCAGTAATACCTTAGATTGTTAATATTCGCCAACATATCTGCAAGAGTCTCAAATACGCAGACTTCTTAGACGTTCACAATTCTGCATATTTTTTGACCCAATTCTAAAGACACAATTAAACCCAGACAAAGCAAACAGTTCGAACCTTGCTCAGCGTGCCGGCCTACCTCAGCCCTTGTCTCCACTCCGGTGCTGGTGAATAATTCAGCCTTTTCATGTACAGAGTCCTTTTCCCCTTAATAGGGATGGTGCATCTGTTGTAAGACGAAAAACAAACCAAGCACACTGGGGGAAAAGGGGAAGGGATTCGGGATTGGAGAGGGTCAAGAAACAAGTCGTTTTCTGCTGTAAGAAAAGCTGCTGACTGGCTGGCATTAATTAAACCCCTAAGAATAGAGGTTATCTGAGGCCTAGAGAAAGCATGTGTCGTGAGTGTTAAGATGCTATCCACTGCATCCTAATAAACAGCCCCTGGAACTGATCTGGTGATTCCTGAGGGTGCCGCCAGCTTCTGTTCATTCCAGTACAGTTTAGACAAAAACCGAACTACGAGTCCAGAGTCCACCTCTTGATTTTATAAACAAAAGTGGATTGTAAACAGGAATATGCTCTTAAAGGAATAGAGCATTTTAACCTTACCTCTATACATTGCTGAAGCTTATGGACACTTGCCGTGGGCACGAGCTTCATGTTTTCCCTGGACTGAGTCAAAGCGAATGAAATCCTGTTTACTAAAACTCACTTAATATGGAGATCTAAAGGCACTTCTTGGTTGTCCAAAATTTGGCTCAGGTGTCCATAATTTTGACAATATAAATAAATGCAGTGCCTAATTTGAAGAGTGTGGAATGTTGTTAGCAAGTTTGAACGTAAATCATTTTATACACTAATATCAGCGTGTGCTGCCATATTTCAGCGTGAGACAGCGTATACCCAAACTTTGTGATCAATGTAAATTTCAACATGAGCAAAAATAGTCGGTAGCTCGTATTGAAGTTGCTCGCATATTACCATAACTGAAGGATCGTTTGTGTCTGCTGGGGTTTTTTTTATCCCATATGTTGTCTAGTGGAGTGCATATATTAGAGTCATCTAGCCTTTGCTAAATGAGTCCGAGGGATTATTTATCTCTCCGATGCTACTTCCTCCAGACTGAGATTGATGTGGGGACCTAGGTGGTTGTTTGTATCTTCACAACTGTTAATTCAGTCCACGTTACAGTATATCCAGGATGTTATGAAGACAGCCAGGAGAAATGTGTGCCATTAGCAAGGGGTGAAATGGGTCAGACAAGGTAATATCCAAAGGTAAAACCCCAATCCCACCACCCTTACAATTGCACTTATCCATCTGTGCTTTATCTTTTCCACACGTGGTGCTTCTAGGACTGGACGACACAAAGAGTGTGGAGTTTAGAGGTAGAAGATGAAGATGTTTATTCATCTGGAAAGTATTAGTGTGATGAGAGCATTGAGGAGCAGGAGGTGAGGAGGACAGCTGCAGCTAGCGCTTTATAGAGTTGTGAGGAAAGGTTTGGGATTATTTGGCTTTCCGCATGAATTGCTTGTAAAATGTGATCTGCGTAAGTGAATAAATACTGCTCATCGTATGTAGCAACACCAAACTTTTTAAACAGAAAGGTTGAAGCTGGGATGCTTAATTGTCCCTCAATGTAGGACCCTACAACAGTGTCAAAGATGGTTCATTTTTATTGAAAGCTAGTTAGTACAGACGTTGGTGGCATGATCATACTCATACATCAGCTCCCTGGATCAATCCCCGGATCATGTTGCTGTCCGTGCAAAACTTTCAGCCATTGTTCTGCCTGTGTTTCCTCCGGGTTTTTCAGTGTGCTCTCACTTCCCAAAATCATGCCCGTAGGTCAACTGGTGAATCTAAATAGCCTCTAGGTGTGAATCAGTGTGAGAATGTGTGTGTTCATCGTGGCCTATGATGGACTGGCCTTCCGTCCGGTGTGTATTTCCGCCTCACACCCGGCGTTCCTGGGATAGGCTCGGGATTCACTGAAGATGAATGAATGAATAGTAATAGAAAGTGTTGCTTTGATTGGACAAGTGAAATCTAAAAAAAAAAAAAAAAAAAATCTGGAGAACCAATGGAGCTTAAGACAGACAAAGCCATATTTGAAGGCGTCTCTTATACCTGACGACTTCTGTGAGACAACTGTAGGAAAAACAAGACTTTCGCTGTTATCTTCCCAACGTCAGTTTCTGAAAGAGTGACAATCTACACAACGCCACGTTGCGAGAAAAACCAAACAGTCCGCAGCAATGCCAAGACTGGTGGAGGGAGAATGATATATTGTTCTGTAACAAGATGAGATCTATAACCTAAAAGAGATAAGGTCATGCACTACGATAGAAATATTCCAAAGCACAGGGGCCCAAACAAAGGAAATTTAGTTTAAAAGGCTAAGTCAGAGGTTTGGCCCCTGGGGAGTGGGGTGTGGCTACATCTTCACTTCCACTTCCTCCAGATGCAGTATCCTTTCCATTCGCCATGCCTTCACTTTCAGACTTTGCTAGTAATGTGAGTAATGAATGATCCGTAGCGCTAAGCTGATTAGCCGACAACACGCTTTCGTATCTCACCTGTTGTCTGCAAAAAGCCACAGCTGCAATATTAAAACTAACTTTATGACGTGGATCAGAAAATTGTCATGATGAAAAGTTTTGTTCTTCGTTTGGTCATTAAGATTGATGATGGTATTTCACTACACGTAGAAATCCTCACCGTGGTGTGTAATGCAGTGCCACTGTCCATATGCGTTTGGTGCCTAGAATGAATCTGTACTGGATTTGAGGTTTAAATGGGTCATTAAACGTGAACCCTACCTTTGGAAAAGCAGAAAAAAACCCCAGGGTTGCTGGAAAGAAATATTCACAGCATGTAACAACAAATAGCAGCTCTCACAGAAGAAAAACAACGACTTGTTGACCAGAATGAAAACTAAAATCATTCGGTGCAACAGTTTGTTAGGTAAAGAGTTGAACACGACGACACAATCGTGCCTTAAGGGCTAACATTCGTGCAGAATTCCGGTTATCTCCAAACGATTCATGATGCTTGTAGATCTAGATCTCATCCAGATTGATATCTGTTTAAGTGATTGTGGGGTGGGGCTTAATAAAAGAAAAGATAAAGGCACACCAGAGGTGGTGTGAAGAATGGACTGTGTGCGTTTTATTCGTTTCTGAGGCAAGAAAAGGGAGGTGTTGTGCTGTTGTCAAGGAGAACTCGAGTTTACTTTGCTCCTGGTCAAGGCTAATTATTAATGAATGCAGTTTTTGTTCAACCTTGGCAAAGTGTCAGCGCTTCCTCTCGCTCGGGGCTGGAAATCTTGACATTTAAGACAGGAATGCGTGAAAAGACACGGTCTTGCTTGGGCTGACAAATGTGTGTGTGTTTTCGTAAGCTCTTCTTTTTTTATTCTGCCTCTCTTCTCCGGCTCTTCCCTTGATGATGCTTGTTTTGCTCTTGCCCTCTCGTTCGGACTGTCTGCTGCAGTTCTCACGGTGACAAGCCGGGATGCGATTGACGAGAAATCAAACCCGGGGCGAGAGAGTTTTAATCAGCTGTGGGGTGAAGGGTCACTCTCCTTCAGTGAATTCTAATTCCTTCTGTCTGTTGCCTATGCCCGGCTGCCACACTCCGGATTGCCATATTGCTTCATGCCTCCTGGTGCTACACATCTACAGCATGTCTGCAGTTTGGTGAAGTCTTAAGTCAGCCTATAAATATTTAATCCTGCCAAAGGCAAAGATCCCAGGCAAAGAACGTCTAATCAGGTGCTGTTACGCTCTGTTCAACATTTTAATCTGCGTTTTGACCTTGCGTTAGAGAGGAACGACAGGTTCTTTCGCGTTTTAAATTGGAACATTGACTGATGTTGCAAACCGGTAACGTCTTTGGGTGCAGAAGTTGCATCGTAAAATAAAATGAATTGAAAGGAATTCATTATTTCGCTCACTCTCAGTAACTGCTTTATCCTGATCCGATCGAGGTCACGGTGTATCCGGAGCCTTACCCAGGATCACCGGGTGTTAGGCAGGAATACGCCCCAAATGGGACGCCAGTCCATCACAGAATTTTTATTTTTATTATTTATTTATTATTGACAGGAGTACTGTCTGATCCGAACTTTTGATCAGTTCAAACTGAACAGGAGCGGGCAAAGGATATGCATCTCTAAGGAATATTTAAAATAAAATATTAAAATATTATTCACTGCATGCTGTTGCACAGCGAATATCAATGGAGTGGAATATAAATATGTGGAATGGAAATACACATATGTATCCATGTATCCACACTGACTAATAGTCAATCGTACTGGATTTACAGACAGGAGACAAATTCCAGGGAAACCTGAATAGATGAATGGGGAAACCATGTACATGGTACCGTCATGCCAGCGCTGAAGCTATACTTTTGGACTACACTTCCCAGAATGCACCACGGACTACAAACATGGCTGCCGTGGACTACATCCCCCAACCTTAGATTGCGCACACCTGTTCACAATCACAGCCAAGCACTATTTAAATGCTCTCAGTTCATTCACTTATTGCTCGGTTTATTCACTATTGCCTTTTGTTTACTGTCCTGGGTACCACAGGTTCTGATTCGCATTTTGGATTTGTCGGCATCGTTTATATATGAACTCTTTATTCTTCTACCTCTTCTGACTGGTACAATTAAGCGAACAGCATCCAAATGTTCTCTATGGCTTGCAGCTAAAGCAGGTCTAGTTCACCTAAATTTTTGATCAAGAGGAAAAGATCTGCATAACTTGGGGCATTATTGGGGCATCAGTGATGACTAGCGCTCAACAGGCTTTGTTTCATTAGGCGTAGTTACTGAAATGAAATCAGCAAGATGGCATTACGTGGCATCTGCGTGCAGGTCTGTGGGAAAGACATCAGGAAATAGAGCTGGAAATTGTGGTCGAAAGAAAACGGAGCTGTTCTACAGGTGACTAAGAATGTCATGGTCGTGTTAAGGCAATGTTGGTTTTTCCTTTCGTTTAGCACCTGTCTGTATTTTGGAACCAAGGAGATTGCTCCTGACCACAGAGCCATGGTTGGTGTGTCCATCTGGTTTTTTTTTTATTTTTAATTTTTTTTATTTGTTTTGGTCCTGGTCCCCTTTCCTCAGTTGTGGTTGAGCCAAGGCTGTCCTCAGATCCCAACTGTCTGTCCGTCCTCACGTTGGTCCCGCTGGGCAAGCAAACGCTGGCGGGCCGTACCACACTGGGCGACAGAGGGGGACAGATTGTCCTCCCCCCCGGCCAGCCACAGGAGACAGAGGCCCAGCCAAGGTCTCAGGCGGAGCTCACTTCCTGTTTGCTTGCTCTTACCTGACCCTGGTCAACTGCTTTTCCTCTGCTTCCTTAGGAGAGATCTGCCCAAGGACAAGAGGCTCCAGGGACAAGTGTACACACACTTTTCTTTTTTTATTATTATTATTGTTTCTTTCCATGGTATCTGAATTAATACATGTAGTGCTGTAGATTCGGTAATGCTTTGTCCACACCAAACTCTACAGCTTATTATCGTCCTCTTAAGAAGATAAGTCCACACTGTGGCAATGTAGTGGTGATCACACTGGCCAGGTTGGTGTATACATCCTAACCTGCATCTTCTGTTTCGTCCGTTCAGCCCAAAATGACCCACTTACTCTTTTGACTAAAAGTGGAACAACACTAAAAATATTTTTTTTTTTCCATGAAACTTTATGTGCTTGGTTCGGGTTTTTCTAAAGAACATGAATCAAGATTGTTTAAATAAACAAAGTCGCAATTACAGAGACTGAATTAAGACCATCTGGACATGAAAGTAACAAAGTTAAATAAAAATGTTAAAAAAAAAAAAAAATTTGTTTTTCTTGAACGTGAAGCTGAAATGAAACCGAAAGGAGATTTTAGTCACTGTACACACACCTGGAGGAAATTACAAATGTGTGTGCTTGCATGGGTATATTACTATAAATAAGTCTAATGATTGAGATGTATTGGGTGTTTTTAGTAATGAATAAAACATTTGTGCGAGTCTAGTTGTCAGAAAATAATCAAGGATGGGGTGGTGTGATGAAGTGGAGTTACTGTTACCACCCAGGAACTGATGATTATACAAACAAAAGCAGGTCCTGAAGTGCGCCGTTGTACTGAATCTCAGCATGGCTGTGATCCGGTCGTAGGCACGAGGCCGCAGGCCTGCTTTTATAACAGTTCCACAAACAAGAACGTTATATCAGGTGAATGGCATTACGGACCCAATACGGACAAACGTTTTGGTGACTTTTGCACCGCTAGAGGAAATAGTGTGTCTGAAAACATCAAGTTACAGCTTTACTTATAACTGTTACAGAAAGCTGACACTGGAGAGACTCCCATTAATGATCATTATACAGAAAACCTAAGCACATCAACGATTATGCAAGTTTTTGTAATGGGTTTATATGCAGCGTCCCTATGTGCAGTAAGTCGTTATACATTAGAACGGGCGCATGAATATAATCAAATGCAAGACCAATCAGAATTGGGAATTCAACGATGCTGTGGTATGAAATAAATTTCCAATTTGACTTTTTGTGTGGTCAAAACGTTTTGGCTTAATATCTTAAAAAACAGTCTTGCCAAAAATGGTATAATTTCAGTGTTAGAATTAAAATCAACTGGCATCTATTTTACTGTTGACCTTTCAGGAATAAGACAATATCCACTTATTAGAGTTAAAACGGGACTTTTAGGATCTTTTATGAGCTGTATGGTTGCTCCAGAATGCACATCGCTTTCGTGATATTGTCTTGGGCCGAAGCCGGACAAGAGCAGGAATTCTTCATCTTGCCCAGGTGGATGTTCCCCAGGTCCGCCTCTGCTGGAATAAAGCCGGGCGGGGTTAGAGGATGAGTGACTGCCCTAGTTTTTCCTCACTGCTCTGTCATTTTTCTTCACTTCCCAGGCAGCCGGCGGCGCTTTGCACGAGACATTGACCAAGTGCCTGTGTTCAGACCGGGAGACGATTAAATGTGGACAAAAGTAGTTGATGATATGAGGAAGAAATCGGACAAACTGCCATAAAGAGAGTGCTCCTTCAAAAGAATGCCGAGTGTGTGTTTATCTGGACGTGTGCCATCGCAGATTGTTTATTGTTGCCGTGGTTCTCCTGAAGCGTGTCATGGCGGCGTGCATATTCAAAAACACGGGTGCGCTCTTTCCTCTTTTGGAGTGACAATTGATCGATGGCTGGGAGTGACATTTCCCAGTAATGTGTAAAGAACCATATTGTGTTTGCTTAGAGCCAGAAATAGATAGATGGAGAGAGAAGGAATGAAGAGGAAGAGAAGAGAATAAGCTTGCTGTGTTTTGATTGCAAAAACAAAATGATTTCAGCTGGTTTTTTTCTGCCAATTGCATTTCTAAAAATAATTTGATAAGAAAAGAAAAGCGCAATTGGGATTAATATATTTCAATAACAAAAGCAAAGAAAAAACAAACAGATGATTGCCTAGACTCTCCCTTCTAGAGCGAAAGCCCCATTTTGTCTTTCATTTCTCGTTACAATGAATCCTCTGTTTTTGAAAAGCGATGTTTGCTTACCGTGCGGTTTTGACATGAATCATTCTAATCTATTGATTTGAAAAATAAACATTAAGAGATGCTAAAATGACTATGAAATTTTTCTTCAGGGGCATTTCGCCACTGCGGGTGTTCTAGCTTCAAAAGTCCTGGCACCCCTGAATACGCCACTGATCTGAAAACGCAAAGCTTGCTTCCGAGGACATGCTTTCTACTCCCTCTCTTTTTGCTCAATTTATGATAAGTGGTTGTGTCACATACAGCACTGCATGTAATACTGCTGTTCAGACTCTCTCTTGTATCTGGGCTTTGGAATGGGAGTAGCTTTGTGGTGACACATCAGCAGCCTCCAGGGGGATATTCAACATTTTATTTCTGCTTCTGTGAAGACGTTTTCCTTCTTCTCGCAGTATGCAGCAAGGTCAAAGTCAGGCAAGTTGACAGCTTTTTTTAAATTAATAAATAAACACAAAAGCATACACAAGCATATACATACTCTCTGAAACATGCTTTCTCTGACATTACAGTGAATAAGGTTGAATTCAGTTCTGAGCCACTTTTATAGACCTGTTATCTCCTAGTTTTCATTTATCCCACAGAGTTGCACTGAAGTGTACTGCTAATGTTAGCTAGTTGGATATCTTGATATGTTTTGGTGTCTTAGTACATTTCCCCTTATTATAAAATGTACATAAAGAGAAAAATATACTTATGTCTGTGGACTAATTAGTGACAAATAATGAATTACCCACCACAAAAATTGTCATATTTCAACTATGGGGGTGGCATGGTGGTGCAGTGGCTACCTGCCCAGGGTGTACCCCGCCTCTCGCCCGAAGATGCTGGGATTGGCTCCAGCTTCCCCGCCACCCAGACGGATAAAGTGTTATAGATGATGGATGGATGAACTATGAAGCAAGCAACTCAGGTATAAAAATTATTGTTAGTTGATGACAAGAGCACATTTTAATTAATTTGGCACAAAGATCTGAGTAACCCGTGCATTTTTATATGAACGCAGAATCCCACATTATAAATGTACTTGTAAAATTTAGGTCTACTAACAGCTTTACATAGTGAGAATATACAACAATATTTGCCAACGAACTACGCTTGACCACTTTTGCTTTATTGGTTAGACAGCGTTACCTTCTATACACATCACTGTTGGCTTTGTGTAGGTAAGCCCATTTACTTTTCCATTGATATTCCTTATCAGGTAGCCTGTTCACTTTTCTGTAGAGCTTAGGTGTAGTTCCATGGCCTACCCTTCTGTAGAGCTTTCCAACCTTATGTGGTGGCCTGTGGACTGCCTTTCTATAAGGCTTTCCAGCCTTAAGTGTCCCCCATGTATCCTCACTCCTTAAAGCTAATTGCTGGCCAGTGGACTTCCCTTCTATAGGTTTTTTTTTAACTTTAGATGACAGCCCAAGGAGTGCCCTTCCATGCAGTTTTCCAACATTAGAGGGCATCCTGTGGACTCCCCTGCCACAGTGTTTCCAACCTTAGGTGGACTTGCCTTCTGTTGAGTTTTCCCAACCTTAGGTGGACTTGCCTTCTGTAGGGTTTTCCCAACCTTAGGTGGACTTGCCTTCTGTAGGGTTTTCCCAACCTTAGGTGGACTTGCCTTCTGTTGGGTTTTCCCAACCTTAGGTGGACTTGCCTTCTGTTGGGTTTTCCCAACCTTAGGTGGACTTGCCTTCTGTAGGGTTTTCCCAACCTTAGGTGGACTTGCCTTCTGTAGGGTTTTCCCAACCTTAGGGGGCTGCCTTTGGTCTCCTGTTCCATAAGGCTTCCAAAGAATTTTTTGTAGCAGCCCAAGGACTCCCCTTCCATGGGCTTTCCAGTCACAGGTGGCAGCTCATGGACTACCATTCCATGGGGGTTTCCGACCTTATCTGAAGCCTGCTGAGGAGGACCTGTCAGCCATTCTTTAGGCCTGTTAAGACCTGCAGTGTCCATTGGTGTTCATTTCACACCTACATTCCATTTCAAGGTTTGACAAGATCGATGCTTGATGTAGGAATGCACTATATTACGCTAACTGGGTGTTATAAAACCAGAAAAAAAACTTGTAGACACTTAAGGACTTAAGTGGATCAAATTCCTATTGATGGGAAGCATTAGAAGCACAATTTTGAGCCTGATGCTAAAATGATTTAGTAAAGGTGAAAACTTCAAAAGCCTAACCAACTACTTTCAGAGTGGCAGAAAATCACCTCGTTAAACAAGTTGTGAGTCTGATGGCAACACTTCAGAAACTGTTAGTGTTTAATGCTGCAGACTTACACTTATTGTTGTAAACTGCAGTAATGAGAGAAGTAATGAATCGCCTCAACCCCCACCGCACACACACCAAGCACACATACACAACTGCACACTGCCAGTTAAGGTGCCATTTTTCACAGCAGACAGGTGCGCTGAATGTGATACTCTCACCTGTTCTTTCACATTCCTCCAGTTGCAATCACAGAGCAGGAGTTAGAGGAGTTTTTAGCTGAAGAGTGCAGCAATTAGCAAACAGCAATGCTCATTAGCTCCCTCACAGCCCTGAGCAACACCCTGTTCTCCTGGTGCCTTGGTTTCCATTTCTCTGTCTTTCTTTTCACTTTTGCCTGATGCTTTACCACAATAACAATCCAAGTGAATTTTGAAGGAACATTTTGAAGGAAACTAGCTTCAATGCTTATAGTTAGCATTTTATCCAAAAACAATGGCATCAATCAATGTGGCAGTTCTTGTTGTTAGTGGTAATTGTAACATGACAGTACTACACAACAGGACATAAATTCATAAATTGGCAAGACAAATCAAAATCTCGTATGTGACATGTTTATGACATGGTTATGTCAGTTTAATGTGACACCGTTCAAGTGCAAGTTGTCAAGACATCAAACATCGCAGCTATCATGGCCCTGGTATACAATTAGACATAAATTGTCATGGCAACTCCAGAAAGAATACAACTGGCTTTGAAACATTTATGACATGGATACCATGACACTGGTATACAACTAGACATAAACCATACTGGCAAATCGAGACCTCATGTTTATGACATGGTTATGTCAGGCTTATGATGCAGATTTGAGTGTTACTCAAGTTCCAACTGCTTCCATTGTTTTTAAACAGGAAAAAAAGAAAACAATTGAGCAATTTATAGTATAGCAATTTATGAATATGGCTTTAATCAAAATCAGTCAGAACAGCCAGATTAACATTTCTGTCTTTGTTATTTTTCATTACCTAAATGATGATCATAATTATACTTTGCATTCACCGAGAAGGATCTGATTCTGTCTTCAGACCAAGACAGTAATTAGAAAACAGTAATCGTATACTACATTCTAATGGGACAGCCTTTATTGTTTGAGCACAAATACAGTCTATCTAGGCATCCAGACTGGGACACAGGGAGTGCTTCATTTTGTGTGTGCGTGTGTGTTGTGTGTATGTGGGTGTGTGTGTGTGTTTGATGGGGTGGGCATGTGCCAAAGTGTTTGAAGTTGGTGATGTGTTAAAAGGCTGAGATTCTCAGAATACTAAGCAGTCAACTTGTGATCTGATTCTCTTTGTTATCTTGTAATCTGCCCAAACCGGGAGAAATGACATGGCTGTTGTTACCAGCTGAGCATGTGAGATTGTTATACACCTATTTGGTCTCCTCCCAAACGCTCTCCTACCAATAAATATGCTGAAACAGATGTCAAACGGGTATCCAGCTGTCCTTGTGCTGAACATTACAAATGTGTTGTTTTGCTCGGAGAGCTAGACTGCACCGTGTGCCAAAAAAAAAAAAAAAAATTAAAATGCAAAGGGGGGAAAGGGAAGAAGGAGGGGGAAACTTACATCATGAAGCAGCATCAGGCCCTAAGATGGAGGTCTTCCTCTCTAAGGCTGAGACAGGCTGCTAGCCAGGGGATGTTCAGGAAGGCTTTGGCAGTCCAACAAAGCCAGGCCTTCAGCTATGGGGTGGAGGTTTGCAGTGTGCAGCATCCCCTTTGGCTGGCTCACACAGACCGCTGTCGTGAGCTGGGATATATGTGTATTGGTGTGTGTGTGTGTGTGTGTGTGTGTGTGTGTGTGTGTGTGTGTGTGTGTGTGTGTGTGTGTGTGTGTGGAAAAGAGAGCCCTCTCTTATATTTACTCAGGCTGTCCTGGGTCTGGGCATTTCTCGTCATGCTGAAGGGGAGGGGAAAAACACCAAGACAGCAAGGGAGAGAGCAGAAAGGGAGAGAGGAAAACAAGCTTCCCTCTTATCCTCTTGGCTCTCCAGAGGCTCTCTGCACTCTTTGGTTGGTGTTCACACACTAGTCTGGGGGCGGGTGCACTTTCTGACTGGCCAGCAGGACAGGATTAAGATCAGAATTAATATGGTTTCCTTTCCACAATTGTACTCCGGTGCTTCTCATTCACCAACATATGAAGCATATGAAGCACAAACACATAAAGCCTAGTATATAGTATAATAGTATAATTTTATTTTATAAATAAAGAAACATCTGAAAGGTTTCAATTCCTGATGAGCATTTAAACAGAAGACATAGGCATAACAAATGTGTTGCTATTACTCACATAAAATATGTCCTTTGTAATTTGGATATTAATACAGGAGACAGTCTGGAGGTGATAATGAAATTACCTTTCAAAATCAGTCAACTCTACAAATTGAGGCACAGTAGAAACAGTAAATGTAGTAGATTATTATATATATTTATTTTATGTATTTATTTTTTTTTAAGTTGGCATGTTGCCCAGGGTGGGAGATTTCCAACAAGAGGACATTGCAAGGCTAGCCCATCAATGTGCTTCTTTCAGCAGTTTGAGGAACTGGAGGTCAACATGTGACCTCATCTGTTTCCTGAAGATTGGGTACAGTGGGTTAAGGGATCAACAAGGGCATGTTATCCTGACAGAAGGCATAGGGCTGCGTACAAAAGAAAAACAATCGAAGTGGCTGGAGAAGCCAGTCCAAGGATGGAGAGCAGGCTACGTCCAAAGAGGTCTTTTATGCTTTCCTGCAGATGTCTAATAAATCTTGTCTGTTTCCCTTTGTTTTTCAGTTTTCCCAGATCTGCTCTTGGCTCTTTTTTTCTAGTCACAAGGATTTCACTTGTCGATAAGGATAAAGAACGCTCACCTTTCAAACAGAGTGTGGTGGGTGTGCATAAATCAATTAAAAACAAAAAATATATACATGGGTAATAGTTATGGACTATTATATGAAATAAAACAACAGAGACTAGGGCACCAGTGTAGGTCAGACCTCTTTGTCTGAAGTCATGAGTAGTCATGGGATCTACTAGATCCGCAACAGGTTTCATTTTTACCCCAAATGCATTTTGCTGGTATGTCTTGCTGTTCATGGTATTCTTTTTTTAAATGGTAGTATAAATGAGCATGAAGGTTTTGAAATGGATTGAGGGTCCTTCTGGTTATTTTGTATAACAATGAAAGCTATTGTTAAGTATTAATTTATCTAATGCCTGGTGTCCCTCTAAACAAAAACACACCCCACAGACAGCTGCTGGATTCAAATGTCAGAAATGGCCTTTTCTGTCTCAGTGGGTATTGCCATTAGGTGGCCACATACAAGGTTAATTTCTCCCTTTTTCTTTAATGGAAATCTTTTTTGTCATTGTAATTGCATGCCCCACCACACACACACTCTCTATTTCTCTCTCTCTCTCTCTCTCTCTCTAATTATTTCCATGTGTTTGGCATATGCCTTATGCGCAAAGCATAAAGTATACTGAAGACATGTTCTGTGTATGTAATGAATAACCTTCTCTTTTCTGTGTATTTGTATTCAGTTACAACAAAAAGATTATTTTCTTTATTTGCAGATGGGGCTGATTTAGAAGATGACCCATCCTGTTCCTGGCCTGCTTCTTCACCATCTAGCAAAGACCAAACGTCTCCAGTCCATGATTACGATTTTGGTGAAGATGAAGGGGGCCCTGGCTTGCCCTACCCATGCCAGTTCTGTGACAAATCATTCAGTCGGCTGAGCTTCCTTAAGCGCCACGAGCAGAGCCATAGTGACAAGCTCCCTTTTAGCTGTACCTTCTGCAGTCGCCTATTCAAGCACAAGCGCAGCCGTGACCGGCATATCAAGCTACACACTGGTGACAAGAAATACCACTGTAGTGAGTGCAACTCTGCTTTCTCACGCAGTGACCACCTTAAGATCCATATGAAGACGCACGCCACAAACAAGCCTCATAAATGCCCTGTGTGCCGCAGAGGGTTCCTGTCCTCCAGCTCCCTTCTTGGACACATGCAGGTGCATGAAAGAGGGAAGGAGGGTCAGAGCACAGGGATATCTGGAGCAGAGGAGTGGAAGCTAAAGGAAGCACGCAAGTGCAGCCGCTGTGAAGAGGGTTTTGATGTGCCCGAGGAGCTCCAGAAGCACATTGCAGAGTGCCACCCTGAGTGTTCGCCCCCAGAAGAAGGGAGTGTAGGACCTGGTCTGCAGTGCATCTACTGCCATGAGCCATTTAGTGATGAGGGTACTTTACTTAGCCATATTGACCAGGCCCATAGTCGAGACCAAAAGGGCCATATATGCACTGTATGCTCTGAGCACTTCCCCACTATTGAAGAGTTGTATGCACACATGGACATTCACCAACTCCCAGAGTCCAGCAACCACAGCAACAGTCCTTCTCTGTTGACTGTAGGATACACATCTGTTTCAAGCACCACTCCAGACTCAAACCTTTCTGTTGATAGTTCAACCATGGTAGACACTGCTCCCACTGTGCCCAAGACTCGTGGAAGAAGAAAGCGTGCTGCCCAGCACACAAATGATATTTGTGGACGGCCTGCTAAACAGCCTAAAGTAGCTTACAGTTGCATCTACTGCAACAAACAAGTATTCTCCAGCCTTGCTGTCCTTCAGATTCACCTAAAGACAATGCATGTAGATAAACCTGAGCAGGCCCATACTTGCCAGTTCTGCTTAGAGATCCTTCCATCTCTGGTCAACTTAAATGAGCATCTGAAACAAGTCCACAATGCAGAAGATCCATCCACCCTACTTGCCAGCTTGTCTGATGCCTTGTTACAGTGTAACTATTGTCCAGAGATGCTTGGAGATCTCAATGCCTTGCAGGAACACATCCGTTGCTCACATGGCTTTCCAAGCCCTGTAGCTAAGGAGAGCAATGCCTTTTTTTGCCCCCAGTGCTTCATGGGATTTCTGACTGAGGCCACGCTAGAAGAACATGTACGACAGACCCACTGTGATTCAGGAAGCTTGCGATTTGACTCTCCTATTGCAGTCACTCCTAAAGATCCCATTGTGGAGGTGTATTCCTGCTCTTATTGTACCAATTCTCCCATCTTCAACAGTGTCTTGAAGTTGAACAAGCACATCAAAGAAAATCACAAGAACATCCCCCTGGCATTGAATTATATCAACAACGGGAGAAGAACCCATAGAGCCCTTAGCCCTTCATCTTCCATATCTGTAGATCAAGCTACCATTCTCAAGCATGGCAGCACTTCATCCCGCTCAGCAAGTGAATTCATCTGTAACCAGTGTGGTGCTAAGTACACTAGTCTTGATCTTTTTCAGACTCACCTGAAGACTCACCTTGATGGTATGCTACCACAGCTCACCTGTCCACAGTGCAACAAAGACTTTCCAAGTCAGGAAGCTCTGCTGAAGCATGTGACTGTCCACTTTACAGTCACTTCCACGTACTACATCTGTGAAAGTTGTGACAAGCAGTTCACGTCAGTAGATGACCTGCAGAAGCACCTTCTTGATATGCACACCTTTGTGTTCTTTCGCTGCACTCTTTGCCAAGAGGTATTTGACTCTAAAGTCTCTACTCAGCTTCATCTTGCAGTAAAACACAGCAATGAGAAGAAAGTCTACCGGTGCACATCTTGTAACTGGGATTTCCGTCATGAGACTGACCTTCAACTGCATGTCAAACACAGTCATTTGGAGAACCAGGGCCGGGTTCACCGCTGCATCTTTTGTGGTGAGTCCTTTGGCACAGAGGTTGAGCTGCAGTGCCATATTACCACACACAGCAAGAAATATAACTGCCGATTCTGCAACAAGGCTTTCCATGCTATCATCTTGCTGGAACGTCATTTGCGTGAGAAACATTGTGTGTTTGAGGGAAAGGCCCAAAACTGTGGCACCAATGGCTCCACAAGTGGAGGTGGTGAATCAGTTGCTAAAGATGATGCAGAACTGCAAGGCATCCTCACTAATAGCCACGGCTTACCTGGAACAGGGGAGTCTCACAATAGTCATGATGGAAGCGAAGAGGATGTCGAGTCCTCAGAGCTCATGTATACCTGTGACATCTGTGGGGCATCTTATACTATGGAGTCTCTCTTGACCAATCACCAGCTCCGTGATCATAACATCCGACCAGGAGAGACTGCAATGCATAAGAAGAAGGCAGAAATAATCAAGGGGACCCACAAATGCAATGTTTGCTCTAGAACATTCTTCTCTGAAGCAGGGCTCCGGGAACATATGCAAACTCATCTGGGACCTGTAAAGCATTATATGTGTCCCATTTGCGGAGAACGCTTCCCCTCTCTGCTTACTTTGACAGAGCATAAGGTTACTCACAGTAAGAGCTTGGACACAGGCAGCTGTCGAATTTGCAAGTTACCATTGCAGAGTGAGGAAGACTTCCTGGAGCACTGTCAAATGCATCCAGATTTGCGCAACTCCCTGACTGGTTTTCGCTGTGTGGTCTGCATGCAGACCGTTACTTCAACCTTAGAGCTGAAGATCCATGGCACCTTCCACATGCAGAAGACAGGAGCCATGTCCACCAATCACCCTATTGGGCGCGCCATTATTCCTCACCACCAGCATCACCAAAGTCAGAAGCTTTTCAAGTGTGCTTCATGTCTTAAAGAGTTCCGCTCCAAGCAGGACATGGTGAAGCTCGATATTAATGGACTACCATATGGTCTCTGTGCCACTTGTGTAAGTGCCAGCAAAAGTTCCAGTCCAACCATAAATGGCGGAAAGCAGCAGCAACCAGGGGGGCAAACACCAGCACCCTCTAATGCAGGGTGGAATCAAGGGGAAAGTCTGAGCCCCTGTGGTGTAAAAAGAAAGGGGACCACCTATTCCACATCATCCTCTTCATCAATATCATCCACTGTTGCCAAGACAAGATGCTCTAGCTGCAACGTGAAGTTTGAATCAGAAGTAGAGCTGCAGACACATCTTCAAACAGTGCACAGAGAGCAGACAGGAGAAGGAAGTGGCAGTCAAGTGAGGACTCCTCAAGGATCCCCCATGCCAAGAGTGAGTCCTTCCCAAAGTGAAGAGGTAAGGCAAAGCTTAATACATGAATTTTAGGCTGTTATGAATGTTTTATATAAGCCTTTGCTTGGTCTCAGTGCCATTTGGTGCAATGATTTAGTTCATCATTATTACTGCATGGAGTGACATGCACCCAAACCTAAAACTGCATGTGGTATTGTGAGATGAATCCTTGGTTTAATATCATACTTTATTACATTTCTACTCTATTTATGCACTACTTTACATGTTGTACACTGCGTCTGTCATTTGTTTTTTGGTTGTTGTTGTTTTTTTTCAGAAGAAGACATACCAGTGCATTAAGTGTCAGATGGTCTTCCATAGTGAATGGGACATTCAGGTTCATGTGGCAAACCATATGCTTGGTAAGTTTAGTATCTATATTTTAGAATTGTATGTTGTACACACATTTATTTGACTTTATATTTTTCACCTCAGTTTCCTGACAGCAGTGTGGTGGGAAAAATGCACATTGTGTGATTGCAAATATGGTGTTAATACAAGATGCGTATAATCAGCACCCTACTATTTAGCTAAACCATTGTTCTCAAGATACCAAGCATAACTTTATTTATTCATTTTCAGTAACACTTATTTCTTGTCAGGGTCATGGTGGATAAGTAGACTATCCTGGAAATGCTGGGCACAAGCACAGGGCAACATAAATGTTAAATATTCTTTTAAGAAATACCACTTTTATCAGCAGTTAGGTCAAATACAGTGTTAGGACCAAGACTTGTTTCAGGGTGAGACCAGGACTATGAGAAATTTGTTAACATGGTAGTGTTATATGGGACATGGGAAATCATTGCCATCACTATAACTGAAGGCAGGATTTGAATATAGGACTAGTAATTCTAGTAGTAGTAGTAACTTCTGTAATTTGTTTAGGATATTTGAAAAAATGCTAGGTTTCAAACTATTTACAGTGGAGAAACTTTACATTGTGTTTATTGTTCAAGGTGGTTTAGTGGTAATTGAGTTACACATGTTTGGTCATGCTGGAAAAACAGCATGAATTTGTTACCGTAGGCTGTATTCTTGGGTCAGTAAGTTGTCTGTAAAACTACCTCAATGAGATCAGGCTGAAAGGTGGTCAAGGAAGGGTGGATACACCACCTACAAGAAAAACAGCTTTATTTAAAGTGTCTCATTAAGGGCTTCACGTTTGCTGTTTTGTTTTTTTTCTATTCATGCCTACGGTCCATTACCATGGTGTTAACAGACTGAACACTGATGTATTGTGTAATGATCACTAATAACATAAATTTATTTAAAACCCAAAACAGAGGCTTATTGACCTGCATGCCTTTTCCTGGCAGTGCACAGTTATTTTCAAACACATTACTGCTTCATGGTACTGATTTATTTATTTACATTATTAATATTTCATAGACCTGTGAATGATATAGTACATGTATTAATGTGTTTCTCGGCTCTAAATATTCACTCTCACCCACACCGACAGCATCCTTTATTGGTATTCAGTTTGAATATGTGATACACACTCTTCTATGCTGGTGTTCGATTCCGTAATTTTTCTGGGTGCAGATGAACAAATATTGTTTTTCATTAATTTATTATTTGATTTCTTTATTAGATCTTTCATTACTCTGCATTATCCAGAGTAATTTTTGTGAACTTTTACGAATATGGAGAATAGTTTGGCATATAAGGCATTCAAAGCTCTACATGAACATTCCTAGCGAGATGTGAAACTGACATTTATGGCTGGTTAGCTTGATTTAATGTGAATGACAGATTTACATGGTAAGTAAAGAATGATACATCTACGTAGGT
Source organism: Notoglanidium macrostoma (assembly GCA_030068235.1). Lineage (NCBI taxonomy): Eukaryota > Metazoa > Chordata > Actinopteri > Siluriformes > Auchenoglanididae > Notoglanidium > Notoglanidium macrostoma. Next base: position 3,189,631 of record JAQQZR010000001.1, read on the forward strand.
TTATTTTCAGACTATTTGGATTTGGAAACTGCAGAGTTGCTGAGGTGATATGGCGGATATTTTTTTTTTAATAAAACGTGGCCACTAGTGATTATATCAAACTAATGTCTATTTGAATCAAGATCCATTTCATGGCCACAAACTGTATAACCTTTAAATTGTAAAATGAAATAGACTCTAAGAAAGAAACCAAATTATGGATAGAATGGAGGGAATCAACGATATTACACTTCAGTGTTGAAATAACATATAAGGATATTCCAGAGTGAGTAGCAATGTTAAACGGATATACCATTAGCCCATGTCACTTTATGTATATCCTCAAAGCACATATGTTCCATGTAGGAGTGTTCCTGCCTCATAATTACCTGGAGACCATGTATTAAATTTGACATTCCATAAAATATTAAGTTGTGGGTACAAGGTACACAATTTGTAGCTATGACTCCACAATATTAGGACTACCATCTCATATATGTTGCTATGGATTATTATGTTGTGGCCACAAGGTGCCCTGTGGCCCCAAAATTGTGGAGATCCAAACTTAATAAAATTGTGGCCTCAAACTTGTGGCGTTATTAAAAAATAACCATCATGCCACCTCAGCGGCTCCGCATGAAACAAATTAAAAATTTTATATACAGATTCAACCCTTTCTGTCCTTGTACAATGCCTATTAAGAAAATGCTCACTCCGCAGTCATATCAGACAACCATTTACACATCAAAATGGCTGAAAGTCACTATCCAACTGGCACTGACCTGACGCACAGTCCATACTCAGGTGTCCACTACTGTCTTCCTTTGACAGTTCTGGTGGGTGATGGTAGTGTTCGGGTTGGGCTTTTGGGGGGGGTGGGGGGGGGTGGAGGGGGAAATCTGGACTGGATCGTAATTACCTCACAGACAGCATGTGCCAGAAAAGCAAAACGGGAAGGGGGAAGCAGAGGCCTCATTTGGAAAAGGGTCCAAATGCCTTCTCCCTTGAAAAAAGGGGACACTTTCTCCTTTTAATGGCCATCTGCACAGGAGAGGCGAAACGAGAGGCCGGGGGTCATCTCCGCTCAGCTGTCACTGTTATTAGCGTAGGTAATGGAGCAGGCGCTCCTCTCTTAGGGGTGCTGTTCCTGGCCCTACGCTCCTTGCTTTATGGCTGTTGATTCACCCCGATAGCTCTATATATATAGATGACACGATGGCACAAAATAGAATAAAGTAAATTAGCATGTCCTCTGAGTCTAATCTTAGATATGGCTACTAAGAAAGAGGCTCGAAAAAAGCACAGAGCAATTTTTGATGTGTCTCTCTGTTCCACCTTTTCACCCATTGTCCCTGTGACCCCTAAAACGAAATTGAATAAAGTATCCCTTAGAATATAGAGAATTGATAACTTCAGTGATGTGGCGACGAGTCCAGTTTTTGCCTAATGGACCCAAGTGGACATGTGTGGCTTTGTGCGGAAAAATGGAAACATATAACATCCTAATCGCGTTTCTAGTGAGGAAAGTGGTGTGTATTGGCCTGGACCAGTAGCCGCATGCCCTTGGGAGTGAAGAGACAGCTCTCGTGGTCCAGATGGATCCATCCACATTCGCCATACAGCTGGCCGTTCAGTTCATGGGACTCAATGTGATATTCCTGTCCATCTGTAGGAAAAAAATAAATTGAAAAAATTCGATTGCTGGTGACCGCGGAGCAATTTTGAAGCAGGCCAGAAGACAGCTGGCCTCTCTTTAGTTTGGAGTTTGCTGGCATGGCTAATTCACACAACTAAAGGCATGCGATGTGTCACCAGAGAGGGTGAGAGGAAGACAGGAGGAGTGGATGCCAGGGTTTAGGCCTCTCTGAGCTTCTGTGGTCACTATCAAAACTGTCGTTAACTTCCTAGTTTTGGAAGGATGTTTATTAAGGCCTGCATGTTCGGCTCACACTCTTCAGATGTGTTTTCTCTAAAGACAGGTGCTTGGCATTCAAGCTACTGAGTGTTATCTAGAGAGACAGCACCGACACACAAGCATCAGTTTTTTTGTAGATTTTTTTGAAGAATGCCTAAATTTTCTTTCATGTCGTAAGCAGCTTAGTTTACAGAAAGAAATCTGTTGGGCCAATTTCAGTAATGATGTTTCGAATCGTACTGCTCGTTTGCGATGTCTTGTCAAATTGAAACATAGCAATGTCTACATTGCAATATGTCAACAGAGCAGAAGAATCACCAGAGCATCAAAAACTTTCCCTCACTGTCCAGAGATACATGTGAAGGTCTTTCACTGACAGATAAGCCGAAAAGAATCACAGCAGCACTTCAGAATCCCCCTGTTTCTTGACAACAGTCTGAACTTTGACCCTTAAAGCTCCATAGGAGCCTATTTTTCCTCCAAGTTCTCCTGCTGAGTCAAAACCTCTTGCTTACTTCTCAGTACCCTGATGTGAGGTTGTCAGGCACAAGGAAAAAGGTCTAGATCTGCCCTCCATCTCAGATACCCAGCAATCTTGCAAAGCTCCTTGGATTAATTTTAGGGTTCCAAGGGGTCATTAGGATTCTTCTTCTTCTTCTTCTTCTTCTTCTTCTTCTTCTTAATGATGCTGTCATAGTGCATTGCAATTTTTACATTTTGGCCAAGTATTTTAAGGTCTACACACAATTCTTTTTTTTTTTAAGGATTATCTTTTCATTTAGGATCGTTCAAACAAACAAAAACTCCGCCCACATCATTTTCTTTGTGAATTTGCATAATATGTGAAACCTGCTTTTGTAAACTAGTCCTTGGAGCTTTACAAAATTGGTACTCAGTGAAGTCGGAACCTCAAGAATTTGTGATGGACTCCTAGTAATTGCCCGATGTAAAAAAAATAAATAAATAAATAAATAAATAAAAAAAAAAGAATAAAGGCAACCTCAAGACAACAGGATTTCAGCAAGCACTTCAAAGGGTTAGCATTGTGAAGCACTACAGCGATGAAACTTAAAATTATATTCGTCCATGGCCCCTTTACTGCTTTGTGTAACATGGCAAGGACTGGACACTGGGGGTGCTATTAGTGAAGGGTGTTCTACAGATCGCTGCTTTCAGCTAGCGTTCGTTGTTTCTTTCCTTTTCTCTCAACTGGCTTTTCCCCCCGCTTTTCAAATAACTCGTGCCAAGCTGGTGGATGATGTTTTGAAGGACAGTCAGGAACTTTACATATGGGCAGACCGAATGTTCTGGAAAAGCTGATTTACAGGGTCACCTTTTGGTGTGTTTTCTTTATATTTTTTTTTTCAAGGTGGGAGGGGGTGAAAGCTGAGTGCATGCCCGGGCTTCCATCCGCAACACGGAAAAAGGGTAAGAGAGAAAGGCCTGGATCGATGGGCAGGAGGTGGGAAGGTGGAGGGGGCTAGGGGGCAGAGTAGGGCGCACATTTACTGTACAGCTGGCCTCTCTGTGTGAGACAGAACCGTGGGCTGCTACCAAGCGAGAGGAGATGAGAAGCACAGAGATGAGAACAGGAGAGACAAGAGATTCCATCCTGCTTCCTCGTTCCTGCCTTCTGTTTTTAATCAAATTCATTTCGATCTCCAGCCTGACACCCATCCCGGCTCCTCCTCCGCTGCGTACGTCTGCATTACACGCATGCTTTGTCTTGGGGAGAAAAAAAAAAAAGAAAAAAAGAGAAATGGAGACTTAATTTGCTGCCTAGAATTGAGAACACAAATTATCCATGACACTGTTGTCTGACGATCCCATGGGAATAGTTTGAGCGGTGACGTGTTTACTGAATGTTAACTGACTATGTAACAAATACACCCCATCAAGATGGCGCCGGGGGGATTGCAAAGACTGCGATATTTTAATACATATCTTTTCCTGTATATCAATCTATGTAATGTGAAGTAGATTTTCTATTGATTTTATTCTCATTTCAATTGTTGACTCTTATACCCAAAGCTAGAAATTGCACGCCTATCTCAATAAATCTAAAGGCTAAAGTGGAAATAAAATTCTCGATGTTAGCACTCCCGTTCCGCTTTAATGTGCACCGAAGCACTGGCAGTAAAAGTGAGCATGAGGGAGAAAAATAGACAGAAAGACAGAGACGGATATAAGTCATTGATCAGCAAGGTGTGTGTAATTGCTTATTAACACAGCCACAGTTCACTGCACAGAGGTGACTGCACTAATGAATGAAGAGGCGTTATTAATCACCAATTAATAAAACCAGGCCGGCCGCTCAATCTATGCTACACATGACCCGCTCAGCATGCTCAGCGCCGCTCAGTCCTATTCCTTATGTTCCTCGCTTCTCACATTTTCCTCGGTCGGTCTGTCTACTTGAATGGAATGGAGGTTATTTTGTTAATGATTTAGATTGTTCATAGCTGAGCAGCTAGGATCGTGAATGCCGGCTGCTTCCTGTTCTAAATGGGAAACGTTTCTTTCTTTGTTCAGAGGAAGTGCAGTTTCAGCTGAAGTCAGCATCGGCATCGCTCAGTAGATATAGAAATAGATTTATTTGTTTTTAGTTTCATTTTCCCTGCCAAGTATATTGGTTCTTGTTTTGTTTCTTATCAAATCTTTTTTTTTTTTTTTTTTTTTTTTTTTTAAAAGAC
>JAQQZR010000001.1:3194227-3226729 GCA_030068235.1 Notoglanidium macrostoma
AGGGTTTTAAAATAAAAAAAAAAAAAAAAAAAAAAAAAAAAAAAAAAAATGTGGAAATACTACACAGCTGAATTAACATGGAAACATAAAAAAATGCAGAAAATGTCTTTGAAAACAAGTTCTCATATTCTTATTTTAGTTTTTTATTATTGTTTGCGTTATTTAAACGGCGATTTTATTCTTTTCAAGAATTATTGATTCGTATTATGTTTAGGTCTCCTATTAATCCCTCCTGAAGACGTTCTCCCCCCTCGGACGATCCATTTAAAAAGCTTTAAAACAAGCCTTCACATTTTGATAGGCACCGTTCATCACCTCTGTGACTTTAGTCACTCCTTCTCTCAAGCCACCGGAGGTGAAAGACCCCTCTGTGCGTTCACCCCGAGTTCCTGCGCATGTTTTATTGATGGTGAGCGACGGAGGGGCCGCATTACATTAGCAGTCTTAATGCCGCCGCTTGTTCTGAAGCTGAATGTTTAGGATTAAATACCGGCTCGTAGCGTTCGGCCTTCCAAACGTCCGGACGTGGAGGAAGACGTCGAGGGGGTCATACCGACATGTCGGAATGGAAAGCCGCCCAAGACCAAGGTTAGAGAGGAAGTTGGACTTGGAAAACTGGCCTCGTCCCAAAATCCCCTTAACTCTGAATGGAATCTCGCTCCCTATGTGGCGTCTTTGATGGGCTTGGCAGTTATCAGTTTTTTTTTTTCCCTCTGTCTCCTGTTCCCTTATGTACAAAGAAAGAGAAAAGGTCAAGGCCGAGACATCATTCACACTTAGATCGCTTGGCTTCAGTCAGCTGGCTTTGAAAGGGCAGATCCGACAGCGGGTATTCTGTCTCTGACTGATTTATGGGGTAATGTAGAGTAACACTTCTCAAACTCTGTTCCACAAAATCGATCTTAAAGTACTTTTGTGAGTTTTGATTTCCAGAGTTGTCTTACTTATCATGTTTTGTTTCTTGGCATGGCGCGTATCTTGGTATTAGTATTATTAGGCCTAAAGTATAAGTACTGTATTATACAGTACTTATCTATATCTGCATGTGTTTTCACACGTGTCTGCTTTACGTTTCGGTATACATGCGTGCGCCGCGTGCATGCAATTTAACGTGTGTGTGTGGTTTAATAATAAGGAGAGAGTGGATTGGGTGTTGCGGCTGAGTGCCAGGCACATGGATGGCCATGGCAAGGTCAACAGCGCAGAAGAGGCGCAGTTACTGCACCCTCCACTCCTGCAGCTGAGAGAGGAGAGGGCCAGCCATCTGTCCACTCCTGCCTGCCATACCCGCAGAGCACACACACACACACACACACACACACACACGCTCACTCACAAATGACACAAACACTCTGGCACACAATCACACTGTAATACACCAACACAGATGCACGCATGCAACACACATGACACAAACACAGACGCAACACGTCCAATACAAATACGGCTGAGCAAATACAGCCATATGCACAAAGCACACACTCGGCTGCGAGCTTTCAGAAGCTAGACTGCGCGTCAGTAGACTTCGAAGGCCTGGATGGCTTGTGATCACATGGCAACATGAGTCACTGGTGTTCCAAAACATTCCATGGAACTATTAATGGACCGAAAGTGTGTCGCTCCTTAGTAAATCCGGAATTCTTAATGCCGGCAAATTGATGTGGTATAAAAGGCTGGTTGTGTTATGGGAGCTTCTGGGTGGTGACGGTAACCCTGTCGTTGCTCGTTTTCCTATAACAGCATACCCCTAAGTGTTTTATTCTTCACGTACTGTAGATATTTTCTATACCGTCTTGGTAAGCTAAAGCAAGTTAATAGAAGCAATAAACTTTCCAATGCTTCAGAAGTCTCCTGGAGTCCTTTGTGTTACCTATTATAATGTCATGCATGACTCCAGGTCAATTAAATACTCTAGATATGACTAAACAGTTATAATCAGGGGGTGCTAAAGGCCAGAGTCCTCATCTTCCCAAAGCCAGGTGTTTCTTTTCCTTTTTCTTTTCACGTCAACAGCGAGACATTTTCATCGAGAGATTTTTGCCTTTAATGCGACCAACTTCTTCTTGTTTTTCACCTTGCCCAGGCCCCCCGGGGTCAGCCGGAGTACGGGCTGCTGATTAGCGCAGCTCTCTTTTGCGAAGACCTTTACGATGCCCTCTGGCCGCAGCGGTGGAACCCTGTGGAATGTTCCAAAGCTCTCTAATAGGTTTCAGGTGCTTCGGGCCAACGGCCAGCCGCCAAGTCTGCCCCAGTCCCCAGCCAGTGTGCCACTATTTATTTATATCCTCTTGAACTACCTGATAGCCATAATGCAAAGGGTTAGACCTTGACAGGATGCCTATGATAGTGAGACTGGGCGATTCGATGATTATGTCAACGTTTGTTGGACATGGAAGCAAAAGTTCTTGTTTTGTGTATTGCTTTATTGAATGGTCTGAAAAACCAGCTCAGGCAGGCCTAGAAACTTTTTTGAGGTATTTGAGAGTTTTCATTTCATCCGTGTTTCCATTCCTCGTTTTCTGAGTTCGCAGTTTCAAATTGCACGTTTAGAAGGTTAATGGAAACTCGGCTACTTCGTCAAAAGAGAGACTACGGCGCCTTATGTAGTTGATAAAGACGTGTCCTATTAATTACGTCAGGAAAAACAACTGCAGTGATGAGAGAAACATCAGTTTCCATTGCGGTGTTGCGCAAGAGTGAAGCGTTTTGTAAATTTAAAATTTTTTTTTTCTTTTTCAAGTTGACAAAATATAATGCGCGAATAGTCTGCGTTGCCATTTAGCAATGTTATGCGGTTAACGTTGGGTCGTGGCGTTTAATCGAATGCGAGAAAGCGTTTCCGTTTCTATTTTTTTTTGCGAAATATCGCTTCGCCGGATTGTCCGAAGCCTTGAAGCCTATAAACCTTTTATTTTTTTAAATCCCTGTTTCCATAACTGATTTTTTAGTGCCCAGTGCAGTGTTTCCACACTGTAACACACCTGATTTAAACAGAACAGGCTTTCAGTAGCAGGGGAATAAACAGCATTAGTAGGTGGAATGTTTTCCAGAAACCTCATCTAGATTATGTAAGGAATAAAAGGCTTGGGGGTGCGCAGTTATAGGAAAATAATAATCGATGGGGTGGTATAATGCAGGTTGATGCGAAGCGGAGTTACTGTTACTGCCCTGTAGTGGATTATTTTCCAATAACGGCACTTCCTGATGTGTTTATTTCCTCTTATACCAGAGGAATTTGCCAACACTCCCATTGTTTTAAACGTATTAAAGAACGGCATGTACTTCGTATCCATTTATAGTCACATTTCCTGTTTTATAACATCCATGAGACAAGTTCTTCTTTTTTTTTTTTTCGTCTTTTGCCCTGCGGAGCCTCAGAAAAAGAACCGGCCAAGGAGACTCCTTCCTAAAACGTTAAACGCCTCCTCATAGCTCCTCGCGAGCTGTTACTCTGGAAATGACAACACATGACGAGAGCATTAATATAAACCCTTGCAGCCGGATCTACTGTCAGTTCTCCTGTTATAGAGAATGAATCAACACTTTCTGACCAATCAGAATGGCGACTTCATCAGCGCTGAGGTAGAACTGATTGCTAGTGCCGGGCCTGGCCGTGAGGCAGGAGCCGAGTTTGCATCACGTTATTAATTCTGTCGCAGGCAGATGAGGAAGCTTTGTCCTTATGGGTGTGGAGTTGCATCAGTCATGGGCGCTCCGCGTTCATGTCAGCATTCCATCAGAGGGCGTTGAACGGCGGTGCTTCGCTCGCTCGAATCAAATCTAGTGCCTTGGTTTCTTTTTCCTCCGTCGGACTGGAGCGCGTACTGATTACACCACTTATAAACTTTACGTTTGGTCCTCAAAAGCGATTCGCGTGCCTGTATCGTCTTTCCGTTTGCCGCACTGCTCCCTTCCCCCTCGACATCTCCGGATCGGGGACGCAAACCTTAAGCCGCTCTCGCCCTGATTAATCCTTAAGGTTTATAATTACTAATTAACTTACTGAGCGACTTCTAATGTAGTCCCCCTTCAATGAGGTGCATGGAGGACAACAGATCATTAGCTTCAATAATGAATGTGGACAGGACAGATAATGGACTGTGATATGCCAGCTCTGACAGTTGTATTAAATGAGGCGAGGGTTCTCTGCGAACACGTAGCGCCGTCCACGCTGTCTAGTTTCCAAGTGAAACTAAACCTGAAGGATTATGAGCAAAAACGCAAAAAGCGATGAGCAGATGCGCAAATTTAAAAGGCAAAACGTTTTCCAGGTCCGTAGCCGATTGTTTTTAAAGCGTTGCCCGAACACAAACCGCCCTGGGACGCCTCCGAATCTGTGATTGAGTGTGATTCCCAAGGAAACAAATAGCATCAGCATGAGGGAAATCAGCGAAATGTTACTACAACATCGGAGGCTAAAGGCCAAATGCATGCTCAGCGTTTTCAGTTTTTAACAACTAAGAGGTGTTAATTGCTGTTTGATCCCATTAATGATGATAGCTATTGTCTCACACACTATCTGCTGGTTTCGTCTTAATGACACCACCTCCCTGGCACTTTCTTCTATTTTTTTTTTTTTTTTTTGCCAGCATCTCCCCCCCACGCGCACACACACACACACACACACGCGCACACTCACATTGAGAAAAGATGCGTCTGGCGTAATGATTATTATCATTAAGAAATATTAATGTGCAAAGCAGCGGTGACCCAGAAGCTCATTACCGTCGGAGGCTCGCGTGAGTCGGAGCCAAAGCGGCTGCGTACGAGCGCCTCTCCACCTGCGCAAGGGCCAGACGCCCCTCATCCGAGGATCACGTCTTCTCCCGTGACCTCCTCGTAACGGCCAAGAGCGCCTTTACAATCTGTATGAGGGAACGGGAGAGCTGTGGGCGGAACGGCTTTTGACCTTCATCATTAATTTAGTCCATTCTTGGAAAAGAATTAATGAACACTACTCGCACTACAACGCCTCACGTCTGTATGTAAATGATTACCGACTGCAACTTCATCGCGCTATCCATCAGCATGGACGTATACTAGAGCTACAGCTACGTTCTGTTAGGTATCAGCATGATTGGCATGAGAACGGACAGTATGTCCTCACGTGTCCTCGGCAACTTCATCCAGCTTAGGATTGCTTGTGTGTGCGTGTCCATGTGACTGAACGTGAAGTCCTCGTAATTATTAATTTCAACCCAGTTTTTTTTTTTTTCCCCTTTTCTATCCCTCCTCTCTCATACAGTATTGGCATACATTAATTATGGCAGTGTTATTCTGATATCCGCTTGCTCTCCCAGTAGACACGGTGCTCCACATAATTACACAGTCAATACTCATGTTACCATTAGCACAAATGTTGGGGCTCCGGGATGAAAACACGGCGCTTTCTTTTTCTTTTTCTTTTGCTTTTATCCAGATGTGACGTGGAACCTTTTTCCCGCTTTACAAATCGAAGCCGGCGGATTAGACACGCGAGTGAATCAAACAGGAGATGTTTCCGCACGTTTAGACCGATCGCCTATATATACATATGCGATGCTTCGTTGTGATTTCTTTTGTTGGAGGATTTGCCGCTTTACGTTTTCTCGATAATGGTGTTCACGGACATCGGACGTGAACAACGAACAGCATCCTTCTTAAATAAACGGTTGCCTGTAATATAACACTTCAGGATGCATTCTTAACGCTAGACGACAACGTCAGGGTTGTCATAGTGATTCGGCTTGGCTGCGTCACACTGATTATTTTCCTAGAAGAGCCTTCTGGCATAGTAAAACCAGGTATAAATGAGTGAAGATACTGTAAATATACGTTTCCTAGGGATTGACGGAAAAGGTGCCGTATTTGGCGACGCTTTAATGTTAAGGTTCAACGTTATTGATAAGATTTTAATGACTGGCGCGAGCAGAGCTGAGTTTATTCGGCTCATTTAGCACTTTCACTGCGCACAAGCGCTTTTGTAGCCACTTTAAATCACTCTTAATAATGACCTCTCGCTCTTCGCCAATTATAGCACGTTCCGCCGCAGACCGCGCGCTTGGACAGCGAAGCCGGACGATCGTGGCCGCACTTCAGCGTCCTGCATGACGCCGTCCCGCAGTCGAGAGGCGCTCGCAACTCATTTCCCATTCCGGCTCGAGCAGTAGGCTTCCTGGCTCCTCTCCTGACTTTTTTTCCGCCAGCTTTTCGATGGCTGCTTCATTAAGACTTGGACGGGAGTCCCGTGGTTCCATTTAATCAAACGAATCGCTATGGCAGACTCGGCCAATCAATCACAATCCTTAGCCAATATGCTGCATTCCATAAGCGTGGCAGAGGGTTTAGAAAAGGCCGAGTGCTGCTTTTTCCTCCCGCTCCGCTCGTTCTCATAGCCAGCGAGTAGTAGTGTATATACTATAACTGTTATCACCCGTGTGTACGTAATAGCACCGGGTGTTATGAGCATATGATATCAATATCCTGATGAATTTTGATGTAATACAGTTTTTTCTAAGATATCAGCGATATTACGTTTTTTTTTTTTTTTTTTTTTAATTAAAAAAAAGATTTTTTTTATCGACATTTTCGCGGTAACTTATAGATTAAAATAAAAAGAAATATAGAGTTTTGTAGACATTTTGGCTTGGAACTTTTACAGGATTTTTAATAAATCAAAAATACAGGGTTTTTTGTTTTTTTTTGGTGCTTTGTAATTAAAGATTTACAAATTTACATAAAATTGACATGTCGATTTAAAAACGTTACAGGTTTTTAGATAAATTGGAAAAAAAAACATTTTTTCGTAGACTTCGTTTCTTAATAAATAAATACAATTTTATATGAATAAAAAAAAATTGATCCTGTCAAGTGAAAACATGTACCTCTTGTCGAAGTTTCAAATTAAAAACCTTTTTTTTTTTTTTTTTCTTTTTTCCCAAATACAAATATATAGATTGTTTTGTGTTTTATTTTTTTCCAACATGTTCCCTTGAAAAATTTGAAAACCGGTAGATATTTGTCGGCATTTTGTTTTCCGACTTTTTAAACAAATTCTGAAAGTGAATAAACATGAATCGTTTTGTAGACACTTTGTGTAAATGAAAAAATGATCGATATTTGTAAACTTTAAAGCAAAAAAAAAGATGTTCGTAGCCATTAAGCTTTCTCTGGGCCTCGCCGTTTCTCTCTGTCTCCCTCTACCTCGCCGTCTTTCATGCGTTTTCTTTCTCTCTCCATTTCATGGCTGTGTGTCATTCCTCATCTTTCTCTTCCATACTTTATCTTTTCTCTCTTTAGCTTATCTCTTCATACTCTATATCACTCTGCACCCTTTAGTTTTTCCTCCATCCTTGTCTCTGCCTCACTCTCCACCCTTCTCTCTCTCTGTCTCTCCATCCATTTCCGTCCGTCTCGCTGCCTGTCTCTCTCTCTCTCTCTCTCCCCATCCCCCCGTCTCTGCGGCAGCGGGTCCCGGTGTGGCGCTCCTGGCTGGCCTGCCGGTTGTTTGCCAGCGTCTGGGTCCTGCTGGAATTGAGTCCTGAATGAAGGCGGCGGAATGAGCGGCGTCCCAGGCTGCTTCCTCTCCCTCCCTCATCAGCATTCCACCGATGAGAGTAATTAAAGCCCAAATTAATTCTGCTGTAAGCAGAGGAGCCACTGAATAACTGATATTAGAGGCTAGATGATGAATGCTTGGCATCAAGGGAAGTCTCCTGGGGGAGCAGAGGAATGGAAGAAGGAGGGGGAAAGAGAGAGAGAGAGAGGAGGGAGGGCGCGTCTCCATCTCCTTTCTTTTCTCGTCTTCTGTCTTAACTTTTCCCTTTCTTTTCCTTTTCTGTTGCATCTCTTTTACAGCTCGCACCCATACAGACACAATCGTCTCTCCATCCTTCGGGCTGTCATTTCTCCAACAGCTTCCTCACCTGTCTCCGTCGAGAGATATTAAAGTCAAACCTTAGGTGAGGGTTATCTAAATCAGACGCTTTCGCTATTTTCGGCGTTTGTCTTATTTTTGAGTGAGCGACGGGTTTTGATTTCTTTCTCTATCGCCGGCCGCGAGACCCACGCTCGTATGATTCGATGATCCCTGCCGTCCCTGGCCGCTTTATTTTTGGAGCAGCACATCTTTAGCGGGAGCAGTCACAAGGCACAAAGACAAACAACCGAACTCATTTAGAGGAAGGAGTGCTCCGAGTCCTCCGAGAGACTGAATATTGTGTCATTATTTGCAGTTGCCGTAGGATTCGCTGATATTGTGATAGCATCATGTATTAGATTATTGCGCGTCATTGGGTACAGCTTGGCCAGCAGCAAAGGCAATTGAATTTGACCTTTTATTTTGTCCGCTTCTTACTGAAATCTGCTCCTCAACCAAATGAGTTTTTGATACGACATGATGACAAATTCATCACAAGGCTCCGTTCTCTTTAAGAAAGCATGCAAAAATGGATTAGTCATTAGTGGAGGCAGAGATCACGTGGGAAAAAGATAGTGGAAAAGGGTTTCGCTTTAATAAATCCGGTGCTTTACTTGAGATCTAGGGATACATGACTTGTCCCAATTTGAATGGGAGAATGGGCATTATTGTAATGAAACCATTATCACAGGGTCTCATCGCACAAACAATTGCACATGCAAACAGCAACGCACGCACTGAAAGGCAGATCAGCAATGCTTTGTGATTTCCATTTTTTAGTTCTAGATTCCCATCCGAAAAAGATATTTACTTGCGCACCTTACTTCCTCAGTCGTTGCGGATGGCGTATTATAGCTCTGTTGTTGAAGCGGGTTTAAATTAAATAGCCGCAATGCACACGGACTCTAGAGAAAATTTCACCAAGTGTGATAATTTGACACAACTTTCAACATTACCATTAATCTAGAAAGAAATCGGTCCCAGCCTTGCTCTTTCACACCGTTCCGTGTATTTTTGCTCGGTGCTGTTGTTTTTTGATTCCGTAAATAGTATATACTTAAATCAGTCTCCTAACAGCAGATTAGGAAAATGTGTACGTCAAAGATTCGGCCGCATGCGGACCAGTTATCCATGATTATGGACTGTGAAGTAAAAATGAAACCCAACGCATGAATAGAGGTAGGAAAAAGCCATTTGCTTTTCTTATGAAGCGGAAGATGCGACTAAGAAATCCAGCCATCAGAGAGTGAAGTATTTAAACCCCAGAGAGAGAGAGTGAGATAGGGAGAGAGAGAGAGATAGAGAAAGAGAGAGTGAGGAGGAAGGAGTGCTGTGGAGAATAAAAGGGTTGGCTTGGCGACACAGAGGGAAAGATTGGAGCCCATAAGGGGGCCAAATGCAGAAGAGATGCATCTTTGTTGCCTTGGGACTGGTGCACACACTCACACACTTACGCGCAGCATGTGTGTGTGGTGTGCATGTGTGTGTGTGTGTGTGTGTTGGTTTGGACCCTGTGTGAATCCTGCTCGCTATTTATTTCTCCTACCGCTTGCATCTCCTCCCGTCTTTACCTCTCTCTGAAGTCACTGGAGCACATGATATGGACACGGGCGGAAGAAATCATAACAAAAGCATCTTCGTTCAATTATTTAGATGTGACTTGGCATGGCTTTCACCGAGGGCCGTTTCTTAGGCCAAATAGTAATGCTACTTATTGAAAATCTGCTTGCGTTTCTAATCTGGATAAAGAGCGAGCACATTAGCTGAGCAGTTATGTAAGAGTTACATTATAAGTTCAGAGAGCGAGAGAGAGGGAGCAATTGATTGTCTCTCGTTTTGCTGTCTGGATCCTGGCGGAATTACTGAAACCAGAAGCGTCTTAGGGGCTCTTTAGAAGGAGAACGGGAGGGGGAGAATAAAGCTTTAAGAGGACATGGGTGCCATTAAGGCTAGGCCGCAGTGCCACTAAAAGCAGAGAGTGATCTGCTCTATGTCTCTGTCTGGACGACTGGGAGCTCTGTGGTTAGAACAGCAATGGGGAAATGGACCTCCACTGATCCTGGATCTGCTGTTGTGTTTGGGATTTGGGCTGCTGAGGCTCATCACGGGCCTGGCTTCCTGTACGCTAATGAGAAAAGTTGATCCGCTAAGTATGCTTCTTATTATAACTTTTCATTTCTTCTATTTACCCTGAGCAAGATGATCCAGCGATGGTTTTTTTTTTCCCAGATAACAGTTAATTTGTATCCTAATCCAAATCACTGAACTAAGACAAGCATGGATTGTGTTCTGCTCAGAATTGCAGTGTGTAGCAGGGATATTGGCACAGGTCAGCATCCAGGCAGCTCCACCTGGACCTAGCATGATACTGCTGCAGGATATCGATAAGTAGAGGGTGAAGTGATCCAGCGTCCCAAGGCAAATTGAGCTGAAAGCCATGAAAGATGGTGAAGTTATCCTATAGGCTTAGCTGCAGACACATACTCATTAGTTGTGCTTAGGTTCTACTAAGAATGTAAGAAATAAAACAGAATGGTTTTTTTCACCACCCTGATTTTCCTATGACAGCACGTCCAAATGTGTTTTATAACTCTGAAAACATCTTACAGTAAAAAAACGTAAAACATCTTACAGTAACCTAACCATGTCAACAAGTGCAACTTTCTTTTTTGTTAAAAGGGGCGTCATCGATTCTGGAGAAAGATTATTGATATTTGAATTCAATAGCCAAACAAATATAAACTCCTTTCACTGCTCCTTCAGAACCCCACAAATCCATGGATGCGCTATGCTAAGCAAACAACACTATTCACAACACTCCTACCTCCCCCCTCCCCCCATGCTGTGATTGGCTGGAATACATCCCTTGTTGCTGATTGGTTGGGCAGCTAGCAGACCATCCAAGTGTATTGGATTAGAATCGATCACTGCTCCCTTAAGTAAGAGAATTAAAAATAATAAAAATCTGTTCACAGACCTATAGAACACCCTCTGGCCAATCAGAATCGAGAATTCAAAAGTAACTATAAAATAAAATTAGCTTGTTGCAAGTACAACAGGAATCATTAGGGGATTGTAAAAAAAAAAAAAAAAAAAAAAAAAAAACAGATCAAACACAGATAAACAAGTCAGTAGTATTGCTTCATAAATGTGAATGTGACTGTGTGCCTGGGTATCTTTGCCGTTGTTGTGATTTGATGTACAGTGTGCTTTGCGCCCAGTCACATCGGCTGGCCGTTATCAGAATCCAGCGAAATGGATATTGTTTAACGTGCTTGCTCAATTTTATTGTCAGAACCATAAAGAGGAAAATGAATCCTCATTTCAGAGCCGAAATGGCCAACTTCAGGGACCCAATACCTGTAAGTGCCATTAAGTGGAAATTGCTGCTCACATATTCCAGTGGTTTGATTAATTACTCTCTCACATGTGCTTCTGCTATGGGCCAATGAAAGATAAGAAACAAATTGCATTGCATTTGTTGTCCTGTTCTGTAAAACCAGTTTAATTATTTGACACATGTTTTGCCACCTGGCAATGGAGAGGATAGCTGTTCTACAACAACAAAATGTCTGATGCCGTGCGCTACAATGGTGATGTGAGAATAGGCTTAGTCATCATGCTGTGCTTTTTGCTGAGAAAAGATTGATGAGTGATGTTGCAGGCAGGAAGCAAATCCTGGGCTTTCACAGGTGTGGTGATCAAGGAGCTCAGATGTTTCAATTTAGGGTGACGTTTTTTTCCTTTGATTTCTTATCTCTGCAAGAATAGCGGATGAGACTTATAGCACCCAGGACTTTTTTTCTCATCCATACCTGTGGCAAATGCTGTCTGGTGCACCGGTGAGCCATGAATGCATCTGTTCATTAATTACTAAATAATTACACTGTGCTACAATGATGACTGGTGCAAGAAAGGTTTTAGCAAAGCAGAGTGCCTGGCTCACCACCTGATCTTGTTGACCAGCATGGGTAAGTTAGGTAGGCAGTCGCTGGCCCTCTCCTCTTTCCCTCCCTCCTTCCCAATATGCACTTGGACCAGGGATCCGGCTGCACCTTCCCCTGTTCCGCAGGGATAGGGGGGCCAGATGGAGGAATTTGATTAAGCAGCAGTGGAAGACCAAATGTTCAATTGGATCCAGAACCTGTGGAAGTACAGGGGAAGGGGAAGGGATGGCAAAATGGGGGTCCGAAAGGGGGGAGGTGGGGGTAGGAATCTAAAATGGCTGGCAAGAGTTGGCCAACGGCAGCTCCAAACGGGAGGTGAGGCAGGCGCTGAGGTGTAGTAATGCAGAAGGCCTTTTTCCAAGTACCAGCTGGGCCTTTTAGGAGCTGCTCTCCCTGCAGCAGACGCTCAGTATCCTCCAAGCAGCTTGACTTAACCATATGTGGAAACTTTTTTTCCTCCCCTCACGCTCTGGCTGGTTCCCCCTCCTTCCCTTGAGGATAGCATACCACTGAGATATTGGAGGCAGGTGAATTGCTCTTAACGTGAGGCACTGAATCACAAGTCCAGCATCCCCTGGAGAGAGGAAACGGGTCCAGAGGAAAGTCTGGCTTGGACTAGCTCGACCTTGGAGCCTTGGCTAGCGTGGCTAGCTAAAATGGGGGGCAGAGGGGTAGTTTGGTGTGTCCTTGGTGTGTTGTCTTGCATATTCTGATGCTTATTCCTCTTTCACCTCAGTATCATTTTACAAAGTGCTTTTTGTAAAGCAACACAATCCATTTAGTAAACTGGCCAGAGTCTTTCATTTGCTCCGTTTACCGCATCCTTCACCAGCCCCAGGCTATCAGGCTCCCTCTCTCTTCCTCCACCTGTCCTTTTTAATTCACTATCCTAGGCGTCCAGGTTACTAGAGGCCTGTGGACTAGTTCCTCTTCCTTGAAAAGAACGTTATACGAGCTGATACATAAATTCTGGGTTTAATTCACGACAACAAGCCAAAAAAAGCTCCATCAGATGGTTCACTTTGTGTGTAGCAGTAAGGGTGTATCAGGCCATGCAGGTCCAAGGTTTTTGGTTGAGTAGTGAGATGGATTTGGGGACATTGTACAATGGCCATCAAGGACATTGGGTTAATGCACACTGAAGGCTCCAGGAACCATTACTCAACCATCATAGAAGCACGAAGAATCAAAGAGTTGTCCTTTTTTCTTTTTTTCCTTCAGTTCCACTCTCCTCATCTCTGTTCTAATCCTTCCAAATGGCTCGAGTGAATCTCTGCCAGTTGGAAAAAAAGAGAGAGAAAAAAAATATGAGCAGAGGATTGAGTGTAGCTCTCACTTTAAAAGCTGCTCGTTCCCCACCGAGGGAAGTCCATCCTCAAGTCACATGGGTTCAGCATGCCATGACCTTTTCATACTTCTAGTGGCTATTGTTTCATGTTGTGTTTTGTTTGTTTCTTGCAGGCTTTTGGTCAGTAGATCAGAGTTTTTGTTTTTGTTTCCTAGCAGCAGCAGGAGCTTTTCCACACAAAGACTGATGAGCAAAAGAGTAGCTTTAGCTGAACGGAGCTCTTTAGTTCTACACACTTCATTTATGATAGTGGCGTGAGATGGTAAAAAAGATGGCCAGCGGCTCCAACAGTTCATTGGGACATATGGAAAATGGCCCGTCCCAGTGTGGAAAATGGAGCAATTCATGCACGGTCAATTTTACCAGCAGACAGAAATTCCACGATACCCCTGTTTGCGCAGCTGTGCACCCCGATTAAATTAGCCGTTGCGCACACCCCTCGTGTTCGCCCCCCTTTTAGCTTTCCTGGCTGATTTTTTCCCCTCTCGTTCACCCTTAGCCAATGAGCGTTCCCGCCAGATCCAGCAGGTGAGAGGGTGAAGGGAGAAACTTGCACCCTTTAAATCCACTTTAACAGGCGTGGTAATGGGACGAGACCCAAGACCGTAACACCCCCAAGGAGGAGGACTATGATTTGGCTTGATCGTGGGTAGCGAGTTTTTTTTCTCCAGGGACAAGGCAGTAGCAGCAGTGATGGCAGTGTGACAGGCCTTTGGGGAGGAAATCTGCAGGATTGGGGCTGTCAGCTGTTCCTGCCGAGCCAAACGTGCAGGCTAAGATGTCTACTGGGAGGGAATTACTGAAGGCTTTTCTTCTGTACCTGGATTTAACTCCTTCTCATTTTTTTCCCTTTTTCCTGTCTCTTCTTTAAAGGGGGTGTGGTTGCAAGTGCATTTGATTGTGAGTATATTTGTGTACAGCGCACAGAGGGAACTTGATCTGTTCGTCTTCTGATTCAGAGGTGAAGACAAGCGCCCTCAGGGGCCCCCTGTCAGTGCGTTCAAGTCTCTGACTTCTAGAAAAGCAGATGAAACGAAATTCCCCCACAAGAGATCCTGGTCCCAAACACCTCCATCAAAAACAGGAGATTGCATCCTCAACTTGTTTCGTCCACAACCTTGTCTTAGCGACGATGCGACGATGCGCCGCCACCTGGAAGAGGAAGAAGAAAAAAAACAGCCGGATTGCAAAGACGATGCGACTAATATTAAATTGCCTTTCTCACACCTACCATTTCACACATCGATTCCCTTTCCGCTAGCTGTTGACAAATGTCGAGAGTGTGCAGAGATAAGTGTGCTGTTCTGTGAGTAACCCTACCTGTACACCACGACTCCGCTCCTGAGAGAGACAGGAAGTGAATAAACCCGCACTGTTAGCATCAAACACTTCAGAACCTGGTGCAGCAAAATGAGAATCTTGTTCTCTGCACATCCCCATGGGAACGACACCCCCCCCCCCTTTATGTCCTTTTTATTCTTGAAATTTTCCGCCTTTGGCAGGCATCTTAGGATTTCGTAAGAATTTTTTTTTCATGCCTGGCGAGTTGTGTTGAGAGAAGTTTGTTTAGTCTGATTGTGATTGTAAAGTTCGACGTAGATGAAGCAGTGCTCTCCCGATACTGCCGCGACTGTCATCTCCGCAAGCTCTCGAAGAAGCCGTCAGTCATGTTGACACCGTGTTTTAATCATGGCTGTCCCACTTGCTGCGATGATGGAGAGCGCCAGGGTTCCCTTCCCTGGACAATTCAATTGCTCTATCACTTGTGTCACATAGTGCCAACGTTTCAAAAAAAAAAAACCTTAATGTTTCCACTTTCTTATTTCCGTAACGTGTTTAAGGGAATAAAGTGATTTCGGGAGATGTTTATTGCTGAACTGTTGACAGGTTTTACATCACTGAAGAGAGTACAAGATGAAGAAAACTGTGAAAAATCCAACTAATCTTGTGAATGGTTATAATTGAACTTAATTAAATGAACATTAAATCACAGCTCACAATGTGGAGCTCTGTTAGACAGAAAGCCTAATTAATGAGTTCATCTTCGTTTAATTTAGAAACAGCAAGGTGATTTTGTGTGTGTGTGTGTGTGTGTGTGTGTGTGTGAAGGAATTCGAAAGATATTGCTTTCTTGAATTAGTAAGGTCCTTAAATAGTTCAATAGTTTTGTACGTGCCGTGTTTAACTGTAGAGACATGGGCAATATGACAAAAATATCATATATATCATGGTAGGTAAAGACATTTCCACAATACATGATATCCATCACAATATATAGGTTTGCTAACAAATTTCTAGAAAACCAGTCGTTTTGATGAAATTTTTTTATGTCTAATAAAATAAATTATTTGAATGAACAATACTTCAAAAAAAATAATAATCACTTCTGTGTGTAATTATTAAAGGGGGGGGAAGCATAAAAATATTGCTAAATATATCCTAGTCACAGATCCTCAGAAAAGTGTGACATCATTTATCATGATATTGATATATCATTATGAAACCCAGCCCTATATTTGTTTAAATTTTATTTTATTTTGAGTAAATCTATCAAATTTTACCTTTTACTCTGCTTTAGCTTTTCTAGTTGTCTAGAATCTAGAATTTCTCTTGTCACAGTTTCGTCAAACAGCAACACATAATCATGATAGTCACGATCGTGAATGTTTTCCAACATCGTTCTCTTACAGATCGCCGTTGAGCTGCATACAGTGCATACTGTGTGTGTCACATATCCCTTTTTATTTTAGCTCGGTGTTCTTTTCGCTGTTTAAAGCGGGGCTCCTCACTCCTACTGCACACATGAGTCAACTCATCAGTTAATCATCACACCTTGGATGTGCTGAAGTAGGTCAAGCACTAAATTCTGCCTTTCTATAAATCACAGATTCCAGAAATATTCTTTTCATTTTTCTCATTACGATAAGAGATTTTCAGATTTTGATAAACCTGTAAATATGTAATGACACCCTAACACTTATATATTTATTTGCTGATGCCATTTGCGTCCTTAATCGAAGGAACCTTTTTGTTTAGATAATTTTATATTTTTCTGATATATTTATCAGTATGTTTTATATTTAAGTTCTACAATTAAAAATATATATATATATATATTTAAATTCCTAATTAATTCAAAAATGTATCCATGCAGTGTTTTTTTTTTTTTTTAGACACATATTGTCTGGCCAGAAGGTCTTTGTGCTTGGTTCCCTGGCACACGAGGAGCATGTTCAGCTGTTTGATGCTCTGGGTGCAATCTCAAAGGCCCTGATCCTCCTTGCCTTTTAATTCATTTGTCGTGCTCCACAACAATCTGATTTCTCCCCTGATTGTGTCCTGTTCCGCGTTTGATTGGTCGCCCTCGCCTTTTCAAATCGCGGAAACTATGGCAACGAGCATCCGAGACGGGCAGCGCCAGCGAATGCCTGTTTGAAACACAGCCCTGCGCCGCATCTTATTCCTCCCTCTTCATTTATTATTATCTTCAATATCCATGTAGATGAGCTGGAATATAAATGGGCTGCAGAAGCTCTGCTGAAGCAGATGTCGGCAGCACGCGGAGCTGCTCTAGGGTAATTGGGGGTCCAGGAGAGAGCTGGCACTGGCCAAAATTAGACTGGTGCTCCTGCCTGAGCTGCACGAGGTGGGAAACAGCGGGCTGCACCAGCAGGGGGCACCACTATCACCACATTTCCATTTACTGCTGGTAGAGAAGTGGGGGTGAAGTAAAGGCAGGACTGCTGTTGGAGAAAAGAGAAGATGGTTCCAGATAGGTGCTCCCAAGGCCAGGCGGTTAATCACGTATTCCAGCGGTGCCAAGTTAAAATTCGTAAAGATTCAGCTACATAAAATTCCTCGTTCATGAAGACAATCTGGAGTGGTGTTTTATTTCACAGTCGTGCTTCTCGGTACCGCATTTGACTAGAGATTCTTTTGAACTTGAAGCACAGAATAAACGGTCTTATCGTCTCTGTTTACGATACGGTTTCTTGGTAAACGAGCCACGTCGTCATTTTGTAAACCGGCCCAGAGAGTGTAAATAAAGCTGTTTGTGAGGACCGATGAGCTGCCTTCAGCTAAATCATTTACGTAAATGCACAGTGATTGCGTAAACCACAACAGAGAACCTGCTACAGAAGCCATGTTTAAAGAAACTGGACTTGACAACGAATTTTTTTTTTTCCACGCTAGAATGCGTGTCCGATCCGCAGACGTATTTCGCTGACTCCACATCCGCACCGCAGTCCGCCAGCCCATGTATTTCATTCCAGCGGCTTGGCTGTCTCACGTCCCTGATTTGTGGTCGGCGAGGATACAAATGATACCATGGTAGTCTACTTCACTCGGGTTGACATTGCATCTTGGACCACTTTTCGACCACTCCTTCTTCTTCGCGTATCGCTAACTTTTGAACCGCTGCCAAACAACGTTACATTTCCATCGGTTTTTCGGGGGACACGCACCAGCCTGCGTTCCTTATTCCTTCGGCCTTCCTTGCGCTCTCTCTGCCATTAGCTAATTGCGTACAGGTGTTTTATTCTCTCCGCGCACACTGCTCTGTTCAGTCTAACAGCAAACACGGAAGGAAACGCATAAAGGGAGAGCAGAGGGAGAAGACGGAGAGAAAAAAGAAGGGGTGTAGAAGTGAGGTAAGAAAAAAAAAAAAAAAATGGATGAAGTGGCTGAATGTGCTGTGTGAAGCAAATTATCACCCCACGTAGATTCATCACTTCTCCCCGCTGGATTATGGAAGGGCCTTTCTAATGAAGTTCGCCCCGTCAAAATGAAGGGACTAATTCTGATTTAGCTGAGGTAATGAACTTCCCCTCTCCTGGTGCGAGGGGCACCGTGGGGCGGGCGAGGAAGACGAGCCTCAGCAGCATCAGGAGGGAGAGAGAGAGAGAGAGAGAGAGAGAGAGAGACACAGCATGACATGGAGAGGTAGAGAGAGAATGTCTCAGTGACAGAAAGATGAAGGAAAGGGGGGAAAAAAACATTATGCAAAATGGCGGTCTGCTATCTGCTGAAATGTATTAAATTTCCAGAGCGGGGGCCTGTGTTATATAAAATTATGCTAATGCCCGGCGGCCCACTGTGACTGGTGGCTTGCTGCTCGCGGGCATGCGTGCCTGGCCGCAACATGGTGCGCGCTCAGTGGGACTTGCCTTTTCTATTAAAGCCCTACCTCCAGACACCTGATGATGAATTTGCTTCTGCCAAATGTTCCTTGCTTCTCTTCTCTTCTCTTTTTTTTTCACGGCTGGGGTAGGGAGGGTAAAAGAAACCGGGCTCTGTTTAAACGACCAGGGACGTAGTGTGCTGTTCTGCTCTGTCTATAGTCTGTGTAGCGTTTCATTACGGGGGTGCGTCCCTCTGCAGGCAGCCTCGGAGAGTCAATTAAGGTGAGTGCTGATAATTATAAGAGGCTGGCTAATTTTTGAGTGTTCAATGCCGCAAGCCAAGCCAAGGGGCTCTTCTCGGTCTCTTTCGCTGGCTGACTTTTCTTTTTTTTTTTTTTTTTCCCCGACTTTGATTGAGACCGGGGACTCGTGGATCTGAGCTGTTGCTGTGTTGCGCGCGTGTATAATTAACTCTAACCGTCACCCAAATGGAGAGATCTCCATCCTTTTCCCCTCCCCTTTGCTTTTTATTATCCTGCCATGCTTTAGGTCTGTCTCCGCAATAGACAGAGTGGATGTACTTGACATTTCTTACAACCGCGAGCAGTTTGCTTCAGAAATGGCCACCAAAACAGCCATCAAGAGCAGCGTGTACGTCCGTGTGTGTTTGTGGTGCGCCTTTGCACAATCCATCAGGGCAGTTTTCACTGTTTACCTCCCTGTGGACGTATGTTGGTGTGTTCACTGTCGGCTCCCACCTATCATTAGATAACCAGTCTGCCGCTTTTTGGCCCTATGTGTGCTCCTCTCGCCAACACAAGTAATTTTCCCTCCATTAATTGGACAGACAAGCCCCAGAGTGTTCACGACTTTTTTTTTTTTTTTCATTCGAAATCGTGGTAAATCAACGCTAGAGAAATAAAGATGGCTTTGCCCCTTCCTCTGGAGCTCCTCAGTGTGTCTCTATAGGTCTGCCATGTACCCATGATTTCCCTCATGAGCCATCTTCACATTTAGCAGCATGCTAATCGGGGTGCAGCATGCTGTGTGTTCCCATTGATGCCCCCATTATTTGGCTGACAAGACCTCTCTTGGTAGACACAAAATGTACACATTCGCTCCTCATTGTTTCTTGTGCTGCCCCTTTTTTTTCCCCGAATGTTTTTCCCTCAGTGGCTCACAGAGATTTAATAAACTGTACCATATGTTCTTTCCAGCATTAAGTCACTTGTAGTGTTATTATTTTTTGGATGCACTAGGTCATACACTCAGGTCCTCTCCAACAATTCATGAACCCCGATGTATACAGTAGCTGCTTTTTGCAAGAAAGTAATGTCTCAAATCCGAGTTAAACGAAATACGGCGTCACTGCATGGTACCTCAGGGACGAAATGTCCGGTTTCGAATTTTTTGTCTCCTTTTTCGCACTCATCACCTAGCTGGAGGCTCCGCCCCACTTTACTTGAACTGACATCGTCATATGAATAAACATGTCATGACAGATATCCAATTCTGCAGTGAGTAGTCGTGACACTTTATGTCCAGTGACATAACACAGTCAGGCATGCTCGCTTATGCGACATTGTAATCTGTGTGTCATCATGTTATAACAGCCCTGACCTCATGGGTGTTATAACCACACTGACCATTTGACTTTAAGTTGAAGTTAATAACGTTGCATCATAAAAGAACCATCGATGACACGAGTCGCTATTAGCGGTTCACGAAAATTGGACAAATGTCAAGGTTAATGTGTGAAATAATTTTTATTTGCCGTCATGACAACCGGAAATCATGCTGGCCCTGGTAGACCTACGCGTCGCAAAAATTGGCGCTAACCCAGTAGTGTCATGACACAACAACTCAAGGCGATTATAACCGGGATAAGTCAGTCTTATGATGCAGCTATCCAAGCTGAAGTTGCAGTGGGAATCTTTCAATTCACAAACTCCTCCAGTTATTTAGCCATGACTGGAAGCGTGTTACCGAAGCAACCAGCACAGCCGTGTATGTCTTCCTCCAGGAGACACAACATTGTTAATCAGCTGCAGCCTGCCAGTCTGAACACTTGCTGGCGAATGTCACAGTGCCCACCATTTCCTAGCCATCCAGAAAGCCAGACACAGCGTCTAATGAAATGACTCCGGAGCCTGGTTTCGCCTCATACAGTAGAGGAGGCTAATGAAGAAAATGAAGGCCGGCCAAGCAACGATTAGTCTGTGGGGAGACGCTCGTCTGAGGATCCTCCTGCTTTGTCAAATCGATAATTTCGGAAAGACGCGGCGCATTCCCATGTGAGCGGATACGGGCCCCGGAGATCTTCTTTTTTCTTTCATATCCACGCAAGCACAAACACACAGCCTCTCCTAGGGAGGAGGAGTCGATTTGTTTGCATCCCTTATTCCCTGAGCTTTAATCACGCAGATTTCGGCCCATTATGCTTTAATAGATAGCTCTCACCACGAGAGGCGAGAAACAGACCCACCTACAGCTTCCAGGTCTGCGTCTAACTATAAAGGCCTTCCGAGACCGTTTTTAATCAGCGGAAATGTAGAGGGAGTTTCACATATAAAAGTTAAACAGCAGTGTTGTGGCTTCATGCACAGGCCCACGTGACACAAGAAGAGTTTCAGCTTTTATTTATCTCTTTTTTTTTTTTTTTTTTGGCTTAGTACATTACCGACGGGATTGCCCGTCGATGATTATGTATACTTTTGTAGGGTACATACCGTTCCTGCGGTTTATAGGTTTCTTTTCCCTTCGGTATTTTTTCCACTGCATGGTCAAAACAAAAACGGGGCCAAACAGCAACCAAGAAAGCCTTGGGATTTAGTTTAGAGGTATATTTATATATTTTCAGTCTTCAGACTGTCACTGAAGGCTTCACTGTTGATAATTAGACTGTTGCAACATACTGTATAGATGTAAAAAAAACAAAACAGGAACCACCAAACAGGAACTTGGCTGTAGATTGTACAGTAATGTACTAGTTACAGGGTGATATCTTACAATGGTATGAAACGAACGAATTGTTTGACGCTTTTAAGAGCTGAAGTTCGCTCGAGGAGACACCCGTGCTGGTGCTGGGAGTGGAACCTACAACCTTCTGAACTTAACAACTTCTGAAAGTCTTAATCACTGAACCGGCCCCATTAATATGCATGACTTTAACACGTCTAGCCCATGCATAGACTCAGTGCAAGCTTGTTATGTTTAAAGCTTTGGTTGTTCTTAAAATGTTACAGACCAAAGATTGTAGGTTCGAAAACCCAGCACCACTGAACTACCATGAGGTGCTTTCCAGGGGCTCACTGAGAGGCGCTAATTACAAGGAAGCTCCCCTGAGAACTACACACCGTCCAGGGCTTTTTTTTTTTTTTTTTTAATGTCTATATAATTCGCAATCATCATTCTTCCGGTTGCTATAGCGACCGTTTTCATATGTTGCCGTGAAAACAGCAAACTAGCAAGCAAACCTGGTGTCTTGTTTTAGTTGCACGTTGCTATAGAAACGGAACGTAAGAACGGTGGAAACGTAGTTGGCGATTGATTATAACATGAAACATGAATTATTATTATTTTGCAACGGGTTTTATTAAGTGATGGCTTAAAAAAAACAAAACAAACCATGGATGAGCGGAGGAAGTACATCATTTTAATGATGTTAATATCTCACGAAAATTGCGTTGTAGTTCAGCATATAGGCTCAATAAACACGTGGTCGTGTCCTTTAGCTCAGTCGTGTTCTGCATCAGCTGTGAGTCGGGCCTTTTCAAATCTATGATATTCCACTGCACGTTCAGAACAAGAACCAGACCGACCAGGAACCAACTTAGTTGAAACGTTCAAACGAAACCACCTCGGCTCAGCCCGTTAACATAATATATTTATTTCTGTTCCCTGTTGCTTAAAGTGCGTAAAAAAAAAAAAAAAAGCCTTTCCAAAATCAGGTTTTGCATAAACGTGTTGCAAACCTCAGCAGGTCCCTTTAAGAGCAAGACGTTCCCCGGCCCCTTGTGGCAGCTGTAAATCTATGTATCAGATTTTTCTGCTTCGATGCCAAGCGCTAACGCTGAGCCGTATCTCAGCAGAATTGATAGCAGGCTGTTGTGGAAACGGAGAGGGAAAAGCAGACGAGGCCATTTTGCTAAACCGGGACTTTAAATAAAATGAACTTCACCCGTTACGGCTTCCTGTTACCGACTGCATGCACCTGTTTAGCGATTCAGCTTAGCCCGCAAAACGCGCATCGACCCGATCCTCGTCTTCACGCGTGTCCTTTTCGACTGCGAGATTAAGAGGAAAAGGTGCATCCTGTATATTTAATACTGGCAGGATTCCTTTATTTCTTTACTTCCCACTCTCTCCACATGGGAGAGAGATTAGGCGCCAGCGATGGAGCGAGCTGCTGAATGCATAAAGCATGAGGGCGCGAGCGGCAGACCCTGTGGATATGCAGATGAGCTTTCAGCTTTCTCTGGTGTCAGCGGCGCTAGGCTGCAGACGCGCTGGCACTGTCTCGTCCTTAAAACCGCGTTAACACCGAACAGGCGGCGTGTCAGGAAGTACGGCAGAGAGGAGTGCGCAACGAGGGCGCGGGGAGGGAAGGAATTAAAGTTTGACCCAAGGAAACAGAAAAGATTCTCAGGAATGCGCAGAGGGAAGACGGTTTTATAGGCAGAAAAACAAGAGCTGCGCTTGCCAGGAAGCAGAAAGTTATTAGATTGGAATGGATCTAAAGAGACTACATGATGATATGATCGGTTGAGTTGTAGGCCGTAAGAGAGACATCCCCTTGTTGCTTTGGCTCGGAGTAAACCACACTGACATTTAGGAGTGGAAATTAGGGTTTGGGAAAAAAAATAA
Organism: Notoglanidium macrostoma; assembly: GCA_030068235.1. NCBI lineage: Eukaryota > Metazoa > Chordata > Actinopteri > Siluriformes > Auchenoglanididae > Notoglanidium > Notoglanidium macrostoma. The sequence goes on from JAQQZR010000001.1 coordinate 3,217,409, forward strand.
ATCAAACCTCCACGAGACTTACGGGTTTCTACGTCTGAATACCGTGAGCTAATAATGAAATGAAGCCTCTTTGTTGGAAGATGCAAGAAGCCGAAGAGACACGTCACGTCTCTGTCTCGCAACAGAGCAGGAGATGGACGCTTCCGGCTCGTCCCGGGCTCTCGTTTGGCGAGGCAAGTTTTTCTCGATCTGGTTCATGAAGATCACAAATTGTGTTCTCGTGCAGCAGAAAACATGAACATGACATTATTAAAACAGTGCATATACTTTCCAGGATATTTGGGCGAGTCAGAAAGAAAGAAAAAACGACGACAATTGCGCCTTCGGAATCGCATCGCGCGACGTGACGTCCACCGCTGTGACGCCGCAAACGATCTTTAACTACAATTACGTTCTTTGAAAACGCCGATCGATGAAGCGTGATAAACTTTTCCAGTGTCGGGATTTGCTTTCTCAGTGAATAACGGACTATGTATATCACAGCAGTCTCATTTTTCATTCTCTGGCCCGTAATTATTTAACATCATGCCTGCGAATCCGGCGAGCGCCGAACGCTCGTCAGTAGCTGCTGCTCCAACAAAACTCTTCCTGAAAGTTGAGTCCCACCGAGTCCAAAATGGCTGAACAGAAAGACATTTCTTTTCCCCCTACTTTAGAAAAGGAGCGGCTGCTGGTGGTTTGGCTGCGTCGGTTTGAAGTTTCTACTCGGGGATGGAAGTGAGCTCAGAGCTCTAGCGGAGATGACAGTATCTCTCTCTCATAAGCGTCTCGGGCAGTCTGCTTTTAATACTCTTGTGTTCGACACGCAGCAAGACATGCTGCCAGATGACTTCTTTTCTTTTTTTTTTTCCCATTGTGTGACCCAGTGGTGCTTTGTTACTGAAAATTTCCGAGTTTGTGGAAGTTGTTAGGAGCTGGACTGTTTGACAAACGGGCATGGGATCAACATGGCTGGAAACAGGGCCTAATTTGTACAATGATTTGATAGCGGAGCTCAGGATTCTGCTTTAAATTGTCGCTTTTTACGGGTCTCTATGGTAATTATTTTGGGATGTTTGGTGTGTCCTTGAGAGCGTGTGTGTGTGTGTAGGCTGGTTCAGGTGTCTCTGGTAACGGAATCATTCATGCTAAACACCCATCTGTCCCAGGCACTTTTTTGGGTGTCGGGCTGCTCAGGTCGCTTGTCTTGCCAGCGTTGTATCACGGTCCGTCCTGCTAAACGGTCCTCTGGGTGCTTTGGTGGGCCGCAGCTGGTTCCTGAGGGGTCTGGGCTTGATTCGGCCCCATATGGCAAGCGCCGGACCGTGGAGAGCGAGAGAGTGGATGAGTCACGGATGATTTCACTTACCTTATCATTCTGATTGTAAAGGCAACTCATACTTCTTTTCTTGGATTTTTTTTTTTCTTTTTTGCGAAGACATCCAAACTGGCAAGACTCGGCCATCGAAACGTTCGAGTCAGAACAGAAAAACTGTTCGCCGAAAGCGCCTTAAATCGGGACAGAATGCGTTGCAGTGAGAATGAATGGCATCTGAAAAGGAGCAGCCTCCGTGTTGGTCCTTCTTCAGCTATTTATAACATACAAAATGACAAAATTAGTGACTATCAAAGGAGTTCGTCCAGATGTGATGGACGCTGGCGCTCGTGGAGATCGCTTGAAGCCATCCGGAAGCCATTAAATCGCAGGCGTGCTCGTTTTCATGAACGCCGTCTTGCACTTAGGGATCGGATCGGGTTTCGACGTGGTCTGTTTTGTCATTTTCTTGCCTTCGGCAAGCTACCGACTCTCGAAGAACGTCTCATGGATCGCTACGAATTCATATACTTCATTCATTTTCGGAATTCTGTTTAAACATAATATCCTACATGCGGCGAGTTGAAACTTTGGACATGGTATTCATTTCATACTTTTGCCGCAGCCGTAAAACTCTATAACGGGGCGGCGATTTACATAAACGCTGCACCTTTTTAATCGTCAACAGCAAAGAGCGAGACAAAGGGATATATATACGAAGATAGAGCCGTGTAGCTGTTGATGCTGTCAGCGCGTGCAAATTTCATGCTCTCGGCGTCAAAATAACATCGGGATGGTGTAAGACGGGCTGTTTTTTTTTTTTCTGTAACGCAACACTGTTTTATGTGTGCCGGTGAGGAGAAGACGAGAAAAAAAAAGTTCCTGAAGCAGAAAAGACCCCTGCCGGCGGTCCAATTTGTGCTTAATGGGAACTGATCGCGCAGTCTATTACTTCTTCTTAAACTCGGGAAATAAAAAGCGTGTACTCATATCACTTCTTTAATCACAAATTGGTAGCAGTCGGAGCGTCTCGTTTAACAAAGCGCGGTAGAATGAAGTTGATCAGTCTTTAAACATACTTGTAACGGTTTTCCATGCAGCCGATTTGCACCCCAGCTCATCCTTTATACCTAATAGCGAGCTGTATATAATTATACAGCGACTGTACTACGTATATAAATAATTATTCAAAGACGTCCAGAATGTGAGCGCTTCCGAAGATGCCACAGACCCACATATTCTTCACCACGTGTAAATAACGTCTGTTAACTATCCAAGCATGTTTTTCTGCAGTGTAGAATTTACATCTACTTCTCACACGCTTCTCAAATGATTGGTTCCCCGTAAATCCAGGCTACGGATGGTAGCTGACGTGACGCGGTAACAGTATGACGCGTGTTTTATACAGACGAACCGAAAAGGACGTGTCACGGCGCTCGGCGGCGGCGCGACCTCACGTCGCGTCGAAGATTTCGGACGATGGCTTTGAGCCGCGCTGCATTTTCAGACGTGTTTTGAGACGCGCCAACTGTTTGCCTTGCGACCCGTAGAATCGCGTTCGGTTCCGGGTTTAAGACTTTACTGAGGATTGAGAATCGCTTGTCCTGACGAGGTTTGTTCTTCTTCCTCTTATTTCTGTTCACATTTCTCTCAGAAGAGGGGTTGAACCATGAATGTAAGCTGTGCAGTCAGACGTTCGACTCGCCGGCTAAGCTGCAGTGTCACCTGATCGAGCACAGCTTCGAAGGCATGGGAGGAACCTTCAAGTGTCCTGTCTGTTTCATAGGTGAGTGTGTGCATGGGTGTATTTAATTTTTTTGTTTGTTCTTAGCTGATTGTCAACGATTACAATTTCTTACAAGTTTATCGATTTGTGACGTCATCATTTTGTGCAGCGTCCATCTGACGGGTTACTTAAAGCAGGTTATCGCTTTACACGATAAAAGCCAAACACTCTTGATTGAAGCGGATAAGAAAAAAAAAAAAAGAAAAAAACACCTTGTCAAGAGGTGGCGGAAAATTGCTAACCGGTCCTTCCCTGGACGTTAAGGAAACATCGTTCGGAAAGCCGCGTCATCGTATTTTATTCGGCGTCTGCGCGTTGTTTGCGATCGGCCTTCCGTCCGCGAAGGAAGCCAGCGCGTATGCGCTGTTACTATAGAAACCGTGATGTCTTAGAACGAGCGTAAACGTCTGCTGCTGTTGCAGAGCAACTTCCGACCAATCGTGGGTGAAAACGTGTATCTAAATCCCTGAAACAGCCACTGCAGGTGGATTTAAAAGAGAAAGAGGAGGAGACAAAGAGACTGATGTGTTGAGAGAGAGAGAGGTGGCGGAGAGACATGCTAATTGTGGATGTTGGTGGTAATGATCTCATCAGTCTCGGAGCGTGGCGCACTCCATCCTGTGAGGATCGCTCCCCGCTCCGGTGTCAGCAGGGTTAACTGTCTGGATAATGAAATCTGCAAAGCTCTTAGCTGCCGTTCGCCACTCGGCTCCCGCTAAGCCTCATCACTCTTCTCGGTGGACAAAGCCGCTTGCGCGTCGCCCCACTTCCCGTTCCGCTCTTGTTTAGCAGCCGTATATTTAGGGCTCGCATTTACACACTGCTTACAGAGCATCCCTCGTGGTAGCGTAACAGTCCTATTCAATCCTGCTGCATAGAATACTGTTTTTTTTTTTTTTTCTCTGTCAGGTCTTCAGTCCCTGCATTAGAATATTATGTTAATAATTAATAGTAGCCCCTTTTTATGAATTTCAAATGCATCTGTGAGTTTTGCTGGGGTAAAATTCCATCAGCCCTGAATTCATTACATTGATTTATTCACCTTATAATCAGCTATAAGAGTAAGTGACATGACGGCTATAATTATGTACGTTAATATATATTTTTTTCACCCGGCAATATATAGAGATTGTATGTTTTTTTTTAGACAAATGGCTAAATATTTTTCTATATATATAAAAAAATCTCAATGGTTTCTTTCTTATTGATTAATTGAATTGTGTATAATTACAGAGGTTATTAGGTTATTAGTTTGCAAACGACCGACTTGCTTTCAAAAGCTAACAGCTGCGCATCCGAATGTTTAAAGGAGCGGTACGTAATGTTCAGCGCCGTATGCTGCCCGCGTGGTGAACTGTAATTTGCAGGTGAAACACTGACAAGCCTGAACCAACCACGGCCGTTCTTTCCGAATTCCTTCCTTTTTAGAGAAAAGGAGCAGAGAAGATGCCAATTTCAGGGCTGTAAATATTAGAGTCCGAAATCCGACAGACAAAACTATATCTCCAAGTGGTTTTTAAGGACGTAGCTTTGAAACGATCTGATTAGCGTGCGTCTAGAGACACTTTTAAATGTTACAGACTGCACCTTTAATGTTCATGTTCTACTCTGAATCTGTCAATCGGTTATAATGAATTGGCTAGGTTGCAATTATCGCTCGATGTAGGAGCTATGCGCTGATATTAGAGGTCAGTGGAGGTGTTCTCTAGTTTTTAAATCACCAAGCAGTTTAACTGTTTAATGTACGTTTTTTTTTTTTGTTTTTTTTTTGTCCTGATCCTTTATTCTGTATAAATATATATAGCTATATATTTAAATATATCTACAACCTGGCTGTATGAGTTATGTGATATGGATGCAGTGTCTTCATATGTGTGGAAATTTAAAACGTATAGGATCGCGTTGAAAATACATTAATTAATAATTTCGTTCTCTCGGGTCTGTGTTTTATTTAGAATCTGCTTACGGGTGTTTCCTTTATTAATCGTGTTATATATTGGTGTGAAGGACGGACATGCTTGTGTGTGCATGTGTACATGTCTATGTGAGAGACAGAGAGATGCGAAAGTATTCTCCAGGAGTTGAACATTTACAGTACGGGAGAGATATAAACAATATTAACATCATGAACAATCCTTCACCTGCTTAGCTCGTTAGTTTTATTGAGTAAACATCTGCTATTTTTAATTTCTGTTTTTCCCCTTTAAGCCGGTTACACAAGCGCATTAGCTTATGAATAAAACTTATCTCCTCGTCGATTTCTCGATCTCTTGGCATCACAGAGAGAAGCGTAAACACCGACGACGTATATTTTAACCACACTGTTGCTTATTTCAGATCATATGAGGCGTCTTACGGAGATATCTGAGTATCCGGATCGACAACAGTTCCCTTTTTCGGAGTGAAAAGCCAAAACTCTGAAGCGCGCATACGATATATAAAAGTTCAGTGCAGTCAAATAAGTTGGTCATGTTCCTCCAGGCCCAAATAAGGTCATTTATAAAGTCTGTTAGTCTGAAATTGGGACGGGAAGCCTTCGTTTTATCCTACGCGACTTTACACGGTGGATCTTAGCGTCGAAACATCTTTGGAAATCGGCGGACGTGACTTTTCTCGCTTGACACGAATCAGAGACGTGAGTAGTGCTGTAGCGATGTCCTAGCCGAGATCAAGTCAAGTGTGTTGAGGCCAAGTCAAGGTTGTACGTGAGCTTCGAGACCAAAAACTGTCGTGTACTTTTCCAGAACAAGCCTTGTTTACTTCGGTGCATTGAGTTTGTATGACGATTATGCTGTTTTCTAGAAGGGGGGGGGGGGGGATGTACTTCCTGTACATCATTTTCAAAACCTTATTTAGCAAGAATAACGCCCGAGTCCAAGTACAATGCCACTCATGCTGGCATGAGTAGGACTTCCAGCCAAATCCGTAAGAAATACAAGTAGTAGAAGCCTCAAGAGCAGAAGAATAATAAGGCGAAGGATAGCGAGAGAGAGAATAATAGTGGACTAAATTACTGGAACTATCTGATAAGAATTTTGAGGGGCGGATGAGGGGAGCGGGGGAGGGGAATGCAGACAAAGCAAGAAAGAGGCGAAGGGAAAAAAAAAATGATGGAGGATGAGAGAAAGGAGAGGGGAAGGGAAAGAGGGAAAAGTGGAGTTGAAGAGAGATCCAGAGGCCCCGGGAAGATGACAGAAGCTCCAGTCTCGCAGGGCAAATTTGACAGCTATCAGAAGTAAGGAAGCCCGCAGCGAAAAAGTGTGTGCGCTCACTGCGGAGAAGGAGGGCGCACGGCTCGCCTTGTGATTCCGACCGCGAGGACTCGCGCAAACAAACCAGAAGTGGAGGTGAAAGTCGAGAGGGATTCCTGCACTTTCGTCTCACTTCTTACACCCTTAAAGAAAGCAAATTCCCGACACTACATCGAGTTACGGCGCGAGCAAGCCATCTCGATGAAAAAAAAACATCTTCCTCGGAAAGGTAAATGTCTAAAGTTGGACAGGATCCTTCTCCGGAATCTCCCACAATGCCCTGTCAACATCCATGTGCCACATAAAAAATAAATAAATAAATAAATAAATAAAAAGTTGTTTATCCAGTGTAAAATATTCAAATGCAGCCTAGAATGCTAACTTTCCCCACATCCGTGTCCCTCAGAGACCGGACCCCTCCCCCATCCGTTGCCTTTTCTCTCTCGTTTCAGAACGGACACACGGGTCTGGCATAACGAAGAGCACGTTTGAAGTACTCCTTCGGGAATTAGGGCGCACGCACTAACACGCACATATTCATCCAGCGGTGCCGACTTAATTAACAGAACACAGGCGCAGTATGTATTTTTAAGTGCCGTCCCAAAGTTGGGGTGACTGTATTCAGGCTACACATAAATAAATAGCGCGTCTGCATGAATATTTATATTGTCGGTATAATTAAGGACGTAGGCTAATAGACGCTTTTTTATGTCCTTCGCACTTTTTTCCTCCCCGCCGTGTCGCCGGATGAAGTGTTTAATAACGCTCCGGCACTGACCAGAACTAACAGCTACGTAGACGCGCACATGTATATGATGATTTCAGCTCATCGTGTGATGTTTCATTGCGGGTCGGTTTTTAAAAACTAACGACGTTTCCGGAAAAAAAAAAAAACAGGAATGTGAGAGTTTGACGATCGGAACGTTTTTGTTCGACTGGTCTTTGAGAACCGAGCAAAAAGTTCCGAGTAAGCACTCCGGATAAAATTGAACCGCGTTGGCTTTTTTTTTTTTTTTTTTTTTTTTTTTTTTTTCTCATGGACGCATCATCTCGCTGAAACAGAAAATTCACGGTTACTGGCGGTAGAGGAGTCGACGTTACGTATACAGTTTAATAAACAGCAAGCGCCTACTGTAGTTTTGGGAAAAGGGAGTCGGGAAAAGATCTGAGATTGTTTTCCAGGACAGGGAAAGGGCAGGAACCCGGGGTTATTCAGCTGCTGGCACCCAAGATGGTGTCTGGTCTTGTGTCTGCTTTTGTGTGTATTTTTAGTAAACAACTTTCGGATTGCTTATTAACGGGACATGCTTCTGTACATGTACGTGCTTTATTTACCGTACCACTGCTTTCAATTCTGGGACGTCCTTGTGTTCGGCGTAGCATGTTTTTATCCAAATACCCGAACTGTGAAGAATGTGATTTATCATGTAACTTTATCAGCACGCACCTGCTATCATGACTGTGAAAAACAGCAGCAGGATGTCCAAGATCGAAACACTGGTGCTAAAATGCCAGGCTTATTTTAAGCCTCTCTCGCACGCCGGCTCGTCTGAGTGCCGTGACGTTTGCAGTGGCCCAGATCCCGTTCTCTCCAGCTTTGGCATTTGGCATGTCTTTTTTTTTTGTTGTTGTTTGAACGCTGCATTTAGAGTTTCTCCCACTATTCAGACACCCAGGCAAAGAATGTGGGTTACACAAAATTGTTTTATTTTACGCAACAAGGATGCAATCAGGACCACATCGCTGCTTCCTAAGTGGCTCTAAATTGACTTTTCTCACAGTGATTTCATTTTGATTAGAAGTCGAGACGCTTTCTGCTGTTTCTACCCCCAACACGTCTTCAGTACAATATGTAAGGTTGCCGCGAGGCCTCGTAACTGACATCGGTGCATCCTGTGTGTAAATATCTGCGTGTTAAACCGAGACCTCAGACCTTAGAAGAGGGAAAATGAAGCAATGTCATGTCAAGGCTTTCCAGGTACCGGAGGTCAAATCGCTACAGCCGAGTACAAAATGATCGAATGTGGATGCGTTCAAAGAGGGGGGGGAAAAAGTAAACAATGCAGGCATTCTTCTTATTCTTATTCTTATTCTTATTGTGAAATAAAATGTAAAAAAATCAGTATCCTTACCTTGGTCTTCTTTATTATGTCCTAAGGGTGTACAAACTTTTCCTCTCCAGCGCGTATAAGTAGAATCTGATATACATCATCTCGTGTATGCCCTTCAAAGCGGCTCCGCAGTCTCAGAGCTTATTAGCCAACCTTTCGTGATAAGAGGCATCTGATATGAGGTATAGAATTTCGGATTACTGCTAATAGGGTCACGGTGCGAATCAGATTTAATACGCAAGTTGATCTTTTTTAGGCACGGGGACGGACTCGGGTTTTTCTGACGAAACCTAGGCATTTTCGTCCGCCTGTATGTCTATCCTGCCCATTTCCATGGTGAATAAAGCAACTTAAAGGCTTTCTCCGCTTCTGTTTCTTTCACCTCGTGCAGTGTTCGTCCAGGCCAGTAAGCTCCAGCAGCATATTTTCTCAGCTCACGGTCAGGAAGATAAGATCTACGACTGCACGCAGTGTCCGCAGAAGTTCTTCTTTCAGACGGAGCTTCAGGTGAGTCACTTAAGCACCACATCAACTGCTAACACACTTCATTCGACATGGCAGGTTATAAACAGCCGGACCGGAGAAGGGAAACGCCATGGATTAGCCTTCTACGTGATTTACACGTTTGATCAAAGAGGCGTTTCAATGCGCAGAACTGATGCTCACTGGATGTTTTTTTCTTTGTTGCGCCGTTCTGAGTAAACTGGTGTGTGTGAAAATCTCAGGAGATCAGCAGTTATAGAAACACTCAAACCAGCCGGTCTGGCACCAACTATCAAGCCACGGTGAATCACCGAGATCACATCCATCCATCCATTATCTATAGCGCTTTATCCGTCTGGGTGGCGGGGAAGCTGGAGCCAATCCCAGCATCTTGGG
>JAQQZR010000001.1:3227484-3240034 GCA_030068235.1 Notoglanidium macrostoma
CATTCACACCTATGGGCAATTTAGAGTAGAGAGTTGACCTAATCTGCATGTCTTTGGACTGTGGGAGGAAACCGGAGCACCCGGAGGAAACCCGCGCAAACCCGGGGTGACCCGGGGATCGAACCCAGGACCTTCTGGGTCCAAACACCATTTAATTTGAAATTATTTCCAGTTTGTTTTGATTCAGACAGCACTGTTGGCCAGAAAAAAAAAAAAGGGAGCATGATCATTACGTGCGAACTCACCACAAGGCCACGGCGTTAAAATAAACCAAACCTGACATACTGACACGGCCCACAGTCATGAGGATGGGAAATAAAGAAGCCTTGGTGCGAGCATCGTGTTTCTCGTCCTCCATTTTCCACAAGACAAACGTTACGATTAGCTGTAAACAACCGTTCTTTAACCTGAGGGATGTTTCTCAATACTTTTATCCCCCCCCCCCCCTTCCCGTTTTGTTTTTTCGGATGTTCGGTACGGGACGGATGCGCGTCTCCCCTTGGTGGAGACTCACGCATGCTTTAGTTGTTTTACAGGCTTTTTGTCGAGACAAGAGAAGACATGAAAGACCTCTGGATCTTTGTTCTGGATCAGGGAAGGTTATGAAAGAAGCAGCACATTGCGCTCGGGGAAATGCCGTTATTATATTTCACCTGAAAATTGTTCCCAGATTGTGCCCCATGGGTAGACGCATCGCGCGCGCACGCGCACGCGTACACCCACGCGCATGTTTCAAATATTGTATATAATCCACAAAACCTCATGACTTTATAATCACCGCGTTGCCATTCGCATTTTATGCATCATTATGAAGCTTGCGGCACGTCGAATTATATAGAAGAGTTATCGTTTTGTTAACATTTATAGGAGGAAAATAAAACATTTCACCTGAATGCTAAGCCACGTTGTACTGAAAAGGTAACGCTAGAGGGCAAAGAGAATAATATGATGGCAAAAAAAGCATGAATTACACGTATAATGCTAATAAATAAATGACTTAAACGTGAATGTGAATGTAAAGCTAAATAATAACCAATACTGTATATACAGCCGAAAAGAAAGTAGAAATCAAAATAAATAAATACACGGATGTTGAGATAATAATAATAATAATAATAATAATAATAATGACCACAATAGACTGGTTGCTGGTTTTTTTTTTTGTTTTTTTGTTATATCTGATGGTTTTTCCATGTGAGGAATTGCTGACTTGACGATCCATCAGCCAGTCAGCATTATTTGAAAGCATATTTCTGCCGTATTTACCGTGGTGCAGCTCCTTGATTTCCTTGTGATGAACAGACTCCAAGAGACTTAACAGCGGCTAATTATTACAACTCTCCAGTTCTTATAATACGTCCTTGAGGGACATGACTTGTAGAACGGACCGTTGTTTTGTTGCGGATGCAGTATGCAGCGGACTACTGCGAGCATCCCGCCTCTTGTCAGATGTGCCACGTACATGTCAGGATCTTCAGCTGAATTGTAGATCAGTCTGTCAGAGGTCTGGGCTGTTTCAGCTGGTTCAAGATTCTTTCCTCTTCCACCGTCTTCCCGGCAACATCTCCTTATCATTGCTTTCACCAGCCAGGGGTCAAGGGTCAGGGCTCCAGCTGAGCTCTAAGACATAAGGAGGAATGGAGAGGGAGGGAAGGATGGAAGGAGAGCGGGATGGAGGGAGAATGCTTGGGGGAATGATATTTTATTCATTTGCAGGAGAGCTCATTGCAGGAGACGATGAGCTGTGACAGGTAGCTCCCTGCCAGGAGCCGGCCAATTTCCACTGGCCTGTCTAGGAGCATGATCGGAAAGCCGAGGCCTAATCAGGCCTCCCAGGAACACGTACACACAATGTGATTGACTGACTCTCGGGCCTGTGTGAGATCCGGCAGGGGAGACGGTGGTCTCCGACTGGCTGGAACCACGCTCATCCGCTCCACTTCGGACCGCACTCTGCTCATTTAAGGTTGTTATTCTGCAAAGAATGAAGGTGGTAGGATTGATAGGCTGTGTGTGTGTGTGTGCGTTATTATCTGCGTTAACTAAATACAACTCGTGCACTGGTCTTGCACAGCACCAGTCCTCCTTCTACACTACACTCGCTCTCTCTTTTTTCACGGCGGTCCGAGTCGTCTTTCCTTGTTTCGCCGAGAAGCAGAAGCATCTCCGGAGTAACAATTTCGCCGCTCCGCTCTCTTTTCTCTGCAGCAGACCTTCTCCTAGACTCCTCTCTCGCTCTCTTTCTCCCTCGCTTTCCCCCCCGCCTGAGCGCAGCAGTCAATTTCATTATACCGTATTTTCGCAAATCACGATGCGACTGCAATAAAATCGTGCATAAAATTATGGTTGAAGATTTATATACCTTTCCATTCCCCCATATCAGAACAAGAAATGTAGCCTACACAGTGATTATGGCTTTGTGCGTCGTGGTGTAGTTGCAGGCAGATTATAAAATCACAGGACCATCCAGACTGGCGCACTCGACACTGACGGAAAGACCCAGGAACGTATATAAATGATCCGTTTTTACATTAGTCGCGAAGATCATTGTCTTTTTCATCGTTTCCACCTCTCGTCCGTCATTGGATGTTAGTCATGTCCTTGTTAAAGCCCCGTTACGTGACCGACGATTTCACGCAACACTAACAAGGCTAAGGCTAGGGTTAGGTCACGTAGTTAGCGACATTTAATTGTATGAAACGAAACCCCATCCTCCTGATACATTAACCTCGCATGGTAATAGATCTCATGAGATCTCCCAGCATTGCGTTAACTGCATTCAGGAGCTCTGACTGTGTGAAGCATGTGCAAATCTGTACTGTAGGGTGCCAAAAGTTTAGGAGAGATTAATTTTAAACAAATGAGTCCATATGTTGTATTACATCAGGCCAATTAGATAAGAGAAGACTTATATAATGGGAAGGCTCATTTGCTTCTTTTTACTTTTTCGTTTACTTGGTTTTAAAACAGGAAGTCCGTCGGATGACGCGCTACCGCTGGAGCGACGTCCTGAGCTAGCTAGCCGAGCTGATCACTCGCGTGACGGAGCGAAACCTTCTTCTGTAGCTTACTCTTACATCGTTATATAAGACTTTATATAGCAAAACAGCTACCAGTAATTAAGTACCTTGTTCATCTTATAGCTCGATGCAGTTTATTATTGTCTAGCAGCGTTCCACAAAAGCCAAGCCCATAAAAATGTCATATAAAGGCCCGGCAGCGGAGACGGCAGTATGTGCTGACAATATTTGCAAGTGGACACGTACCCTTATCTTAACAGCCCGTTCCCTCTGCTGTAACACACTTCATATTTGTGATTTGTAGCACTCATATAATACTGACGTGAGGGAAATAACTCGGCCCTGCTGGTCCTGCTCTGAAAACATGCCCACTTCTCCACACAAACTATCTAGAATTTGATTTTTTTTTTTTCCTTATTTCTATTTTCTATCATCCACAAACCGGCACTGAGAGCGGGCCAGGAGGCATTATCGAACATCTAACGAGTGACGTTACTCTTCTCGCCTTCTGTTTCTTAAACACTACTCGTAATATGCTGACTTCACGCCTCATTAGAGCATCCACTTGTTGCAGTGTGGGAACGACTGCTCAGATGCCGAGCGAAGAAAAGAGCAAAGGAAGACGGGCTGGCTTTTCGAGTACCGGCGGCAGGGTGACTGCAGGACCCTGGCCTTAATCACAGCTCCTTTTTACGTCTTTCGTCACAGAAATCCTGATGCAGGGTTGGGTCCCTGATGAAGAAGCCAGAAGTGGCAAGAAAAACTCTGTAAAACCCCCGAGCTGCTACTCCTCAGGGTCTTAACGCAGGGCCCGAGAGAGAGACGAGTCTCCGGCTAATCAGAGTTAACGCAGTAGAACGTACTAGTACTGGTGTCTGAGCACTGTTATCTATTTTTATATACCACTCCGCTGATGAATGCTTGATCCTGATTGGTCAGAAAGTCTTCATTCGTTCTCTATACCTGAATCTCGGACAGTAGTGAAACAAATCCATAAGGAATCATTATAATATGTTTCTCTGAGAAACCCTTCAGCATTTCTGAAAGGAGTCTCGGACTTGTTTTTATTCCCGAAAAGACTGAGAACCAAAAAAGAAGCCCCCTTTTTTTTTTTTTTTTTTTTGTCTCGCAGGATCCCAGTCCCTAAAGTTGGCAAGCGTTCTAAAAATCCACAAACGAACAAAATAGAATAAAACACTGGCTATTCATTTCACCTCTGTATATGCGTTTAGGATACATTATGAAGAAGCAGCCTTTAATCCTCACACATGCTGTACATTACAGTGCAGTGAAATATTCTTGACGTTTTTTTTTTTTTTCCCGGCTTGTTAACGCTAAAAAGGGTTGAAGCGATCTCTAACCACTTTGAATGGTCTCATTTACATGCATGAATCCATCGTTACCAGCTAAGTATTGCAAATCAGTTCCTGCGGAACTTATCTGCAACTATGTTAGTTGAATCACCTGATCTAGATCCAAAGCACAGAAAGTAGAAACGTGAGCCGGGTTAGAAAGCCGTGCCGGGAGGCGGAGTTTCGGCGTAACACCAGAGTCATGTTCCACTTACGCAGGTAGATTAGAATTAGACAAACTCTTCCCTCCTGTGAGGATCGGGTATGTTTGCACGCGTGTGTATCGCGTGTGCGTCCGCGAAGACTGGTTGTCTTTGTTCCCGCGTCGTCTTGCTGGGTCTGATGTGTGTTTGCAAACATGTCGTCCGGAGGGAGACGTGACAAAAACTCCCCGAAGCCTTTGAGCTCTCTCTCGTTCTCTCTCTTCCTTCCCGTTCCTTTGCGCTCAGGGAAGTTCAATCCAAAACGCAAAAACAGCGGCGCTGCGCGCTCAGCCCAGAAACCCGTCACCTTTTTTGATCTCTGACACTCCTGCGCTATTTCCCGTAAACTTTCCCTAAACTTTCTTAAAGGAGCGGCAAATTAGCAGCACACATTCCAAGTGCCGCCGGCATCCCTCATTTCACAAACCCGAGGATTTAGAAAGAGCACGCATACATGGTGATTTGGCAAGAGCAGCCTGTGTTCGCAATCAGAATTACCCTCGGAGCTCCCGTTAAACTCGCTCAGATTTCTGCCGAAATAATGGTGATTAATTCATACGGTCCATCCGAGTCCTTCTCAATTTTATTCCAAGCAGGGTAGCCTTATTGGAACGACTGCGTCAAGTTCTGATGTGGTTGAAGCGTTTAAATCAGTTGATTAATCAATCAAATAAGAACATTTAAAGCCCCAGGGAAGCTCAATGTGTGGTGGCTTGTTGATTAGGATAATTTTGGTGTTTTGTGCACACAAAATAAATGAACTGAAGCATAAATAATTGTTGCCCTTCTGAAAATCTCCATGCACTTTATCAGAATGTTACTTTATCAGCCAGAAAGAACTGGTTTGGACCATATTGTACTATTGTTCCTCCACTTTCAGAAAACAAATCTGACCAAACTTTTATGTTTAGACTACTTCCTCGATGTGCTTTGGCTAGCTCATGCCATGTAAGGAGGGAGTTTATCAAACACGGTGGTAGAATCCGTCAGCTTTAGACACAACATGTCTGAAAGCTCAACAGCTAGGTGTGATTTCATCACAATTTGCTCAAGTTGATGGATAGATCCCTAAGTTCCCAAGACATAAGTCTAATCAGTTCGTGGTTTGCGATCTGTCAAAATGCCCTGCTCCATCACATCACGATCGAAACCTAGAAGAACGCCGACACACACAGTTGTTTAAATGACCTAATAATGAGACAATTAATCAAAAGCAACGTATTGAACGGAAGACAGTGAATCAGAAATCGAACGAATCAGCGAGGATTTAAAATGAAAATTAGGCCGTGTTTTATTTTCCAGACTCAGGTTACGTTACGCACGTGGAGGAATTGGAGTGAAATCTTGCTACTGTAGTATAGTTTTTTTTTGTTTTTTTTTCAGACTGCGCAATCCCAGTAAATACCTTGGATGGACTCGATAACACACTGAAGATGAAGAATCCTCGCAACTGAACACAAACGCTCTTCAAAGCGATCTTCCGGTTATAGCGATAATTTATGCCGTCCGTTAGCATGTTTACGTTTCGAACATGCTGTTGTTTCTGTGTTCGTAGCTGTCGCGTGAGGTTTGCGTGACGGTGGATTTTAGACCAGCATCATAGCGACACTCGCACTCTGAGATCTCGATCTGTGTTTGGTCGCTGGGGAGCATGTTAGGTTAAAAAAAACAAAACAAAAAAAAAAAAAACGCAGGGCTTAACTCGTGACCAAAGAATTCTTTTTAAGATGTTCGTTTTTTTTTTTGTTTTTTTTTGTCAGCAAAAATCAGGTCACAAATCAAGCAACGTTAACCCAGCTTTAGTTTAGAGACACACTTCATTAGTGGTTTTGGAAACTTCTCAGCAGATTTTTTTGATATAATGTTGCAGTGAAGTAGCTAACGCACATTCTTTTACAGCAGGAGTGTGTTGTGTTGTGGCGGGACGCGAGTGTGTTTCGGAGCCCTGCGGACTTCATCTCCCTTCCAGTGACAGGCAGAGATCCTCCCTGCCTCTGTCTAATTAGAGGATGTAGCCCAGGGCTCATGGCCCGGGAAGACCACCCTCCCTCCCACCATCACTCCCTAAAGAAAGCATTTAATTGGGCTCTTAAGTCCTAGCCTTCATTTTTTTTAGGGTTTGTATATGTGTGTGTGAACGCCATGTGCACTGACATCACCTTAGGATTTATAAAAGTCCTCTCTTTTATTTTGAATATCGCCATATCAGTCGTCGCCGTTTCCGAAGCTTGTAATGCGAGTTTTAATCACGTCTGTTATTTTACAGAAAAGCGAGGCGTCTCCGCGTACCTCGGGGGGTGCGATAATATCAGGAGTCTTCATCCGTGTGTCTTCTTTATGCGGCCTGTCTCGGGGTTTCTCCTTCCATCAGTTATACTCTGATTTCTGAGAACTTTTCGGATGAACTTTCCAGCGGCTTCTCGCCTCCTTCCTTTCTGAAAGCGTGAGACGCGATGCACGTTTCCTTGAAATAACTTCTGTAAATTCAATTCCAAGTCCTTTCCTCTGTTAATCTCGACGGTATTATATCCCGAGCAGTCCAGATCATCCACGCATGTGCCATTTTCCTGATTGCGCGCTGCATTTTTTTTTGATCACCAGGCCAACGCGCCGGCTCTTTCGCGTCCCTCGCTGTCGCGTGTTCTTTGATTATACGTGGCGTTCCTTCTTTTTTTTCTCCAACATGCGTCGGATCCTGATTAAGCTAGCTATATGAGAACTTTTATGTTGCCTGGATGTTTCTTTGTGATGGCGTCTTTCCTGCTTGTTCTCTCTCTCTGTCTGTCTCTCTCTCTCTCTATACCTCCCCTATCTTTCTCCCTTAATGAGGCCCCATAATAACACAGCAGTTGTGCAGTTGTTTTGCTTCCTCTGTCAAACAGCGGGACGGCTGCACTGCGAGTTTGCTGGAGCGTTTGCTTGCACTCCTTCGACAGGGTAATGAGTGTCATTTGGAGCAACAAAGCTGTTAAACGATGGCTGTTTGCCGCTGCAGTCATACTTCAAACCTCTCCTAGTGTCGTCGCGCAGACGTTCGGCGCTTCAGCCTGTGGATACAGTAGCTCCCTCTGTAGGATCCTACACTAAACCGTTCACAGAAGCACGAGGGAGATATTAGGCGAATACGGCACTTTGGAGTGGGGTATAAGGATGGATCCAGTGTGCAGGTGTCGATAATGTTTAAGATCGTACAGCAGCACTGGAACAAAAAATTTAATCATTGCAAATGTAGAGAAAATACAGTCCCAAAGCCCGAAGTCTAAAAAAAAAAATGTAAGTACATTTTAGTACTTGTTAGTTTGAAATACATGTAAAACCTTGACGATGTTTTTTTTTTTTTAATCTATTTAGAAAATGTACGTACCATGTAAGTGTGAAACGTTTGTCTTATACTTATACGAACCGGAATATAATTATAATTGAACGTTTTCACTTCATTCAGACAGAAAAACATTCAAACATACATACTACTGTATAAATTCCAACATAAAATAATTTACCTAGAGGTGATTATAATCAATATAAGTCCAAAAATAATGTCAACATGGTCCAGCTGTTTAAAGACGCACGGTCATGCTAGCTAGCTAAATCGTGTTAGCTAGCATCATTTTCCTAGCTAGTACGAATGTGTGCTTTACTACAATGAAATGTGATGTTTAAATGGAGAAAGTAAGCTATGGCAAGTGAAAGTACTTCGTAGTAAGTCTACTCTACCTCCTTATTTAGTTCAGCTGACGCCGTGTAGCATTATAACCTACGCAGTGTTTAAAATGATCAAATCATGCAAGATGTTTGGGAGCATGTGAGAAAGACAGAGAATCCCTTGAAGATATTAAGCAATAGAAGCAATTTCAGATTTCCGAAAGAGTTACCGGTTTCATGATGTCGTGTTCATTGCCCAATTTTTTTTTATATTATTAAAATTAAATTCTTGCAGATATATAGTCTGCCTCTGGCACAAAATTAATTCTTGTCACGTTCTAATGGCTCACACTGACTTCATTTGTGCTGTTTTTAGTAAATAAGTCTGAGAAAATCATGTTTTGATAAATGTTAAAGTATCATAGCTGATGGCTTGGACTTTCTCAGCTCTCGCCTGGAAACTCGCTCTCGCACACGCACACACACATTAAACTCACAAGATAATTGGTTTCTGAGGAGATTGAGCCGGCTACGGTCAGAGGACGAGGTCAAATCTGCAGTTGGCCTGAGATGTGTTTATTATTATAGAGAGTGCCCACTTCGAGTTGTTTATATAGATTTATTCATATATTTCTGGATTTATTGGAACCAAAACCAGGCATAAAAAACAGGACATGCGTTCAGCTGATTACCACGATGGAGGCGCTGACACTTACTGCTAAGATAGGGCTGAATTGTTGGACCTGTCGGATATTTTTCAGGACAGTGTCCTTCTTGAAGCTGTTTATTTTTTTAAATCAAGGAACGAATCGGTCATAAAGTAGAGAAAGTTAAGCTACATTTCTGCCAGCATACTGATCACAGGATTCATTCCTGTGCAATTTTGTTCTTCCTGCATTTCCTGTGGGTTTCCTCTGGGTTCTCCGGTTTCTTCCAACCTCCCAAAAACATGTCGGTAGATGGGTTGGCGACTCTAAATCACTCCTAGGTGTGTGAATGTGTGTCTGCATGGTGTCCTGTGATGGACTGGCATCCCAATCAGGGTGGACTCCTGGCTCACACACAGTGTAGATAACGGGATAAAAAGGAAACTGAATGTTCTGAAACAGAAACTAATCAGGCATTTAAAGGACATTTAGGCTGTTTGTACACTTTTTGGATCATTTTAGCCCTTACGTCTGGCATGGCAAGGAAGACGTCCGGAGATCCAATCCCTGTTCTTGGGTTTCCTTCAATTGAGTAAATAAATACATGAATGAGTAAATGAATGACTGAGTAGATAGATAGATCAATCAATAGATCATTATAATAGTATACATTAATCATACACTACAATTATAATAATATATTGAACTATGATTAATGTTTACTTTTACTGTGACTTTGTATGCTGATGATACCAGAATGATACATTTTTAGCCTATTTAAAAAAATTTTCTCACATCTTTATACATTCCTATTATAGTCACGCATGTACAAAAATGAGCTCAAGCGAAAGACTAAAAAACATTCTTAGACACATGAGCACTGGAACGCGTCTCTCTATTTTCATATCAGTACAGATTCACCTTCTCAGCGGTCGCTCAGACCTTCTCTGTCTGCTGTCGGTTTAAGGTTGGCACCGTCATGTCTTAATTAAAAGTGTCGATCTGGAGTGAGTTTGAGAGTTACTTTAACTCCAGCACTCTTACAGATGGCACCGAGGCTCCAAACTTGTGCACAGACAAATGAAAGCCCCCCCCCGGGACTCCCTGACAATAGGAAATTGTGGGCGATGTCATGTTCATGCATTTTATTCCAGCTCATATTATATCTAACATCAGAAATCCGGAAGAACAAAAGACTGTGGGCTAGCGGTGTGGCACTCTCTTTGGGATTTGTAGACGTGCTGGTATGCTCATGGTCCGTGTGCTAGCGGTTTTACTTTGCCCGTAGCTAACATGAGCTCTCTGAATGGTGAGCTGTGTTCTGCACGGCCGTCTCTTTGTCTAAGTGCTGTTCTTCCCGATCTCTCAACCGTCATCTCCTGCCTCCTTTTCCTTTTTCACAGAGCCCCATGAGGCAGTGTGCTAAGAGGCCTTTCTCTCTGGCCATTCCTGAGGCTCAGACTACACAAGAAAGCCCTCTAAAAGCCTTAAGGGGAAGTGCACGTGATTCCGAATGACTGCTTTAGCTCTGAACATAGAGTGGAACAGGAAGAGAGTACTGGTGTATTACTGAACATGGTTTAGAGGTGCTGAGCAGGAAAACATACTAATTAAAACATAAACACATATGCATGGCCAATAAATCATCAGATATGGTTTTCTGAGGTCACTGGAGATATCGTTTCACTCCCTAATGGAAATCGGATTCATAATGGCGTAACGAATATTGCTCGTCGAAAATTTTCACATTTTCACATTTTTAATGGTCTCAGTGGCAAATTGATGCCTTTTTTTTTTTAGTACAAACGATTTACAGAAGTTAAGTTAAGAATAAAACACATCAGGGCATTCTGTTGTGGGAAACTAATCAGCGATAAATAGGCAGGTGTGATAAATTCAGCATGGAATGTAGTTAACCGGAATTATTTATTTATTTAATTATTTATTAAAAAGCGAAGATAAAATAAGTGGATTATCAACCGACAGCTTTTTATTCCTCTCGCACCTCAGCAATTCTCTATCAATTGCAATTTCCTGTTAATTAAACAACAATGTTTAATTTGTTTACAGTTAAGTTTAACGTTGTGGGCCATTTGGCGAAACGAGTTAGTTTCTGTGGCTTGTCCTTCACACAAGTCCATGTACGAACGTTAACAATCGGATTAATACAAGCATGTGGTTTTTGCAGCTAGAACACCCGCCATTAAAAATATAACCAACAGCTTCTAACCAATCACGTTTCAGAATCAACAACCACTGCTTATTTTTACATCAGACTCCGGTTGAAAACATATGAATCCTGTTAAAAACACCAAAAATATCCTTAGAATCCATCACTAATCACCTGTTAAACATCTGGGACCCACTGTATCACGATATCCATCCATGTGGAAAACCACAAAAGTGCCACGGAGCATGATTTTTTTTTAAACGGATTCAGTAGATTGTTCTTTAGCTTTTAGTGAACACAGTGTCATGTTCATTAGGGAGGCTAGCTCTTTTACTTCTAATACATACTCAGTGCAGATAGAATAGATTTTTTATACTATATAAAGGTATATCAGATTAGTTGCATGAAGTTCTCTGACTTTTATTCTTTCCATTGTTAACTCTACGGTGGAACAGTTCTCAACAGTTTTACAAGAAAGAAAACCTTAAAGATAGCCTGGAGCTCATTTTAGGCCTCTCCCAGGTGGCTAAGAAGCAAAACATCCACCTCTTGCCGTGTCCTATAAACCCAGCCGGCCGATCCATCGCCCAACCGTATCGATAAGCGCCAGAGAAATGGGAGCCGCCAAAACTAACGATCTCTTAATAAATCAACAGCGGCTTCCCAGCCATGTAGTCTTTCTCTCTCTCTCTCTCTCTCTCTCTCTCACATCCCTCAGCCAAGTCTTAGCACACTACAGATAAATTGTGCATGTTTGCATGGTATTTAAGTGAACAGTTTTGCTGCATTTTGCAGTTTTTTTTCTCCACCCAAACCTCCACCCATAACCCTTAAATACCAAACACATCAACACTCTGGTATAAAATGATGTCAAGAAAGAAAAGCAATGAGTGAGGAAGATTGGAGGAGGAGAAAAGGGGGAGTAAAGCACAACGGGAGTGCTAAAGAGAGTTCTTGTGGAGATTTGACTGCTGTAGTGTAGGTCATTATCTATCCATCCATCCATCTATTATCTATACTGCTTATCTGTCAAGGGTCACCAGGAAGCTGGATCCAATCCCAGCTGATTTCGGGCGAGAGGCAGGGTACACCCTGGGCTGGTTGCCAATCAATCACAGAGACGGATAACTATTCACACTCACACCTACAGTATGGGCAATTTAGAGTAGCCAGTTGACCTAATAGGCATGACTTTGGGCTGTGGGAGGAAACCGGAGTGCCCAGAGGAAACCCACGCAGGCATGCAAACTCCACACAGAAAGGCCCCAGTTGGCCAACAGTCGAACCCAGAACCCTCTTGCTGTGCACCAACAGTACTAACCACTGCACTTCACCAGTATCAGATTTTTTAAAATCTGAGAAGGGATGTGAGATTATAGAAGACACTGAATCCAGTCATCATCTCCAAATCATAGCAGTGACCGAGAACATAGTGAGGGAGAACATGGAGAAGGAAGATAGGGTATGGGAGAACATGGTGAGGAAGAACATGGAGAAGGAAGATAGGGTATGGGAG
>JAQQZR010000001.1:3247146-3278255 GCA_030068235.1 Notoglanidium macrostoma
TGTGTGTGTGTGTGTGTGTGTGTGTGTGTGTGTGTGTGTGTGTGTGTGTGTGTGTGTGTGTGTGTGTGTGTATGATAAACAATGACCGAAACTGTCAGAAATGTAACATGTTTCCTTTATGTAATTACTGCATTTTCTCATATATAGTACATTTTTGCATACTTCCAATATTAGGTCATGTTCAGATGTTTTGATAATCTGTGAGAAAAAAGCTCCCAATTCAATTTAGTTCAATTCTATTCAATTCAATGCCTCCTGCTAGTAAGGCAGTGAAAATATTGGTCTTATGGGAATCATTGAAAATAAATGTGTAAAACGTGGGCGGGCTCGTCTTAGATAGCATTTTCTTTCCTGAGAGAGGTGAAAGAGCAAAAATGTTTCCAAACTATATACAACAATCTCACCAAAGCAAAGTAAAATGTATCATTTCTCTTCTTGCACCAAGCATATTTACACAGTGCCTTATTTGATAAGTGTAATGAAGTGGTATGATGATATACCAATATATATAACACTCTTCTGCCTCTGACTACACAGATAATAGTATTTCTAGGTGTGACAGATTTTATTCTGTAACTTACTCTATAAAGCACAAATATACCAATCTGTATCATCCAGACTATTTTGGACAGAATAAGGATAGGGGAAGGTGGTGTCAGAATTATTAGGAATGAACCTGTGATATCGGGGAAGCACTCCCAAGAAGTGCCTCACTTCTCTTTTAAATTTGGGCCTCATGCAGGCAATATGCAAATGCTGGCATGTTCTCTTTATGAGTCGATGAAACATGCCAGGGTCCCTAACAAGTCAAAAGGAAGGGTGGAAAATGGTGCAATCCAAACAGTGGAAAAATGGAAAGAACCATCTTGATTCATAGGTGAATTCCCCCGACTCACTAGGAGATGTTCATTCAGTGAACTGCCCCAGCACCACTTCATTATGAAAACCACCTTCAACATGTGTCCCTCAGCTGCTTCACATAAGCAAATAGTTGGCCAACCTCACTGAGCATCAGGGTCCAGAAACACCGTGATGTTCCTCAGGGGTCTATCTGACCAACCCTCTTCAGACTCTCTGCATCTGCTTGCCGTGACATGGGTTTACTTTGATAACCAGGGGTAACAGCCAAACCGCCTCCTGCCTCTCTGGCAATGCCAACATTTCATGAGCACCTGCAGTTCATGCTAAGCTGATAAAACGTTCTTTACCACGATGACTTGTTGGACAGCTGAAATTAAGGAGGCTTGCAGAACCTTGCAATCCTCAGTCTGTCCTTTGGCCAGTGCCTCAGTGTATTGCTGGTGTCCATCCTCTAGGACACAAAGGACTTGATGTTGTGTCTGGTGTAGGCTGAGAAAGGACTTGTTCACTGAGGTCAAGTAGGAGGATTCCATGACAGCCTGTATGTGTCTGTCTTCAATCATGGGTTTCCATAGCCTTGAAGTACCCTGTTTTTTTAAGGGAATGAGGGTACAAGATGGAGGAGTTTGGGCTGCTAGAGCTAGCATTCTTTTTCTTAATTAAAAATTGTGCTCTCAGGACAGCACACAACATAAGGTATATTAAAACACTTCACTCACTTTCACTTCAGTGTTTAAGAAGACAGTAGCCAGACAAGGGTGCCAAGTACTTGGGAAAATTGCAGACACCTTGCCAAGTCCCTGACTCACTACGGGGAAGTTCCTATATCACTCCTGGGTGGCAGAACCAGGTCCACAGGACTGTCAGCCAGCAAGTGTGGGAAGGTTCAATGAGGTTTATATAGGTAGATAATAGTCGGCCCCCAGGGATCTGGTTCTTGGGAATCAGAGGTTGTAGAATCGCAGAATCGTAGTAGAATCTTGTAGAATCATATCTCTACTCAAAGCTCACTAAAGAGCACTTTAACAGGTTAAACTTGGTTATCAGTCAGTTGTGGCAGCCCTCCATGTAATTTCTTGTCATGTTTTCTCATTCCTGCAGGGTTTCTAGCATTATAACAATCACATCATTTACTGTATGCCTTTGATTCCCAGTCTTGCAGTGGAATTTCTTTCATTTGTTTCTTCATTTCAAGCTCTATTTAAATGTTACACACTAAGGCAGTACAAGTCGGCTTTACTTGCAATTCTCGCACTGCTTCTGCTCTGTTATACACCACTGACCATCCTAATTTTGATGCATAAAGTTATAAACTGATATGATTAAAACCAGAATATATACCATAATTTGTACATAATGTTCCAGCCTGCTAAAGCATCATTGTATTTCTATTCCAATGCATTATGCTGCAGTTTCCTGACAGTCTATCACTTCATTTAGCCCCTCTGTGCTCAATCCCAGTGGTTATGGATGGCACCAACACAGCTAAAACTCAAGACAATCTGGGAAAGCCAGCTGTTTCTTCTCTATCTGGGGTATGGGATTTGCTTTATTTTCATTCTGCATAGACACTGGTGTACAGTATATACCATGGAATTGGCTACCTCTGTTACGAATTAACATTCAACATTCAATATATGTAGACAAGAGACTACTAGAAGTGTGGTGCAGATGATGTTAAATAAAATATATAGGATGTTTTGGAAGGTTACGTTGTTTGGCCACCCAGTTGTGCTTCTCATTGGGTTCAGGGAAATTTAGCGTCTCAGTTTTCAAACCTTGCGCTTGCTGGTAACTACTAATGTACTGAGCTATTGATACTGGCCCTGCAGAGATTACTTGTCACTACTCATCACCCAATTGTAGCTAAATGGAAAGTGTCTCTCTGAAATAAAGTGGTAAAGAGGCATCAGATACCTCATAAGCTCACTGCACATCTGTGATGCAGACAATCTGTTTGAAGTTAGCCGAAAGCCCGAGCACACATCAAAAACGTTACAGTCCATCTCTCCCAGTTTAACCATTAAACTGAATGCGCGTTTGGCAGTGACATAGTTAGCGACTAACGTTGCCAGGCACTTTTAATAAGCTTCAAGGGTATTCAGAGGCATCCAGCTCTTTGTGTTTGCCAACGGCATCCTGGCCCACTTCATCCATTCCATTAAAGCGGGTGGTGGCCTCCTGCTCGTGTTTGTGATTTAATTAAATGCGCTCGCGGAGGCGAGAGCAGGACCGTTGCAATGTCTGTCGCCTGAGCATGTGCATGGGAGACAGTGGCCTGTCTCTCTGCTTCCCAAAAACAAGGGGTTTGTGGGGGATTTTCCTGGCACATGCCATTACATAGGGCAATGTCAGCATGCAGAGAAGCATCTGAACAGATCTACAAATCAAAAGCTGGAGCAGGAAGCATGGACCACTAGCATACATGGCCTACGCCAAATTTGTGTAGTTGCGATGCCCTACAGACTTACCTGAATGTCACTGAAAATCCTTTTGAAGGCTAATGAGATCTCTATCATGATTAGAGAGACAGACAAGGAGAAAATGTGAGCATGACTGTCAGTGGAGATTGAATTTATTGACTCATTCATCCATGACATTCGTCCATTCACCAGGGATCCAGTAAAATATGACAGTTGGTTATTGAAGGCACTATTCATAACGCTTCCATAGAGGTTGTATTCTTAGGTATAATCATTATACATTCATAGTAAGAAGAGTTTCTCGAGGGTTCTAAGTAAAACACTCTCTGATAAGGAAACACTTTTTAGGGATCTACAGAGGATTCTTAAAGGTTTCCCTAGTGGACCAAACCAAAGAAACCTTAAAAGTGGTAGATGGGTTCTTTTTAAAAAGAGTGTTATCCAGCTTTCAGGCTAAATCACTCAAGACACTTTTTCCATTGTCCTGGAATCTGTGCTGGTCCACTTTTTGGCCAGTTTCAGAAATGAATGCTTAACCACCATTAAATTAATATGGCAACATTGCAGTGGTTTTTGAATCAGCAAAATTGATCTGGTTCCAGCACCAAAATTCTGCTGGTCTGGGAAGAAAAATAAAAAAAAGTACCATTAGAGGCTTGGCTGTGGTATCATTTCATCATCATGTTAATAACTCCAGTAAGGTATATTCATGACCTCCAAAGAGAACATTGCTTCACAGGCAATTGCAGCAATAAGTAAGTGCTAATGTTGACAAGAATACTATTCTAATTCTAATGCTGGCATGAATATTATGTGAATAAGACCAGTAAAATCTTTGTTCTTGCATGACTATTGACATGGTGAATGAATGGTTACATCATCAAGTTGTTTTTGGCAATGGGAAACACACTCTTAGGAATTCTACTTGGAACAGTCTCTGGTAGGGAAACACTCATTTTTTATAATTTGACATAGCAACTTTACCGGTTTGTCCAGAGGATCAAACTGAATACCTTTAAGGGTGCTAGATATTGGCTAGTAATCAGAATTGTCAGTTTTGGCAAGAGTGTAGACATTATACACCTTGTACCTGCTGTAATAATAAACCCTGTCCTGTGGTCACCCCAGGACTCTTATTCACAATACATTCATACTAAATGTGCTTTTTGTTTGACTTATAGTAGAAGAGTAGTAATGATTTATAAATCCACTCCTGGGGTCACCCAGGACTGAATGGGCTCCATTTTGAGTGTGGTTCCACTCAAGCTTTTCAAAGATTTTCCTTTTCACTGTCACATCTGGTTTGCTCATTAGGGATCGAAATCTACATCTGGATTTCTGTATAGCCGTTTAATGACAATATCTATCTTTTAAATTGAATCGAGAAAGTTGAATTGAGACATAACCCTTTCAGTATTTTTTTCAATCCTGTGATTCAAGTGCTCACCCCAGGCGCAGATCAGAACCTGGGTATAAACTCTGCAAGGCCACACAGAAGTTCTGCAGAGGTTTATATGTGGTGGATCTTCCTCAGCAGGCACAAAAAAGAAACACAAGAATAAGTTTCAGGTGATAATTGGAGGGAAAAAAGCCCAGAACTGTGAATATCGCCTTCAGGTCCTGGAGGAGTTTCAGAGAAACTTGGCAGTGGTGAGCACATCCACCCCCACGCATTACTACAAATACACCAGATAACAAGTACACTGTGTTTCACATGCAATGTGCAGCAAATGCACTGTACACTGCCAAACTTTGAATGCCTCTGGATCACATTGTTCTCGCACTCTTTCTCTGATGCCGACCACTTTTAAGCCTCCGGGTCCTGCCCGAATGGCTAATTATCTATCCTCTAGTGAACTACGATGCCTGAGGGGTGAGTCGCCCTCTAGCATCAGCTTCACTCTCTTTCACCATCACACTCTCCAGAAGTCTCGAGCTCCAGAACAGGTGTGCTTTCCCATCTCTCCACAATGAATCTTGTAGGAAGCGATGGAACTCGATTCCTACTTGCTAAGGTGAAAGCTACTTTAAATCCCATTAGAGTGAGCAGTGTGAGTAGAGTAAGAAACAGAGCAAGGAAAGGAGCTGCAGAGAGGGGAAGTACTGATGAGGTGTGTGAGCCATGTGCACTAAAAAAGACAAACTTTCCTCTTTAACTATGACTCCATGGTGTAAACTGCAAAGAAATGATAAATGACAGACAATTATTTAAATTTTCCACTCAAACAATTGGAGAAACATATTGCCAAAAGCCTCAAATAGACAGTGCTGGCTGGAGAACTCAATAAGATAAATTGGCATATCAGAAGCATTGATAGAACCACATAAATAAATGTTCCTGTTTCTTTGGAGTATAAATATGTAGTCCATCACCATAGGAAAGAGTTTTCCATGCAGACAGCTGTTGACATATTGTATATATTCCTTGTATATATGCTAAAGTAACAAATAGTAATAAATTCCTAGTAATGAATAAATAAATTCATTTTGTCAAGGTAGCGTGGAACTACACTACCCATCAGTCCCTGTACATCACATGAACCTGTCACATGCCTCACAACGCACAGTCACCTGTGTCTCGTTGTGTCAAATTTAGCACCCTTTTCAAGTTCTGTTTATTATGTCTTGCATTTGTCGTGCGTCCCACATATTCTGGCTTGTCCCTTAGCTGGAGTCTTTTTACACTTATAGTCTTGTTTTGTTTATTTGTTGTGTTCAATTTGTAACATTCATTTATTCTGGAAGAGTTAAATATGTGCCAGGAAATTGATGTGTGTATTGTATCTCATATCTACTTGATCATTTAGAAACCAAGCTGGT
Source organism: Notoglanidium macrostoma (assembly GCA_030068235.1). Classification (NCBI taxonomy): domain Eukaryota; kingdom Metazoa; phylum Chordata; class Actinopteri; order Siluriformes; family Auchenoglanididae; genus Notoglanidium; species Notoglanidium macrostoma. Next base: position 3,253,251 of record JAQQZR010000001.1, read on the forward strand.
ACATAAGAATAGGCTACTTAAGAAAGCACAGAAGTTACTTCCAAAAACTTTCAAAATAAGTGTAGTCTCAAAATATCATAATTTATTTCATATTCATCATAACTATCAAAAGGAATATAATATAAAATATAAAAGTGTTCACAGCCATCACCTATGTATCAGAAATATACTGAAAACATTTATTAATCATTAACAATTTGGGAAAACTGTTAACAAAATCTAGTTAACCGGTCCTAGTCCATTATTAAATTAGCATTGCAGCTAGGGGCCATCAATGGCATGTGTTAGCCAAACATGACTAGCTAGCGAGCTAATTAAACTCACCAGGTAGCTGTCTAGAGTTTCATCTTTGGGCTTTTGATTGTAGTAACTAAACATATGTAGCTAAATCTATCACACTATACAATTTAATTAAAATGTACATACTGTATATACATGGCTATATACACTACTAAAGAGTCAGCGGCTATCAGGAGAGTTGCTAAACATAACCTGGATAGCTAGCTAGCTAGCCCAACACTGGAACTAGTTTCTGAAAACATTGTCCATCCAGTCCAATCAAGGTGCCACATCAGACAGAAATCAACTTTGACAGAAAGTAAACTACATTTTGAAATCTCGTCTCCTTTTTTTGCAGTTCACGGCTATAGTTTGTGCAGTGAAACTGCTATCAATGAGAAGCTAATCATTGAAATAACTTGACAAGGGCTTCAATTGATGACTCAGCATTTTTTTTTTCTGTGGGCCCCATAACGATAATTGGCCACTTCTCATCATTATTACTGTTGTGCCATTATGCTCTTCATTCAATCTCATCCAAAATGTGTAAACTCATCATTGCGGCCTCTAATATTTCCAAACACAGTAGGCTTAATGAGAGGGGCAAGAAAAAGACAGATAACCCCAATCGGACTGGTAATTTAGCCATTTCCCAGCTCAATTTCAACTACTCATGAGGCTATGAATTAGCTAAACTCCATTACATTGACTTTTTGTAGTAAAGGTCTGTCTGGATGCAACAGGTCAGAATATATATTATTCTGAAGTAAAGAAGCCTGCAATATAGATAGATTTGGTGGTTGAATAAAGTTAGTGTGTGTTAGAAATATACAACACATTATTATGGACCATTACCAGGTGAATAGAAAAATAGTTTAGCTTGTACACTTCTGAGGTCTTAATTGTACAGAATTGCAATATTTAAATCTATTTCATTGAAACATACCTGATTTCATTTCATCTATATATATAGTGTAATTATTAAAATCTGACTATGAAGAAAAGAGTAGTTTCCATTTGTATGTTCCTCTCAGGGTGTGTTCCTTATGCTGTCTGAAGGAAATTGTTCTTTGGCTTATTTATTAGCAATCTAGATTTAGACCAAGATTTCAGTAAAGCTGCTTCGTGACAATACCCGAATTCAAAAGCACTTGCACAAATGAAATTTAATTAAACTGAGCTGAACTGAATGTTAAAATCAGCCTTGTTGTTAGTCTGTACTTAAGGCAGCTGTCTTAGTAGCCACGCCATGACTGAGCCACATTTTAACACTAAGGGAAGTCAAAGGCAGTCATCCTGTTCTGGACACCATTTAGAGTCATTCTTCTTTACCTTAAACGCATTAAATAGACAACCTGACTAGTGGTGACTAGTGTTAACTGCCTATTACTCCTCATTAGAGTTTATCAAAGCTTTTAAAGAAGTCAAGTTAACAAAATTATGAGGAAGACACATGTGATGCTGCCATCAGATTTGACCAAAATATGTTACCTCAGAGGGCCGGTACACAGGACAGTGTTTATTGCCGGAGCATGCTAATGCTATCTTAAAATGCTGCTCACATAGGAGACTGCTTTGTAATTGGACCACAATGAATGCAATTTTTTTTACAGGTTAGAGGGTGGAGTTACCTTTTCCCCCAAAGTTTTTTCATATGAAATTGCATGAAATCTCACTTATTTGAATTTGTACTAGCTTCAAATCAGATCAGGTTCTTGTTATGTTTTAAGGGCTTCAGTATGAGACTTTTTTCCCTAACCTTCCATATACACCGATCAGCCATAATGGTAAAACAACCTGCTTAATTTTTGTAGATCCCCTTTGCGCCGCCAAGAACTTGAACTCTTGGTAACGTTCCTGAACAATTAAATAACAAAAACGTAGACGTAGACGTAAAAAGGTAGATATATGAAAAAGCCTTTATTAATACATGGCTCTTTAATTAAAACAAACGCCAACGTGTTTCAGCCATAATGGTCTTCTTCTTGAATAATTCTTGCAGTGTGGCACGGCACATTATCTAGCTGCAAGTGGCTCCTGCCATTACAGTTCCCATGAAGTCTGCAACAATGTTTAGGTAGGTGATAGATGTCAAGGTAACATCTACATGAATGCCAGGACCCAAGGTTTCCCAGCAGAACATTACCCAGAGCACCACACTGCCTCCGCCGGCTTGCCTTCCTCCCGTAGTGCATCCTGGTGCCACCTCTTCCCCAGGTGACACACACGCACCCGGCCTTCCACATGATGTAAAAGAAACATGATTCATCATTGTTACAAAAAAATCAACGGTATTTACTTCACCTGTGAGTGGTTTAAATGTTATTGCTGATCAGAAGATAAGTACCATATTCGACATATATAATGTATACCACACGGTTGCTGACGGTTGGGGTCCCTAAGCAGCATTCTACTTTTTAATATATATATAACAATTCTCACACTATATATATATATATATATATCCTGCATTCTTACAGGGCATCCTTGTGAAAAATATATGGATTGTGATTTATATTTAATATACTCTATATACTTTTACATATTACTTTTGCATATTTCTTCCTTACTGTTTTACTTGATTGATAATACTAGAGAGGTCTTTTGTTTGTTTTAATTCACTTGTTCCCATAAAAAAGAGCCATTTGGCTTTTTTACCCTAAAACACTACTGAGGTTGCTTAATTTCCTTGTCGTTTTTCTCAGCCGGAGCAGGCGTGCCAGGTTACTTTAACGCTCTCTAATGGTAGTGTGTCATCTCTCGCTCTTTCCCTCCTGCGTAGCGGAGAAGCAGGCAATACTGCAGAAAGCAGTCTCAGGGGAACGCCACATGTCTCCCTCTCTTCCGCCGTCTCTTTCTCTCCTTCCCTTCCACCTCTTTTCTTTTCTCTTGTGTGCTTATGAGAATTCCCTCCTCTCATAAGACTTTATCTGTACTCTGTTACTCTCTCCGTCTCGCTCCGTGTCTCGTACTCTGCTTAGTGTTTAGGTCTTTCTGGCTCTGCCTCTGTTTACTGTGTTAGTTTTATCTTCTTCTATGCTTTTACATAGCTTGCTTGGCCTGTCTTTCTCTCTTTCGCTCTCTCTCTCTCTCTCTCTTTTCCTCCCCATCCTCTTGCTTATTGTGCATTGTAAACAGCTCACAAAAGCGTGACAAGGTCTCACCCCGTGGTCCCCCTCCCCTCCACCCCCCGCACATGTTCTTCCCTGTTATTTGTTATTGTCTCAGAGCTATCGAGTGTTTGTCTCTTTATTCCCCCTTTTTTCCTGCAAAGAAAAGGAGAAGTTAATTAAATATGGAGCGAAGCGGAGAGGCATCTCTTTAAACCATCATGTCATTAAAATGGCGTCCCTGGGAGATGGGCTTAAAAGGAGCCGGAGAACAATGTCTTCCCAGTCAGATATTTATGGGATGCGTTATGTAAACACACTCCTTTCATTCTCTATGTATATTTCATGTAATTATCACTTTTTGTCGAGACGCTTCCTGGGGACCCTCTAGGGGAACGTCATTAGAAAAGACCGTTATTACAACGAAGCACAGATTCTCGAATACACAACAGAGTGGATGGGACAGAGAGGAGGGATTAAACCGCAGGTGAACGTATCGCTATAACAAACACTAAATCAAACACCGCCAAATTAACGATCGTGGATAAATCTGAACGTTCTGTGCTCGTGTGTCGTAAAAGGACTAATGAATACACACTCTGTGTAAACAATAATAGGTTTTTTCTGTCAGCCTTGAAAAAAGAAAAAAAAGAGGTAGATAGAAAAACTCTTGTAATGAAGAAACTTGAAAAAAAAAAATAGCGAGACTGTTTGAAGCGACAACACTAAACACACTGTGTTTTCGGACTGGGATTGATTCCCAGCTGTGCCGTCTGCCATCCAAGTCGATAGCAAAGCAACTGCCCACTTCACCAGCTGAGAGACGCTGCACAGCTAGGGGTGTTCCTTCTGTCTTTCTCAGGGACTGGTGGACTTTTTCAGCATGGCTTCACCAGTCCTTCCAGCATGCTGGTATCAACCCTTGGCATCCGTGCATCATAAGTGACAAAGAAAACTCTTGGGGACGTGTTGTTATAGTAAAATAATCAATCGCATGGTGGTGTGACGGACCTGACACAAAGCGAAGTCACTGTTTCCACCCTGAAGTTGATCAATTTCCTGCATCCCGAAGTCTTTTAAAAGGGCAGAGAGCACAGACCTCCAACAGTCAACGCTTATATGACGCGCAATTCTGCAACCACAACCACTTTATATGTCTTGATATATTTCCAATGGAGTCATCGTATTTCTACATTGCCTATGTTTTTGTCACTAAACTTTAATGCCATCTACTGGCGGTTAACTAGCCATTGTTGATTTTATCCTTCCTCCAAGCGTAAATGCTATTTCTCACAACTTCAGCGAAAGAGAATCTAAATTCCTGGATCCACCCCGTGACTCGGATTTGCTCTGAAATTTAACACCTTGGCCCATGCTACATCCTGCCACCAAGTTTCATGTAAAATCGGTTAGGTAGATTTTGTACAATCCTGCTTAAAGTCAGACAAACTGCAGGGAAAATTTAACCTTCTTAACAGAGGTAATGAATACACAACAAGCTGCAGTTATAGAAATGAATCAAGACTAGTCAGATTCAAGATTTCAACGGTGATACGGTATGAAAAGATTTTGAATTTGTAATTGATGTCCAAAACTCAACAGCTACAGCTAAACTGATAATCCGTACTAACAGAATAAATCTTACTGCCCTCCATTTTAGTGCTATTATTGCTGCATGCTTGAATAACAGAGGCTGTTGTATTCCGATTACTAACCTGAACCCTCTGAAACATTCGTAAACCAGTGCGTCTCTGCTTCCTCGATCCCTCCTCCTCCTCCTGCACACTAACACTTCACTCCAGCCGACTGAGATGCTGAACTTATGCCATACCGAGCATATTAGCGCTTTCCGATTGTCTTTGCGCTCTCGTTTGCATTTCATTACTCCTCGCCGTGAAGCGGCCACTCTGAGCTATTCATTTGGCGTGAACTCTCAGGCACTTCCTGAAGCTGAAGTGACTCTAATTTGCCCGTTGAAATGAGGGTGACTCTCAGCACTGGACCCCTTGATGAGAAAACATAATTGTTTAACTGAAAAGTGCTGGAACGTGTCCCGAGAGATTTCCTCTGGATGTATTTAAGTTTGGAAGCACATATAGGGAGAAGAGCAGAGCGATGGAGATGGAGAGCAACTGACGCAGTATATTATTCTAGAGCTGCGTCTACGAACCATGTCTGGGCGCCGAAGAGGGTCAGAGTGGGTCACTCATTTTCCTTTCGATTGATTTTAACGGTGGTCCGATTTGAATGAGTTGTTTTGCTGTTTTAGCTTCTCTAATCCAATATGTTCAAATCTCATGTAGCATTTTTCAACCTACGGTGAAGAGGCCGGTACTTAGTAAGTACATAAACACATCAGTTATTGATTAATTGATTGATTTATAGTCACGTGAAACAAATAGATCAGATGTTATTCATTATTTTATTTTATGGGAATATTCTGAAGCTATGGTGAAACTGTACAACATATTTACGACCTCATTTTAAGGAAACAAACAAACAAAAAAAAAACCTGCTTTGCCTCTACATATCAACTTTTAAACCTCTCAAGACGTTTTTTTTCCCAATTCCCTCACATTTCCATTCTGGTTTCTTTATACACAAATTCCTAATCTCACAGGACGAGGTGAAAGAAAAGCTCACGCACGTGTTCGACTGCTGCTGGTGTTTGCTCAGGGTCATACATGCCTACATGAAGCGTGTGGGTTTGTACTGAAGCTATCGATTTTAGTTTCAGCTTGCTGATGGCTGAGGGATTGAGCAGCCCAGCAGTTTTTGCTCACACTAACCGAAACCTCGACTCAACTAGCATCCTACCAGGAGGTCTTCAGCTCTTCTCTGTCTCTGAGCTTGACTTCTTATACACAGAGAAAAAAACATACAGAAACAAAATGATGTGTTGGACTGCAGCACTTGAGGGGATGTTTAGACCCAGTTTCTCCTTCATTACTGCTGTGTTTTACCTCTCGGTTAATGGCTTCCATAAACTTTGAGGGTACAGGTGTGCACCAGAAGGGGTCACGGCTCCAGACGGCACTCGCGGGGATACACACACACACACACACACATGCACACGCACACGTGAGAGTCATTTTGTTAAGGGTGTGTGGTGTAGCAGCACTGGCTACATCTGTGGAACATGAAGTGTCAAGAGTAGCCCATCTCATCTTCAGCATATTTCTGTGGTTCTGTCCATGAGGGTCATTGATGTATTGACCTCCTAAAATCTCTAAAACTTGCATTGTTCACTCTCATAATGTCAGGCAGCGGAAGCGCACGTACTGAATTATTATTATTATTATTTTTAATGAGGGGGCTTGCAAACAATCCAAAAATGTTAGGAAGAGACAAAGTCGAAAAAACAGGTGAAGGTCGGGCGATGTGCAAACAACATGAAGAGCGCAAGACAAAACTCAGAATCAGGAAAACATACCTGGATCAAAAAAACTTAAGGCAGGGATCACACTGACCAGCGGAAGTAGCAACAGAAGTGGCAGATTTTCTATTGTTTGCTGTGGTTTGTCAGTGGAACGGTTGCCATCACTAGGGTTATGCTTGTTGAGTGTTGGTTCAAGCAGAACCTGATTCGACTTTCTGAGCATAGCGCAATGCTCATCAATGTCAGATTAGTGTATCTTAGGAACATTTTTATTGTTTTGACCAATCAAAGCGGGGACGGGGCATCTGAAATGACTGAAAAGGGATACTAATGCAAAAAAATGACAGCACGTGAAAATATCTTGAAATTAATTTAGTATTTCTTATTATAATTTTACAGCGACCCAAATATAAGCTTATATAAAAATATTAAATATAAACATATTTCCAGACATCTTTTTTTTTTTATTTACTAATTTCAGGTTTTACATTTTCTTATAGTATTGACAAATCATTTGGCTTCTTTCAAGAAATAAATGCTTCACAGTAAAGTGAAGTAAAATTATCTGCCAATAGAACAAGGCTATTTCAAGCTTGAAATGAGTAAGACTGGCTAGAAAAAGGGTTGATAATCTTAGAATAGTGAACAATTAGACAGAATTGACAATATATAAGATATTAACTTGCTAAAATGCCTTTTTTTTTTGCAGTGGAGATATGGAATACTAACCAGCTGAGAGTTTAAGGGGTTAACATAGAGGTTTTAAAAACACACACACGCACACACACACACACACACACAGAGAGAGAGAGAGAGAACCTGATGCACATAAATGAACACTGCAGAAATGAAAATAAATGTGAAAACACACGCCAACAAGCTGGCCATGAGAAACAGAGAAAGGTTTCCATACCTCCATTTTAAGTCAAGTTTATTTTACATAAGGGCGAGGTTGCCAGGTCTCCACCACAAAACTAATGAAAAGTAAAAAATGAATTTCAGAAGTTGTTTTTAGGTCCAAAATCGCAACCATATATGTTGCAATATTCAGAAAGTAACACATACGTAAAAAAAAAAAAAAAAAAAAAAGAAGCGGTTTCATTGAAAGCACACAGTTTTTTATTTAATTAAATATCCTATTATTATATTTAAATAAATTTATAAATAAAGATTATCTATGAAGATGGCCTGAGTGGATTCAGCACAAGTAGTCTGCTATGTCTATTTCATATGTTTCAAATATAAGTGCATTGTATTACTTCTACTGATACACCATTTATTCATTCATTCATCTTCAGTAAATGCTCTATGCTGACCAGGGTAACGGTGGATCTGGAGGTTATCCCAGGATGTGAGATGGGAGCACGCCATCTCAAGCAAGCACACATAAGCACAGCGGTCATTTAGAGTAGGCAATCCATGCACCTGGGTGTTTTAGGAGGAAACCAGAGAACCCAGAGAAAACCCACGTAGACTCGGGGAGAACACGCACAGAAACTCAACACAGACACGCCGTCGAGCTCGGGATCGAACCACGGGCACTGGAGCAATGCTGATACACTAATTTCTTGAGAATGAATGACTTAATGTAGCTGTTAATTTGGTTGACGGTTTAATGAAAAGAGACTTACTGTAACTGAGACAGGACAAAATTATGCAGCTGTGGGTTAAAGGTCAAACAGTGGCAGCTTTAGTGGTGGGATTTAGATGGGCTCAAATCCAAAAACCTTAAGCACGGAGCTCGTCCAGCCACCACCGGCACATAAAGAAAATATATAAATGAATAAAATAAGAAAATAGCTTTGAGTCTAGGATTCCAGAGTAAAACTTTGCATAACACTGAATAAACAGAAAGAAAAACACAGCAGGAATAATAAAGAATGCTTGAAAACAGGATGAGATTAGGTAATAATTAATAAATCATCACATATAATAATTAATGAATCCATCACTGTGTTTGCCTGGAGCTATTTCGCTCCTAACAGCTTCTTCTTCTTCTTCTTCTTAATGCACCTTATTTTAGAAATTTGCCAACAATTTTGCAAGACATACATTTGAAAAACCCTTAAGCGAATGAGAAATAAAGAGGTACATATGAAGTAAATGATGACCCACAATGCACTAGCACTGTTCAATCTAGCAGCATGGGCGTAATGGTTTGAGGATTCAGAATTAGCTGGTGAATTCGATCACCAGGAAGTGGCCGCTTATATCCACTAATGACTGGTTTGAGATCAGTGTTGAGGAGTCAACACAGCTATAATCACATCCATAATCAGGAGGAACACGTGGAGGGAAAAAAAATGTGAAATTTATGTGAAAAGAATCACACATTTCACATGCTCATACATTCTTCATATGCAACGATGTGCATATTGTGTGACCACAAGAGGAAATGAATTAATCTAATTAAACTAATTGAGGTGAAAATAAAACTACATGCCCAACAGGTGTATGCATTGATTATGTGAAAAAATAAAAATGACATGATATGAAAGAAAACTCGCATTTTAAAGAATCATGTGGAAAAACATGCAAGCACCAAATAAAATCCAATAAAATCAAACTGCGTCTGAAAAAAAAATAAATAAATCACGTGAACATAAATGGATCGCGAGAGAAGGAATGAATCATGCGAACCGAATCACATCTGAAAATTTAAAAGAAAAAAGGTGAAAATGTCAAAAGAATACATGTGAAATTAAATGAATCGTTGTCGTGGTTGAATCATGTGGAAAAAAGAATCAAGTGAAAAAATTACACATGGAAACAGATGAATCATGTACACAAATCACTGCAAATGGAACACACACACTACATGTACGATATATTACATCAAAAAATAAAACAGATGACCTACATGCCTTAACAAAGAAGCATATTTGAATCATGTGGAAATAAAACCATGCCATACAAGTGAAAGTGTTTGAAACGTAACGTGTCTAAAATCACGTGTAAATTTCATATCGCTTTTCTGTAAGAACGTTGTACTGAGTGAAAAATATTCAACGGTAATAAATGTTCTCACTTAGCTTGTCCATTTAAAAAATTCTCCCCAAACTGCAACTTTATGTGTGCTCTGAGAAAGTTGCAAGCAATAAAAGTCCATAATAAGCTACACAAATAATCTACAATCCATGAATGGGTGTCATTTAAAGGAAGCATTGTGAGATTTGAGGTAACAGCTGATAATGTGATAATGAGAATGAGAATTTAGCAAGAATTTATGAACAGACCGGTAAACTGAATTCGTCCGTTATTGGAAGAAATAATATCTATTTCTTTCAATAAAAAAAGGCTTCTTTTGCAAAAACGGTCCGAGAGCGCGCTGTTGTATCGTATTTGCAAAGCTTTCGATAATATCTGTTAAACAGCTCAAGGTCATGCTGAAGACATGCTCAAGGCTTATAACTGTTATAAAGATGACAGCGATGTGATACCACACAATGTGCCTCCATGTACGACGGTAAACAATTCAAAACAGGAAGATGAACAGTGACTTCTAGTGGCCAAAAGCTGGAAGTGCAGCAAAACAAATACGAACATATGTAGAGGCTCAGGTCAGGGGTTATATGAGGCTGCAAATCAATGCATAATTTAATCACTGATGATTTTGGTGTTGGAAGATGATAAAATCTTAAAAACATGGAGCCTGAGAAGGCCAACGTTTCTACAAAGTATAAGGACTAGCATTATAACTGGTCTAGTCATATAAAATAAACACATTTGCATCTCAAATATACATTTCCTTGACTAGTTTTATATATATTTTTGTGTTCCAGTACCAATGTTAAATGTATCAATCTGCAAAATGTTCATGGTATAGAGTTGTGACAGCATTATATATATATATATATAACTGACCACTTCCTGTATTTCATCATACTTAAATTAGGACTAAATTATAAATGTTAGGACGTTTTCTTGACTGTCGTCCTGAACCTTCAGTGTGGTCACAGAAACTGGACATAATGTTACACTGATGTTAAGAATAAAACAACAAAAACAGTCAAATAAAACTCACATCACTTAGGAACCAGATAAAATATACATAAATCTGTTATGAAATCCAGCGTCATGGATTTCCTATGAATGTTCATAAGAATCTTATAAACAGGGGAACTCCATTTACTCAAGATCAGGAAAATATGATGATTTCTAATGATTACAATGATTTCTAATTACACTAATGAAAACGTACTTGTGAATATTATATTCCATTTCTGCTAATAGATCCTCCTAAATCCTACACAGTGAACCTTTAAGATGTCATGTAGTCCTACGAACATCCCCCTTCAGCTCTTTTACCATTATAATCATATAAGTAAGGTATAAAGTAAGTAAATAAAGTATAAGTAAAGTATGACATGGTGAAGTGATGTGGCTTAACATGAGGCCGCGTCACTGTTATCAACCTGAAATTGATTATTTCCCAATAACAGCATGGCCTAAAGTGTTTTTGTCATCTTATACCACAGACATTTGTCAACACTAACAATTTTTTATTTATTAACAACAACGGCAGATTAGATTGGGATACTGTCTTTTCTGAGTTTCACATTCTTACCTGGAATAGTCTACAGATCTACAATGACACTGACCAGGATGCAGTAATTAATGAATGAATGCAGGCTAAAATATGTGTGTATATATATATTCATGCTAATGCATTCTTGATGAGTCGCATCATTCGAGAGGAAATCGAAATCATGATGCATACATCTCAAGCACTGGCTGTTGATTACATTTTGCCAAAAAGAGCAATGTGAAAATTTACACTCGTAGTACTAACGTCATCAAAATTCACTCTGCTGCATCTTCTAACCAAAAGCGGTGTTCAAAACAGACACACCTAGCTCTCCTCTGCATGTGCACATGGTTACGTTCACTTGTACGTGCTTAAGGTACCGCTGAGAAGTCCCTAAATCAGTGTGCCAATACAAGTACCCTTATCCTCTAGCAGCCCTGAGAGCTTGCTTTGAATCATACGCACAAGTATGACTAAATTTGCATCACTCTCAGAACCTTCAAGCAGTTAAGGCTGATTCGCCACTCCCTGATCCTTGTTAAACCATGACCTGGCAAGAAATCGATTGCTACTCCAGGCCCTCAAATAAATACGGGCAATTTAGCGTCTACTGAAGCATCCATGAAAAAAACGTGTGGTTATTTTGAGGCTGTAGATAAAATTCATTCTGAAAGTTTAGAGACACTTAAATGTCACCTTTTCAGCATTAGTGCATTTGACTGACTTTTAGGTTACTCTTTAGCAGTCATAGCTGTAAGCCAACGGACCGTTTAACTATGTGTAACTTTAGTTTTAATAAAAACAGGACGTGCTGTTAATATGATACACGCTGTTGCACCTAGATTAGTGGAACGTTCAAGAATAAAGAGCTTGAATGGCTGAAATACATTTATGATGCTTAGTACAGTGCTCAGCGGAAATGAGAAAAGTAAGATTTTAATCGATATCTCAATCAACACAATAACAATTTCCAAAGGTTTCACAAGGAGTTTTAAAGAACACTTGATTAACTCCATAACATGAATTTGAGCTTAATAATAACAATAATAACTTGGATCACAAAATCTGAAGTTTTTCTCCAATTAGTTGGAGCAAAAATGAACACGCCCCGCAACAGAAACTACTACATCTAGTATTTTGTATGACCACCGTGATTCACCTTCAGCCTGTTCTTCTTCAGAAACGCAGCAGGAGTTTTGGATGTGTGTTTTGGATCATTGTCGTGTTGGAAAAGTGCACGACGACCAAGAGCACGGAGTGATGGTAGCATCTTCTCATTCTGTGAGTTCATGATACCATCAATGAAATGCAGCCCCCCGACACCAGCAGCACTCATGCAGCCCGACATAAGGACACTGCCGCCACCATATTTGACTGTAGGCACCATGCGGTTTTCTTTTAAATCCTCACCTTTACGACGCCGTACAGTTTTGCAGCCATCAGTTCCAAAAACAGTTATCTTTGTCTCATCACTCCAGAGTATAGCGTCCCAGTAGTCGTCATCTTTTTCAGCATGGGCCCTGGCAAATTCTAGGCGTGCGGTTTTGTCGATACCCATGCATGCCATTCCTCCGCAGTGTGCTCCGTATGGTGTCACGGGAAACAGTCAATCCAGTTCGGCTTTCTACTATTTTAGCTAACTGGAGTGAACTTGCATGGCGATTTTCTTCAACCCTTCTCATGAGAAGACGCTCCTGTCGAGACGTTAACGACGGCCTGGACGTCTCTGTGAGATGGTTACACTTCCATCTTTCTTACATTTCCGGATCACTTTTCCCGCAGTATTCTGACTGATACGTAAAGCTTTGCTGAACTTCTTGTAGCCCTCAACTTTTTTGCGTAAAGAAATGATTTCCTTTCTCAGGTTCTGTGATATTTCTCTTCCGTGCGGTGCCATTGCTGAGAGCATGAAATGGGAAGGGGTTTTCTTTGTTAAATAACGCCCTTTTATAGTCCCCTGTCTGCCGGATACCTCTTAAATGAATAATTAGACTCACCTGTGGTTGAAATCTTGTTAACTTGAATTGTGTAGTCTTCAGTTTGACTAAGACTTTAATTGGGGTGTACTCATTTTTGCTGAGCACTGTAGGCACCCTAAAGTTCTTAAAAGTAAATCCACGCATTAAATCAAGGGGGTCCTTTTGATTATTTATCTATTTATTTAACTTAGGAAGAGAGCCCTTGCTTTAAAAAGTTTGTGTACCTCCATGACAGCAGCTGACTTTGTTGAACGACCACGACAAAATTAAGGACAGTAATCAACTATAAACAGTATGACCATCCCAGAGAAAGTAACCCCAATCAGAGCTGACGGATGACCTGATCCTGTTGCCTATATGGACTCAAACACAGCAAAGTCGCTGGCTGATACTGCATGTGTGATATGAAATAACTCTCCATACCAACAGGGACGGTAGTCTATATTGGTAAACTAAATACGTAAATTCCAAAAAAGCATTATTTCATAAGAAAATCTTAGCTGCCTGTCACATGGTGTATTACGCACTATATTCTTACACCATGTCTATTCCACGACCTAGATTTCTGTTTTGTAATGGTATTTCCCACTAAGCTGAATAAACAGATATTTTGTAAAAAGTACAAAAGTCTCCAGCTTTCATTTATTTCTTGTTGGTTCGAATGTTTCAGCCGAGCCAAACACACTACTTTTATTACAAATTATGTCATTTGAAATGACGCTTCTATGTCAAAAATTGCATGCTAATGTACTGAAATTCATACCAGATCAATTATTAGTATTATTATTACATATAGTAGAATAGCTCTATTTTTAAACTCTATATTTCTAAAGTGGAACTGATTGACACCTACATTCAGCTTGGTATGGGTTAAATATAGAAAAGTTCAAACTCCTTGAATTTTCCACATAACCATGCTGAAATTCTCAATACCAAACACTCAACATTTAATATTCATCCTAGGGTTCTATGCAACTAGAAACTCTGAAGAAGTTCAAAAGTCAAATGGACGTCTGGTGAAATGTACTTCACAAGAATTTATAGCACAAATGATTCGGTAAATACACTGTTTCCACAATAATACCGCATAACCGAGTTTACATAGCAGAAGAACATCCAGGCGTATGCACAGCACGGGTAGAGTCAGTACGGTACATGAACCTCACAGCACCACAAGGTGGAGTTATTAACACAGACCTTGGTTTAGCACATTTAGGATTCTTTTTCCAAAAACACATTACAGAGAGTGAATATACATCTGGGTAATTTAGTATTAGTTTACCACTTGGCCTGCTAGATGCTTTACATACTCTTATTTACAGTGGCCCATAGGTGCTAAAAACATTAACAAACCAAAAAAAAAAAATGCAGAACCAAATCAGGAAACATAACATACATCCATTCATTATGTGTACTGCTTATTCGTTAAGGGTCACAGGGAAGCTGGAGCCAGGGAACATCCTGGGCAGGTTGCCAACCTATCACAGGGTTAACTCAAAGATAAAGACCCATTCGCACTCACATTTACACTTATGGGCAATTTAGAGTAGCAAGTTGACCTAATCTGCATGTCTCTGGACTGTGTTAGGAAACCAGAGCACCAGGAGGAAAGCCATTCAGACATGAGGAGAACACGAGAATCCAGAACCTTCATGCTGTGAGGCAACATTGCTAACTACTGCACCACCGTGCCACCCCAAACACCGCGCAGAAAGGCCCCGCAAATCAAAAACACAACAACCGTCCAGTCAACACAACAGCAAACCTGAAACGAAATCAAATTCAGAAACACAACAAGAAAAAACAGTAAACAAAAAGGAGAGGTCTATATTGAACAGCACATGCTTGTTGCTGATTGGCTACTGCATGCGTTAATCTGAGAGACGGTGTAATACCAGGATATTTACAGTTAGAGGATGTAATGTAAGTTAATATATAGCTAGTTAAACTTAAAGTTAGTTAGCCTGACTTTTTCTGAAAAAAGGTCATTCTTTTTCCTTGTGAGATAGTCATACGCCGTGTCCAATCAGCACGCGATGTTCAAGAAGAGCCTGTACGTTCTGTTTTGAGTCAGTGCTAATGTGTATTTGAACTGGCTAGCACGTTTTTGGTTTGTTAATGTGTTTTTGTGCTTTCAGGCCACTGTAATTGTTAGTTTGAAACAGCAACAATACTACTAATATAATGGGTTTTTTTTTCAGGGCAAAGACCAAGTGCCCTTTTAGATCAAGGTTGAAAGGAGAATAAGTGTCATGTTGATGATGGGTAATGATTTACCAATAAAATATATAATTAAAGTGCAGTTGGAGCAAGACGTGTCTTCCAGGACTCGTCTTATGAGAGCGAAAGCAATCCATATCGGAGAACTGAATTCTGGGAATTTGGGATCACATGACCTGGTGAGAGCAGAATGATAGAACATGTGTTACAGATTAACCGCAGACACTACATCCGTAAAAGCAAGGCTACGCTAGTAGACAAGCATTTGGTAATCCCATTTTGTAACGTTTTTACATACAGTATGTATACGAGTTAAATAGCTGGAGAGGTCAGATTATGAGTTCATATCCTGTAGTTTGAAACCCTGCAGGTCTTCACGATGACTGGAATTTGAGGTCCTGTAAAAGTTTCAGCAGGCAGTTATTTTATAACTTTAAAAGGTGAAACTATCCATGGTTGTGAATCCGATAAAACGTATAGCTGTCCGTGAGTTTATAATCTGTAAGGGTTGTATCCGGCTGCTGTTCAAAATCAATCTGCGTTTTTGTGTTTGATGAAAAAAGTTTCCTTTACTGTTGAGGAACGTGTAGAGTTGGTCCTTTATGTAAAGGTTCAGGAGCCTGGGATCTCCATGTGGGTTTCATCTGGGTTGTCCTGTTTCCTCTCCTTGTAAAAACGTTTAATGGTTAATGGTTAGGATCCACCACGAGCCTGACAAGTCACCAAAATCTATTATCTTTCCAAAACTATGTTGGACTATCTCTGGTTGTTAGACACATTATCTGATGGTGCTTCAGTGGTCCGCTGCTTGGGGCACAGGATCTTTGTAAAAGCCCTGCGGAAGCTGCTGTGGCACAGAGGATACAAGAACGGGTTGATGGCAGAGTTGAGCCACAGCAGCCAGAACGTGACTTCGTACCAGTGATGTGATACACAGTGCCCCCTGCAGGCAGCGCGTATGATCATCAGCAGTGTGTACGGCGCCCAGCACACAGCAAACACGCACACTATTACAGCTAATGACTTTGCGATCTTCTTGTCCTGGATCAGGCGCATACACTGCGTGCTACGTATACTCCGTGTGTCAGTGCGACCTGCGGGAGATGAACAGTTATCGCTTTCTGTTTCTGGCTTCTTCTTTGTCACCAGAGATCCACGGCAGACGTAGGAGACCAAGCGGAGCTTCTCGCGCTTGGGAGATGTAATGCTACGGATCTTGGGCAAGCACGAGTCCTGCTGGTAGCGAAGCCTCCTCTCGCGGATGCTGCGGTATATGCTGAGGTTGAAGAAAGCAACAGACAGGAAGGGGAAAAAGAACTCGAGTGTGGAGGCAGACAGCAGGAAGTACCACGTGTGGAAGAACTCAGCAAAGCACTCGTCTTCAGGGACGTGGCTCTCTCCCGTCACGTTCTCCCACAACAAGATGGCCGGGCCGTACAGGAGGAAAGCCAGAATCCACACGGCAGCCATCTTGGCCAGGGCGCTTCGGGTCATCCCTTGCCTCGCCCGATACGATACCTTAAATCGTAAACAGGAGCAGAAAAAGAAAGAAAATTGTATGAAAACATTAGAAGTGAAAAAAAAAAAATCATACAACATGTACAAGTTAATCATTTGGGGCAAAATAAAATGCAAATATATCTATATAAACAGGTCATTTTAGTCATTAGGAATTTCCCTTTGTATCTTATTTATGCTCCTGCCTGTCAAGCCATAGCCAAGCATATGAACTTTGAACTTCAATAAGTTTACTTTCATAAATATAGCCTTTATTACCAATAAAGGATATGTATTTAAAATTAACCGGCCATTTTAAATGGCTGTATTTTAAACTACCTGCTATGTCACCCTCGGACACGGGTCAATACGGGACACCTGAGCACAGTCAGGGAACACACCAATGACAGGACATGGATGGAGCCAGGACAGAAACCAAAACAAATGCACACAGCCATAACTAACAAAAGCACAGGACATGGAGTCAAAACAAAACTGAGAGCAGTGCTGCGAAATAGCGTCACGCTGGGAAACATAGTGCCACTCAAGATGGGGAATTGAAGACATACTGTCAAAAAGCATGAAACATAAAGCAAAGCAACATTTGGTTTATAATAATGCACTCGTTCTCATACATTTGCATTTCTATACTGCTCAAACAGGGACATGTACGGTCGATGCTCCACTTAAGTGGATTAATAAAATGTACGTAACAGCTAAGAAATGACTTAAAGCTATGACTGTCTGTTTCCAAAAAGGGTCAGAAGAGTGCTCTTTCCTTGTCACATGACAAGCCTTTTTTTATTACTATTAAGTTCAAGAGAAGCTGGTGAGGGAACAACTGTTTATAGCTGCTATAAAGTAAGCGATAACAGGACTTTATTTTGAGAGCGTAACCAGTGTAATCATTGCCATAATCCATATCATAGGTCAAAGCACAGGCAGGTAAGGACAAAATGTGCTAATCCGTAAATGGGAGGAGGAAATCCAGAAATCATACGCTAGGAATGACATGCAACACAGAGGTGGAGACAGCGCCACATCTGATGACAACAATAACACATTACGAAGAGAAAATCATTGTATCTTCAGTGGATTCATGACATCAGCAATACTTTTTAATGAAGTGCTTCGAGAGGCTCATCATGAGGCACATTAAGACCCTGCTGCCCATTCACTGGACGTCCTACAGTTCGCATGTCATCCCAAACGCTCAACAGACGACATCATCGTCACCACCCTACATCTGGCCTTCTCCCACGTACACAATAAGGACACTTACACTACTTTTGAAGAATCTAAAATATGAAACATACTTTCTTTGGTTTTTTTTTTTACACTTTTTTGTTTACTACATAATTCAGCACATGTGTTGCTTCATAGTTTGAGGTATTCAGTATTGTTTTACAACATAGAAAACCAACAAAAAAAAAAAAAGAAAAACCTAAGAAAGAGAAGGCGTGTCCAAACTTTGACTGGTAGTGTATATATGAATGCTGTTCATAGATTTCAGTTCAGCATTTAACACTATTCTTCCTCAGCACCTGACTGTAAAGCTGAGCCTGCTGGGCCTGAACACCTCCCTCTGCAACTGGATCCTGGACTTCCTGATTGAGAGACCTCAGGAGCAGCATATCCGTCACCACCACACTGAGCACTCGGGGGTCCCGCAGGTCTGTGTGCTCAGTCCACTGCTGCTCACACTGCTGACTACACATAGTACAGAGGGACTATCGAGAGCATCCCGAGCAGCTGCATCACTATCTGGTTTGGAAATTGCAACATATCGGATCACGATACCCTGCAGCGCACAGTGAGAACAGCTGAGAAGATCATTGGCGTCTCTCCTCCGTCCATCACAGACATTTACAACAGAAGCTGCATCCGCAAAGCCACCAGCAGTGTGGATGACCCCATGCACTCATCACATGAACCCTGCCATCTGGCGATAGGTACCAAAGAGTTTTGGCCCTCACTGCCAGATTGTGCAACAGTTTCATCCCCCAAGGAAATACTCAAGGACTGGACTGGCACCACACATACACACACGCGCAGTCAAAATTAACACATTACATTATGTTACAAAATGACATGATGTTTAATTCTTTAATAAAGAAAACACTTGTCTGTTGTCAAAATGTTGTGGTATAAGACAATTATGCCTTTCTAACACAATAATCACATTCAAGGTGTTAACAATATGCTTTCTGACCCGTATAACAACATCCTTGCTCAAAAGCAATCCAAATTAGAGCCAAATGTAATTAATATTGAATCTGCATGACCATGTGCTAATCCTTTGCTGGAGAAGGTGGCAATAAACGGGAAGAAACGCATCGCCCAATCAGTGTTAAAGAGGTCCGTGATGTTTTCTTGGTGTAAACAGACCAACATGAAATGTGGCATACATATATATATGTAAGAGTAACACACTCACCTACACACACACAAAGGAAAGTAAAAGCTCAAGCTGTTGATTGAAGAGCTCTCGAGTTAGAACACTCACTCAGAAGAGCTCCTCCTAATGACCATATTAAAGTGCCGCAGCTGCTGCGTGCCGAGTCCGTGTGTCACCTGATGATCTCTGCATATGAGTCGGCCGTTCATTCGTATTCATCGCGCTTACCTGACCTTTTAGATCTGAGGAAGTAGCACGGCACTGGGGTTTTAACATGTTGTGACCACAAAGTGCTACAATGCCATGTGCTGTGTGATGCGTGGCCAGAGCTTAGAACGTGCTAGGCATGACGATGATGACTTTTTTTTTTTTTGTTGTTGCAAATTTGGCATTGAATGGAAATCTGACATTTTTACACGGTTAATTCATTTATCTTCACTTTATCCTGGTCAGGGTAATGGTGGGCCAGGAGTTTATCCCAGGAACACTAGGAACTGGGCAGAAAAACACCCTAGATGGGACACCAGTGCATCACAAGACACCATGCACATATTTGTCTCACATTAGAAGTAGACGTCCTCTAACTGGCATGTTTTTGGAGGTAGGAGGAAGAACCCAGAGGAACCCATGTGGGCAGTAACCTGAGCTCAGGATTGAATCAGGCACCATGGTGCTTTGAGGAAGCAACACTATTAGCATTAATGTTATGCTATACTGATATAAGCACTGAGCTGATAGTTCATTAAGTTCACTGGCCTTCTAGCTTTAACCATAAACTTAACACATAAACCATTTCTTCTGATTAACCATTTTCTGTTGCTATCCATCCAACCACTGGAGAACCTTCCAGCAGCCTTGTTTTTAAAATACAGATATACCAAGTGAAAACTGTTTTCATGCCAACTACTTTACCATTCATGCCAACAATCATACCATTACCATCCTCCCATCTAGTACTTTTTGTTTTTTCCTTAAAATCCTTAAAAGGTCCTATGTAGAGCCGACGACAAATAGTTTCCCTTTTAGAAAAAGTAGAAAGAAAATCTACACACTATAAATACCTATGAGAACCAGAATCTGAGGAACACGTTCAGGCTACAGACCAAAAGGCTGCAAGATCAAATTCCAGTTGTAAGATCAAGCATCTAAATGAGTCTGGGGGAAAGAATGATGATAAAAAGTGATGATATTAGTAAGCAACACTCACTAGCAAAGTTCTATAAAGTATTAAAATGATTCATGGATTTCTGTCAATGTGGAACTTATTCTAGGGTCATAGAACCTTGGAATATTTAAGGTTTCCCCCAAATGTACCAACTAAAGAGGCATTTCTTTCCAAGAGATTTACACGTCAAGGTGACACAGTGAAAATGTGCAGTCCTGTAAATATTAATCCACTATTTCTGTCTCCACACCTAGTAATGGCAAATGTAATTTCCTAACTCTGTCATCCTCCGGGACTGTTTCATCACAAGCATGTTTGGCATCGATTCATTATTACCAAAGGTTTCACAAGACACTTCATTACTATAAAAGTACTCCATCAATGTGAGATGATAGGCAACATCTGTGTTTGGATGATAACCTGCGAGCTTAATATTATAGAGGTTTTATCTGGGTGAAGAGTTGTTTTTGAGATTCCAGCCAGCTAAACTCTTAAAGGCCGTGTAAAGCAAATTAAGAGATTTGTTTCTAAACGCCTTACACTTGTGCATACTTTTGCATGATTCTGAAACCTAATTTTATATATACTTTGCAATAATTTTTTTTTATTCTAATTTGGCTGGGTGTTTATTAACACTTTTCTGTGGTTAGAATACAAACAGGTTTACTGCTCTACATGGACTTTAAATACAGAAATAAGAAGAAGAAGAAGAAGAAGAAGACCCAAATGAGAGGTAGAATCTTACTGATGTCACAAAATGTTTATGTGCTATTTAAACTCTTTATACTATCATCAGACATGAGTATATGCTTCTGCATATAACTATTTATGGTTATTCTAAGAAATATATTGAATAGCTGAACCTCTCATGTAATACACCAGAGATTTAAACTTAAGCCTCGATAACAAAACTATTTATCACCCAACTGGGAATAAATCCAGTTTTGATAATCTGAGACGTCCTGTTTCATATTTCAAGCACCAAACATGTTAACACATTTATCAAGCTTTTATAAAGCTCTTACCATTTATTTTGGCTTATTTGAACGGCTAAACATTTACGGAGTTAATTCAGATTCGAGTTAATTATCTGAAATGACTGAATTTCACAAAACGTTCATAAAATTCGTAACTGAAATAAATGATTTAGACTTGACAGCATAAATAAACCTGACTCTTAATTATATTGCAGTAACGTATCGCCAATTCTACCATAAGAAATCAGTCAGTCCAGGATTTACATTAGTCAGCCTTTAAATTTAAACAAACTGATATTTTTGCGAGCTGACTGGATTTTCATGAATAACCCTTGTTTATATGCTTTTTGCGAAAGATATACAAAAAATTTTTTTTCTATTGTCACATTCACGCTTAATAAACGATGCACACAAAGCATGTTCAATTCTTCAACGATGGCTCGATGCTTTGTTACGGCAAGAATGTGTATATTTGTATTCTTATCGACATCATTTCTCAGATTAAGTTTCTTTCAGGTCTGTTTCATGTTTCTTTTATAGTCAGGTTTCTCTCGTTGAGTCGGATTGCTCTTGCATTACATTCCAGCTCTGATTTCTGATTTAAAATAAAAGAAATAATAAAAATGGAAAACTTGGAAAAAAAAAAAAAAATGCATGCATGGTAGTACTCTGTTCTTCACATATAGGAAAGACCTTGATTACATTGATTACATGTATTTCAGAACTTGAACTTTTTCCCTGAGTGCAGTTTTCATTATAGCCTGCAGCCGAGACGATCCACTTCACTAACTTTCCCAGAAGTGTCTGCATGAAATGTGGGATTTTTTTTTCCCCAAAATATCCGGCACAAATACCGTTCCTTTAAATAGCCGACTGATGGACCGTTTCCCACTCATGATCACGGAGCTGCTCTTTTCTCTTCCCTCATTTGCATTCATTAACCAGGTTTTCTGTCTCACCACTAATGTTACATAACGCAAAATAGCATCCAGCACGCCACGCTGTCGTGTAGCGTGTTTCTTTTCTGTGTTGCTGCGTGCTCTCGGGTGCTCTTCGCCCCCTTTGATTGAAGCTACAATTGAAAGTAGAGTGGAACGCATAAAGGCAGAGTGTGTGAGATCAAACAGTGCACACTTCCAGATTAAAGGCTGAAGATGTGCAGCTTGAATCCACTGTTCTGATGTTAAGTGTTTGTGTGTGTGTGTGTGTGTGTGTTTGTGTATATGAGAAAGAGAGAGAGAGCAAGACAGAAAACAAAAGCAGACATTGTCATGGCCGCTGGGTCTTGGGCTCAGACGAAGCTCCTACGACAGCATTGAACCTTTCCTAACACTTCCAGGGCTGTATTTAGATTCTTCCCGCACCAGTCCATTATATCAGTAGGTAGCCACTTAGATTAACATAACATTAACTGGGCGCTTTTATAAACACACACACACACACAGCTCACGTATAAACACATTAGTTTTACATAAGTGAGCACTTGCTGAAATTTTTTTTTCCATGTTTGATATTATATCACGCTTCAATTAGTAACCAACGTAGTCTCGGTGTCACAAACCCACCCCTGTCTGGGCATATAGCACCCTGAGGCGAAAGCTATGTGGGCTTGTTTTAGTCTTGTGCTTTTGATTGTTTTGCCATGTGCCTTTGTTTTGCGCTCCAGTCCCGTCTCCGCCCCCCGTCCTGTAAATGGTTTGTTCCTCGACCGTGTGCGCCTGCTCCGTGTTAAGGAGTTTATGTGTTTATACCCGGCTGTTTCTTTTTCTCAAATCTTATCACGTCTGTAAGTCGTTCAAGCATCACATCGAGTCCTTAATCAGTCCACAACGGGCATGATTCATCTGCATTACTGTAAGAGCTACTGATAGCAGAAACAGCAACAGTGTGCAATGAGTATCATAGCTTACAGACACTTTATGTAGCTACAGGGTGCATTGGGATTTTAAACAAAGTGCTTCAGTGGTTTTGAATGGAGTGGTAAAACAGGGTAGAAAACAGGGGAAGGTTATTTGACTTTTCAATAATATACCTCTAACATGGCTGGTGTGTATAGAAATGTCTTGTAAAGATGAATAGGCGCTTTTGTCAAGGTGCAATCTGAACATAATAAATAATGGATGAAGCTGTGAGCTTTACTAGGTGAGAAAACCTGGATGGAAAATCGACTTCCTCTCCAGAGCGTTTGTCTGTGTTTGGATGCACTTCCTGTTAGTCAGTTTACTGTATAGATCCTATGCTCTGTTGAGCGCCTAATATCCTGGGGGCGGAGCTTCGTGAACATGGGCAGTGACAGGGGAGTATACTCAAGGAGTAAAAAAAATTCATTCAAATGTCAACCTTAATATTAAAATAATAATAATAATAATAATCATCATCATCATCATCATCTCAACTAATGCACCTTTAAAACAAGGCCACGATTTCCGTGATTGTATTTCCTGGTTTGGACGCTCACTTCTGGTTATAATTATGTAATCCCTGTTTGTTGCCGTTTTATATGCTGACCCAT
Source organism: Notoglanidium macrostoma (assembly GCA_030068235.1). Taxonomy (NCBI): domain Eukaryota; kingdom Metazoa; phylum Chordata; class Actinopteri; order Siluriformes; family Auchenoglanididae; genus Notoglanidium; species Notoglanidium macrostoma. The sequence goes on from JAQQZR010000001.1 coordinate 3,277,295, forward strand.
GACAGACTGCAATGTTGATTCCTGGATTACCCTGAATAAACTATATGCGCTGAGATTTATTTCCCATTTTTTAGACTGTTTACAAACCACTCAAGACTAAGAGCCTAAAGTCCATTTAGTTTTTACAATGAAAACATTTAACATCCAGCATTATTCAGTTATTCCTCAGCTACAAATAAACAGAATACGTAATCATGTGGTAGGAATCTCTCCTAATATTACCCTCTTGTACTGTAAACCACAATCTTAGCTTTCACGAGCAAGGAAATCTAATAAAACTGTTGTTTTTTACAGTGCGAGGAGTAAAAAAGTCCTTGATTTGCTGTAGCAACAGCCCTAACATTTAGGCATGTAATTAAGTCATTTCAGTCGAAAATCACTTGACATGTTTTCCAGCGCTTCTTCAGACATTCTTGTAGATGTAGAGCACTTGACAGTTGCTTAGCATCGTCGGGTCTGTCTAACACATCCCATCTAAATTCTGTCAGTGTGACGGCCCGGCTGCCCGGCCTGACCTCGAGGGTGAATCGTTTTTCACCTTCTTTGCTTATCGAAGTGTGTTATGCCATACTGACTGCCATTGCCATACACTTGATAAATATCAACAGGGGAAGGCAGGAAACTCATCTGTGACTGACAGTCTGCTTCTTACAAATGCAAATTACTAAAAAAATCACCTGCCTCAGCCTGATATATATGGAGGACTTACACTTTCAGTTTCTCTTTCTGCAAATCTGAAAAACACTTTGGCCTTCCTGCTCTCATTTAACCCTCAGAATGCATCAAAGTTAGTGATGATCGCCTCTTTAAACTGAGATCCTGTTTTTAAAGCAGACATGGACCCTCTTTATCAGTAATTGTTTATTTGGTTAATTTGATTTTCACATCCATCCATTATCTATAGCGCTTTATCCGTCTGGGTGGCGGGGAAGCTGGAGCCAATCCCAGCATCTTGGGGTGA
>JAQQZR010000001.1:3280318-3299637 GCA_030068235.1 Notoglanidium macrostoma
ACTGTGGGAGGAAACCGGAGCACCCGGAGGAAACCCACACATGCACGGGGAGAACATGCAAACTCCACACAGAAAGGAACCCTGGGTGAGCCGGGGATCGAACCCAGGACCTTCTCGCTGTGAGGCGACAGTGCACCACCGTGCCACGGGTTTTTTACACCGTGTTCTATATATTTCAAACTGGTTTGGCTAAGAAAACTCTACAGTGTGTTGGTGGATGGGGTGTTTCCATTTACATATGGATATTTATAGATCAGTAAATATATTAAAAAAAAACCCAGAAAGTTAATAAGCAACAGTATGAAAACCGCAAGGTGAATATTTGGTGTGAGCGCTACTTAATATTTAGCAGCTCTATAGTCTCCGCCTTCTTTATTTCTATTGGCTCACAAGACCAAGGCTTGTGAATTCTCAAGTCAAGTTAAACGGATAAAATCAGTGCCAAGATAAAGCAACAGTACCAAGATTGGACCTCATGTCCTGCGTCATTTCCCCTACAATAAATCGGCCGTATCGGGGGGAAAAAATCGTAAATGCTATCGTATGCCTTCGCATTTCATCACAGATGAATATTAACTAGTTACTGAGTTTAAAAAAAAAACGAGATTTCTTTTTAGCATAATAAAATCCGAAGTAAATTTCATTTCTGAATTAAGTTTTCCATGCGTCACTGAAACTACAACTGTAGTAACTATATTAGGTATATATATGACTATAGCAATGACTATATTTATCAATAATAATAATAATAATAATAATAATAATAAACATGGCTTCATGATAGGCTAGTTCTTTAAAGTCAGTATTTTATATCCCAGTATGGTTAGTCCTTGTGCATGTCACATTTCTCAAAGAAGTGAAAACAGGTCATGATGTTCTGAACCTCTTATGATGCTGTCAAAACATTTCACTTGCTGTTTGTCCCTCCACACACACTCCTTCGTTGTTTTGTAAACTGCTGCTTCTCCTAAACTCCTAAAGCGTCCTTGTACGGCTGCCTAAGTTGAAGGTGTTTATCTGGAAATTATATGACGTGAATTATGATTTCCTGCGTAATTATTTCCAGAACAAAAAAGATGTTTAAGCACAAAAATGCTTGAAGTTAAAATTGAACATGCTGTCTGGATGGGAGGGGTATGTGCTGTCTCTCATGTCAATCACAGCACCACTAGCCAATCACAGGCGTCTGTGAGCTCATGTATGCGGAAGAGGGTAGATAGCGCTTTCCTCCAAGCGTGTTATGGTTGGCTGGCTTTGTATGACATGGGAGAGCTTGCTGGTGGGAGCTGGATTTTCATTAACGTGCCTGATTAGGCAAATATGCATAGATTGCGATTAAATTATGTTAGCTAGCACTTTCCACAGGCAACCAAAACCTGAAACACAACATTTCACTGCACTACGCGAACAGGATTTTTTTTTTTTAGATGGTATTACAAATGTTCTTTTCTCTCTGGATTCAGCTTGCATAATGTATAAAGCCATTCCCAATACTAGAACTTCATGACACTCCTAATATTAAACAGGCACTTCTGCTTATGTGACCCCCATCTCATTCAGCGTGCAGCATGAAAAGAAATATGAAGTGTTAAGTGGCTCACCGCTCTGGTGACAGAGAGGAAACGGTCGTAGCTGATGAGGACGATGTTGAAGACGGAAGCGGTGCAGAGGAGGTAGTCCATCACCAACCAGAGCTTACACAGCCCTCGGCCCAGCATCCATTTGCCTGTCAGGATGTAGGGCAAATACACGGGAATACAAAAGGCCCCTGTGGAAAACAGCAAACAAATCAAACTTCAGCAACAATCTTCAAGACCAGGGGTCGTCAATTTCTCTCTGCATACATTCACAGGATTTAATTTAATTAAGCTGGGTTGTGTTTCCAAAACAAGAAATACTTCATAAACCTAATCTTAACAAGTGTTTCCTGAAACCCTTTTCTAACTAAAATAGTATGCAAAGTAGCTTAATGAACAAACTGATGCATTCATTATTTACTTGTGAATAAAATTCACTTCACACATGATAAAAATCATTTCCGATGATTTTCAATAAATATCCATAAAACCATTTGTTGTTGTCGTTTTGTTTTAGCATCTAACTAACTTCTTGCATTCTTTTTTATCAGCCTTCATTTTACTATATATCCACAAGCAGCAATCTGCGGGGTCCAAGCACCCTTAAAACAATAAAAATACCACAGACGAACACATTGTATAAGTTTAGTGATAGCTATAGAATAATCTTATGAAATACCTGCGGAAAGCTGATTGGCCAAAAGCTCCACTTGTTATTTTAGTTTGTTATTCTACTTTATTATATATTCTTACATTTTATCATTATGTTCTTTATTATTGCTGCATTTGTATTACACCAGATGTCTGTTCATGTATATATTGTGTTTTGCATGTAAGTCTTATTGTGCTTTTCAGGTGTTCCCATATTTGACTTTCTCAATTATGAACGATCCTAATTTGATATTCTTGTGCACACATCTGTACTTAACTCAACATGGATGCTTGTTATTCCTGAATAAATAATAATAATATTAGAATAAATAATAATAATAGAAATTCCTGAATAATAATAATATCAACGTACAAAGTCAAGTGACAGGGGTGAAAAATGGATGAGCATTGCATTGGCGTTGACATATTTGACACAATAATTTAAGCCATGAATGCATGAAGACAAAATCCTGCAGAGGTTTAGCTCGGTAACTTAGGGATCAGTATCAACATCACGAAGAACATAGGGGGAAAAAATTGGATATGGAGTCCATTTGTAAATACTGTTAAAGCAAACAGTCAATGTGCATTTTATTCGGCGCTTTTATCTCATGCATGATAAACCCCTCAGTGTGTGACAGTAATGTAGAGAAGGTAGAGATACAGCAGGTATAGTGTTGTGATTAAGCCCGAAGTGTCTGCATGCATATAAATGTCAAATTAGTCCATAAGGGCAATGTCTGAAATACTAATTGCTTTGAGCATATATTATACTTTCCAAACAAGCAGGTTAGTTACACTGCTTCACATACTTTAGCTTCAAACATCTATTTCTATATCTGCCTTTAGATCATAATTCATTAATATGTTAATATGTTAATATTACTTTTGATGGATTAATCAATATAAAATGACTAAGTCAACTGAGGTTAAGCCAAATGAAAACAAATCGTCATTTAAATAGACAGATATAAATAGAAGAATAATTGTCATGGCTTTGTGTTGGATTACATTCACAGTTTCACAGAATATGCTAGCAATTTTTGCTGCCAGTCAGAGTGTCTGGGAATGATTCAGTTTACCGGGTAAATGAATATAGTTCCATATCTTAATTACTACTGCTGTGAGAAATTTCCCCATTCTGATGTTCGAATATTATGTAAAGCTCTTGGCCTATATCTGATTGTGCTGCTGCCACAGGATTGGCTGATTGGATAACTGCGAAACAAAGCAGGACACAGAGCTAATGCTCTTTACAAAATGCTCTTTTCTTCTGAAAAAGAACAGAAAAATAAGCAATTTCTGCTGAGACTGATTTTATAATAATGTTCAGTAAATGTTACTCCTTTCATGGGCATCAATTTGGTTACGATTGCGTGCAAAATCCTTGGACGTTTTTGAATTTACGGAAAATATATAAACAGTTTCTATAAAATATGCTTCCGGAGTAAATTCATTTCTGCCTATAAGCACGGAAAATGTTTTTCGGCGTTAATGTGTTAATACATTTATATCACGCACAACACATATAAATGCTAAAATCAAAAGCGTTTTATTTCATTCACACTCATACGATTTTATAAATAAATATAATTAAAAAATTTTTTTATATATAACACTTTCTTGTTGATCATTTTCCTATAACAGCATGCCCCTAATGGTTTTATTTCTTCCATATCACATAACATTATTAGATTGTTGCTAAGGTGTCTAGAGCACAACACTTCCTGTCAGGCAAACTTTTGTACCGAAAGGAGTCATTACAACACACGAGCAGCTGTAAACGATACAGGTGAAGGTATGCAGTTAGAAACGCCAGTTCTGCTTGTGTAACCGAACTGGACTGTTTTCCATTTTACACAACCTCCCGTGAGGAGCATCGTTCAATATCATTGTGCTTAGAAGTAACAGATATTTCATTTTTTCTGCCTGATCAGAATGTTTGACCTTTTAGCAGTTAAAGGTCAAACTGTCCGAAGTTACATGTATTAGTTTTCTTTGTGCTGTCTACACACAGGATACAGCAGATTGTCATGTTACATAACTGTTAGTGTTATCAATTAATTATAAATTTGGTATTTCGCTACTCAATATTGAGATCACATGTGAATCAGGGTCTTTTATTAAATAAATGAAACTGATCAACTTCAAACATGGTGTATTATATATATTATGCCACATCACTGCTCTGACAGACATTCTGGCTTCAAATCAAATTACAGGTTTACATTAATGTATAGGAACAATCAATTTACAGTAAGCGAAACCTAATCATAAAACAATAATGACTAGACATATGTGTACATCTCATGGAAACGTTGCGCATTAACACTAGAGAGTAAGTGAAGGCGTGCAAGTTTCTTGGTGCTCAAAATTTTGTTGTTTATAGGCACATTCGTGCTGTAATCTTTTATGATTACCACTTTGGGGACTTTACTGCAGGACTGTAAACTGAGGTACTGCCTAAAAAAAGCAATAAACCCATTCGTAAGTAGAATGAAGTAAGCTAGTGTCAGTTATAGTGAACTCCTCAGTAAACATAATCTAGTTAGCTAGCTAGTTTCTTGAAGTAGAATTTAGCCGAGCTATGTGAGTTTGTTAACCCTTTCTCGCTGGACAATTCAAGCAGCATAAACAAATGAATTATTTTATTGCTCAAGATTAGTAAGGACACTGTTCGGTTTCTGTGTGTAGAGTATCGTGACTCTGTGTTTAGTTGCTGGTGAGCAGGGTGATGGAGAAATAGGAGGGGTGTGATACAACTAACAGCTTCCCAAAATTGCATTGGTACAGAGATAAAACGTTTGTATCAGAAAAACACAGTATACAACTGCCACAATAAGATTATACCATTTATACCTATGATGTAAACATTTAAAAGGTAAAAAAAGAAAGAAAAGGCAAAGTCACTGATACGATCATTAGCTACGCCGTTGAGGTGAAATGGGAGCTACAAACAGACAGCACTGAGACGGAGACAGCTGCAGACAGAGCTCCTCTGACTAGTGATCCTCCTAACTGCCTTTAACTGCAACCGTTTTCGGTTGGCTTGGAAAGCCTTCAATAGTATGCAGCAAAAATGAGTGTGTTCATGGACACTTTTGCAATTTCGACACCCACAGCACAGAAAACAAATTCTGGCTGTCGTCAGAGTGACGTTTCATTCACGGGCCTGTAAGAGGAATAAAATACTTCCAGACATGCTGTTTATGGAATACAAATGTTTTATTCCTCACTTGTTGGACATGGTATAGGGAGATATTAGGTGTACATAAGGAGGGAAGCTCTCCAGTTCTATACACTCTTCCTGTTTATCCAAACAGGTCTGTTTATCTCACACTACACCCCGTGATGCAGCTTATCATGTCTTGTGAGAAGCCATGATATTTGGTGCAATGCTGCTGGAGATGATAAAGCATCTCCTTTAGAAGTTTCTTCTGTAGGAATTCACATATCTCTCCGTACGCTGTCAAACTTTCAGCCTACTCGATGCATCAGCCCTGACTGAGCTGCCAACACATCCTTCATTCAGTTTATATAAGAGTTAGCAATGTCAATTTAGAGTCTTCTTCCTCAAGGGACTCAACTCAACATTCAATCCTTCAGTGCCAGCTGGACTCCATTAATTGACCCCAATCTTAGAATCGAAATTGGAAAATGTCAAAGCTAGTCACCGTAAAAATGAAATCAATTCCAGGCGAATGCAGGATGGGAAACAGGCCTCATGGCAAGAACATTTTTAATTACAATTAAATTACAGATTTCTACTACTGAAACTGCAGCTCAATTGTAACAGTTTCCATGAAGGGGTGTTTATAATGAACCATATGAACACGTTTATATTATGTTATAATTCAAAAGACAGTTAACACATCACTAGTATTATTTGTGAAAATCTATGACACTTTTCGGCTAACTTGTCGCTGAATTAAAATTATGTGTAGTAAAAGTCAGGCATGTAACAGTATGTTGTGGTAATCACGGTACACATTTACGACGATTTGATTCGAGGAAATAAAAATTAACCACGAAAATCGCCAAGCTGCGTGACCTCTTCGTTTTTCTATTTCATCATTGTTTGGACAGCAGAGGGAGCAATAACGTACAAGACAGGGAATGCACATGACATCACCGTAGTCAGAAAGTGACACAGCTCTAAAGCTGCAGAAATACAAAAAACAGATCTAAAATGGAAAAGAGCTTTTGTGCAATTGACTGTACAGATTCAACAAGAAATCAGAGCTCACTTTTTACAGACTGCCAAAAGTTAAATAACAGAGAAGCCAATGGGGTAGTTATTTCATGACTACACCAATGTTCTTAAAGGCTTATTAAGAAAAGGCCTATTTGTTATTAATTATTTCATTTATAGTTTGGTTATTAGAAAATGGAAAAAGTTACTTAACAAAAGATAATAAAGTATAGGAAAATCAATGATGCATTTCTTTTTGTAATAAAATTTCCTTCATTTAATTTTTTTTCAAATATATCATGGGAAAATCGAAATCGTGAACCCAAGATCATGAATCGAACCGATTCGTGAATTGGGTGAATCATTACATGCCTAGTAATAATATTAAAACACTAATACAATGAAATCAGCCATACATTAGGTAGTGCATCATGATACCTCTCCTGAATTTTTTTCCTTTAACAAATGAATTATATCTGCAACGTTACCAGATCATCAGACATTCTTACTACAAAACTTTACACCTTCTCCAGAGACTTGTCAGCATGTCTCCGAAGCAAACTGGTGTTGAATTTCTTTGGTATTGGTGATACACGTGACGAAAAAACAGTTATGCGTGCTATTATAGGAAAATAATCAAAGACAGGGTGGTCTGATGAAGCAAAGTTAGCATTACCACCCCTAGGTTGATTACTTTCCAACCTCCCAGATGGTTGGGTAAATCACATACCACAGCAATTTGCAAACCTTCAGCATTTTTATTTACTCAAGAACAACATGTACTTCTTGTCCATTTATAGGAATGCTTAATGTTGTAGAAGGTCCACGAAACAAGTTATCTTCCTCACCTTCACCTCTTTTTTTCTATGTGGAAGTTAATAAGGGCAAACAATCTTGCTATTTTACAAAGAAACCAGAAAACCTGAAACCCTCCATCCTGAGGACTTGCCTGTAGTGGAAAACCTTTTTTGTGCTGACACTGGAGACTCCTTGCATACATTGAGCGTTATCATTTAAATCTCTGTCTAAGTTGTTAGTACAGAAACAATAACATGTATAAGCCTGTATTTTGTATTACAGCTGTGATTATAACAATGGGTTTATGCCTTGTGAAGGCATTATAATGTGTATTCATAGACAGAGTTACTCAAATGTCATCTAGAATTCAGAAATGCTGATGCTGTTTGCTATTGCCCATGTATACATGGAAACGTTACGTTTTTCCACTTATCTGCTTCTGCTGTATTCTCGTTGATGAGCTGCTGGAAAGAACTGAATCTCGACAATACGAGTATAATAAGCGGGGCGAATGACACCATGACACAGCGTGACACATCACAGCCAAACTTTCAGCGCATTAGAGGCGTTTAATGAGCCTGTCTAGGCACAACATGCACTCGTGAATACATTTTCAAACATGTTTTTCTTCTTACTTTCTTCTGCTCCTTCTCCCCAGAAAATGATACTAGTCTTAAAAGTACTTAAAAAAAGTATTTCGGATCTACTACCACGGATATCAGTACGAATAGGTGTCAATGGGAAATGCATTCACGGGAATGATCCCGGCATTTAATTTATCCATAATAATTACACAAATCTTCCAAGAGCTAAATCTTTCATACTTAGATTGATCAGAAGAAGCCTGAAAATCCTGTTATATGATCTCACAGTGAGAAGACGCTGTTGCTCTTATTCACAAGAGAAAATTCAACAAGGTCTGGCACATTCCGAGTGTTACGTCCATATACAGTTCCAAAGCAAACACTATCAGGGTGGGGGTTTTTAAGCTAGAGCAGCTTTCTCAATCACACTGCTGGAGGCTCCATACAACTGTTCTAACACAACTGGTTCATCCAGTAGGTTAATTATCAAGCCTTTTAAACACTTAAATGCACACATGGGTCTCTATATGTGCCACAGGTCCTTATTTGCCATACTGTCTCATGTACTTTTTTCAAGTTAGGCATCCATGAGTGTTAGAGTATTCCTGCTTCATTTTCTGCTCATGTTCTGTTGGAGACAAAATATCAAGTACTGACGAGTTACTTCTGGAGTATGTAGCTAAGTGTTACATACGAGATCTTAAATTGCGATATGAAATTGAAAATATCTTGTCAAAGTATTTATAAATATATATTGAGAATTCCTTCCTCATTCCTTCCATCCAGTCCATTTCCGTATTTTTATTCTGTATGTAATGGACCCAAACCGGCCCCGACCATCTTGCAGGCAGCCACGAAGGAAAGAAAAGATAAGACATATTTAGTTCAAAGTTTCCACATATTAAACATGAATGAAAACGTTCTCGACATGGGTTCCAAAGGAATCACTGACAGCGATTTTTGCTGCAAAACGGCTATCAGGTAGCGCTTACACATCTTCGAAACAAAAACAACGCAATCGATTCTGGGAAGCGTGAGCCGGCCCCTTTAATATGCGTGTTCTAACACATTCTTGTTTCCATAGTAACGGCTAAATATGTATTCGTATTCGGTTTTACTGTAGGGAAAGACATAATCTATATATTTTGCATGTGTCCCCCAGCACCAGTGTCAGGAAACCCTAATCTTGGGAATGATCAAGACTATTATCCACCTAGACTGTTTTTTTAACTACATGAGGCCTGGGGAAAAAATCAATAGCGTTCCATTAACACAAGCGTCTAAGAAGGCGCACTTGAGGAGTTCAATCAACATATTAAGTGTTAAATCAACACTGTTTGAGACAATACAGAACTGTTCTTGTCCATTCCTCACTGTAGGAATATTAATCCAATGTTGTAGATGTTAGCTGTTACTTTAAAATCCTCAGTGTGAGTAAATAAATCCAGCAGGAGGGAAAGAAATACTGCATGAATTTATCAACTCTCTAGGGCTAGGTGTTACAGGGATAAAAACACTGGTTAATGCTTTTATGTTATTTACCATGCTTTCTGTTACAAATGGAGGGCACGTGCAATCATGATTATTCACATGGGGCTTTTGTGGATTGTACAGCACTGGCAGAATCGCTTTTAATCTGCCCTATTCACTGACGCATTGAAACATAAAACTGTAATTAACAGAACCATGGAATTACAGAATGACGCACGGCGTTCAGTTCTACGCGTTGAATTGCTCGTTTGTCCTGTGTCTGATGATGCATTGTGCTAGTTTTGCATTCCTATACTGCGTTTTCTTTATCCTATTTCAAAATTTCTGCCTCCACATAACATTCCATAGTGTTATTGCAGCAACGCAAGGATTCCTTCAGCATGGTACGAGTTAATAAATCAGTGTTGGTCACCCATAAAATTCTGTTTAATTATTAACTTGCTTATTTTTTTTAAAGCTTATTATACAGTAACTACAAGGCAAATAATAGGAAAGGTGTGTAATCAGTAGTGTAGCCAGGAATTTATTTTCAAATATACCGAATACAATTGCCGCATGATCTGTACAATTATATTGAATAAAGTCACACACTTCACATCACAGAGAGTGATGGCATAAATTTGTTATTTAATCATATAATGCGCCGTTAACCAATTTTACCTTATTAATGACATCAAAACAAAATTTGATAATGACAATTCCACTGAAAATGATTAAACAGCATAGCGAAAGAACATTTCATCTCATAAAAGCAGATCTACACTTCTTATTCTTCATAACTTCATCGGTTAGCACTTTGATATCCCTGAGCTTTGAGTGTAGCTATCGCATTTAGACCTGGGAAAAAAATGCTTGATGCTGATTGGTTAATCCTGTTTCTCACCATAGAAGCTAAGGGATGTGTTTATTATAGCACAAACGGTCATTTTACACTAATACAATCAACTGCGCTGTATGTGCGTTATGCTAACCATCTACAATTAGGAACAATCATAATATTTTGGAAATCCTCCATGGCTCGGCCTCTTTTTGTAGCTACAAGAGTTTAGACCCGCTGAAAGATCAGTCAGTAGTGCATCACTCAAAATTATAAAGATTCACCGACACTACAACAGTTAGTGCAAAGTGTCTGTCAGGTTAAGACTATAATAGTAAAATAGTAGAATAGATTCAATACTCTGAGCATTCTTCCAGTATTCAACTTTGTTTAAGGGGTTCTTCAGAATTGCTTCTATAGTTCAGGGTTTGTACCCTGATAACGAGGTATTGCTTCGAACCTTCTCACGAACCTAACATCCTGATCACGCTCATTAACCTGGATTAACATTTATTAAACCTGGTAGATTCAGATTCGTGTTAATTGCTCAGGCTTGAACTACACAGGCGACCTTTTCTATTAGTCTCACTATACAGATACAATATTAATAAATAATAAAGTATTGATAATATTAACCGAATAATCTGCTTTGAGGTGAAAGTCTAGTAAAGCAGCAGTTTAAGGGAGTATATCAGCATCCCATAGGTTCATTTAATGCCTCAATAGTTAATGCAACTGTGCGTGTGTGTGTGTGTGTGTGTGTGTGTTTGTGTGTACTTGCAACATACTCGGGACCGGAACACATTTTTAACTGACATAGTGAGGACATTTTTGGAAAGTGAGGACATTTTGGCCGGTCCTCACTTCTTCAAAGAGCTGTTTGAGGGTTTAGACTTGGTTTTCGGCTTCAGGTTAGAAAGAGGCTTAGTTTAAGGTTAGGGTAAGGGTTCGGGTTAGACGTTTAGTTGTGATGGTTAAGATAAGGGTAAGGGGCTGGGGAATGCATTACGTCAGTGAGTGGTGTGTAAGAAGTACAAGTGTGTGTGTGTTAACACAATACAGACTGAGATAATTCAACATGGAGATGAACTGAACACTATAATACGGTTTAGGGTAACTTCAGGTGTATAAACCACTGGACAGTTAAAGCTTACTGGGTAACCCTGCACAAGCACACATCACTCTTACCCACTAGGAAGTCTGAGATGGCCAGGTTCAGGAGGAAGTAGTTGCTTTGCCTCCTCAGGCTCCGGTCCGTTTTGAAGGCGAGGATAACGAGCGCGTTTCCCAGCACGATCACGACGATGAGCAGAAGCATGACGGCGGCCAGCAGCACCAGCACCGGCGCACCGAATCCCGGCTCTCTGCCCATGTGAGCCGAGGTGTTAGAGCCGAGGTCCATCCGCTCCAGAGACGCGTTGCGCTCCAGCATTGCGGCGCCCATCCGCGCGTGCATACGGTACCGGTCCGAACCCGGCGCGCGTGAACCGCCAGAAACACCCGCTCTAATCGGTGCGCTCGCGGCGGAGGCGCGCTGCGTCCCGCATCTGGAGCATCATTTACATTGTACTGTATTCCAGCGGGTACCGGCGAATCCTCCCGAGCTCGCGCGGACCGGCGTGTGCGCACGAGTTGCACATGAACTTGGCATTTGTGAGAAGTTCACGCCCCTCGGCTTGCCCGTCACTAGCCTTAATCATCCAGCTAAATAATACTTAGCCATTTAAATGTTTTGCAAGAGTATAACACACACACACACACACACACACACACACAGCACAGAGATGTTATACTTTCTGTAAATCTATAATGCATTAGAAGTGGCACTATTCATGCAATTATCATCCAATCAGCCAACCATGGAGCAGCAATGCAATACACAGAATCATCAACACACAGGTCAAGAGCTTTAGTTAATGTTCACATACTTGGGTATCATGTTATCTCAGTGACTCTGACTGCCGCATGGTTGTTGGCCACAGATGGGCTGGTTTGAGTATTTCAGAAATCTCCTGGGATTTTCACACACAACAATCTCTACACAAAATAGTGCTGAAACATCCAGCACAGGCCTGATGAGGGTTAACGCTGTTTAAAGGGTTAAAGCCTTTTATTCCTTTGTTTGTCGTCTCCAAGATCTAAGATCTAGTTTCTCATGATTGGTTCTCAGCCTAGTTTCTCTTGATTGCATAAATAGTGTAAGATATAAATACTGAAGAAAAAATCAAACCGAATCCGTGTATACCTCTGTCTACAATGCTTTCCTTCAGCTTTGTAACAGCTCCAAACCTCTTTTCAGCTTTCTCAATCTCCTCAGTTGTAATACATTAACACCCCACACATTCATCCTGATGTGTCTGTTACAACCCTGGCAGATGTGGTACACTGCCTTCTTCAAATCAGCCATGGAGACCAAAAAAGCTTCCTCCATTTTATTCTTTTCAAGCCATTCCTTGCTGCAGGATAAGGATAATGGAACTTGAAGGACAGATATTTTTTTTCCCCAGTTCCACCCCACACACAGAACTAAAGAGAGGTATAAGCTTTTGTGTAACACTTTTATATGAATCAGGCATCAATACTGTATTAGAAATGCATTCATGAAGTATTCATAATTTGTTATACAGTGAGACTTGACATAAACTTTATATAACTGTACAAAATGTTCAGAAACATGTGCTTAAAGATGGCTTTAAACCAAAAACCTGCAAACAAAAACAAAGGTAATATAGGGAATTATTAATATATGTCGTTTTTGATGAAAATGTGTATTTTGTAAACGGCTCATTGTTCAAATACAAACTAGTGATAAATCTTTGTGAATCATTTATAATGCATTAGGCATATGTAATTTATAAAAAGTGTTAATCAAAAGTTTGTACCTCCCTTTATTTCTGTGTGTGTGTGTGTGTGTGTGTGTGTGTGTGTGTGTGTGTGTTGGGGGGGGGTTCCATTATTCTTTTCCTGCAGCAAGAAATGGCTTGAGAAGTATAAAAGTGAAGAAGCTTTTTGGTCTGCAGAGCTGAATTGAAAACGAAACAATACAACATCTGAAAGAGTTATAAAAAGATGTTCAGGAGAATTTTTGGGGGTTATTTTATTATAACTTGGAGTTGAGGACGGATGCTTGGGGATGATATATATAGGGAAAGAAAAACCGAAATTATAATAGAAACTGTTTCATCTTCTGTGACACCTAGCACATTATACTTCCTGCCGATTAACATAAAACAATTGCCTTAAGGGTATGTAAACTTTTGTTCATACATATTAGGGGTGTAACAGAATGTTAAGGGTTTATTTGGATTGGACAGATAATATGTTCTAAATGGATACAAATACACACACAAAGTCTCTGAATGTCTACTTTTGTTTTGATCCCTGGGTTTTACCTGTTAAAGGATAAACCAACATGAAGACCAGAGAGCTGTCTATGGGAGAAAAGCTGAGAAAAGAGGGGAAAATTGATCTGGAGTGATGAAAAAGACAGAAATGATCCTGAAAAAGAAAGAAAGCACTCGTGCACTAACAGCCAGCCAAACAGATCACCAAGGAAAACAATAGCAAATGATGACAGGAACATTGTGAGAACTGTGAAGAAAAATCCCAAACCAACATCCTCGAAAGAGCAGGGCTGACGATATCACAACCCACCAGTTGATGACGACTTAAAAATCAAAAATATAGAGTCTACACTGTGCCATGAACCCTTCACAGGTGAAACCCAGGGCTTTGACAAAAACAATCACTCCAGCAGGGCAACAAGAAACATCTGGAAGTCGTGTTCCAATATTTCTGAATATTTATTACTCAGAAAATGGGTGGGTTCAAACAAAAGGACTGCATATCATTCGTCTTGCATGCATTCCCAGTTTCTGAAACCCTACTGCTAATATTCATTCAAAAAGAGAAATCTTTTTCAAAGGCACTATTGTACATAGACACTTAAGGTTTCAACAATAAGGAAGAGATGTGGAGACATCACGTGGACTGAGCAATCTGGCAGTACGTGTGGCCTACATACGGTATGACGTAATGAGAAGCTTTAGAAACACACAATTAAACCTTAAACAGAAACCTAAAATAGATGTAGGCGTGCGCTGTGCTAATAATGCTGCTTTTTGTTTAGCGGCAATCAGTAACCCTACAGTGGCACTTTGGGCAATTTTTAAGGCACTGCATATACCACTGACTGATGTAGACATCAATTACAGTAATCTAAGAGAGACGTAAAAGAAGCCATATAAGTCATATGAGCTAATGACATCCATTAAAACGAATTTATTCCACTGTGGTGCTGAAATATCAGTCAGAAGGGGTTGATTTATTTTCTATAATAACCAGCTGCACATTTTATATTCATGCACTAGTTCGAACATGTTATCATTTCTATAGAGGCAGGCACTTGGCATAGATGCATTTTAAAAATGTGTCCAATCACTGGTGAAGTTTTCTCCGAGGAGACGTTTATTTATTCATGGAAAGGGTCTCAAGGGTCGTTGCTTTGTGACAGTCAGAGGAAAAGTGAAACTTTTTCAATGCATGGAAAGTTCAGAACAGAACAGTTGGTCGAGTTTGCGATTTACGGTTCCTAGGTAACATGACAGGCTGCATTTTTTTTGTCTTAATAACTTCAAGAGAGAAATGATACAAGGGGAAAAGAGGGAACGTGCTGCTATAACATAAGTTATAACAGGAAACTGTTTTGTGCATATTTCATAATGTTCAATGTAACTATAAATAGGTGAAAAAAGGTTTGCTGTCCTTTACGTCGCTCTTTATGTGGTGTAAGAGGAATAAAACACTTACGTTACTAGGAAATTAATCAACTGCAGGGTGGTAACAGTAATGACTCCAGGTTGCATCATCATTTTATCCTTGATCATTTTTCTATAATAAAAAAAAACCCAAACAAACCCCGAATGTTTATATTGTCTCATGCTTTGATTTGTAAGAATTTACACTAATCTACGCTAAATCTTAACGAATTGAGCTGACAGGCATACCTTTAAAAAGCTTCTTTCACATGAGACGAAATCCAACCACATTGCTTTCACGTGTTGTAAGAACAGGAAATGTTTTAGGAGACCTGACCATTTGCCAAATTACACTCTCTTAACAAAATTGCACCAGGAAGATTACTTTTTTTAAAGATGCTTTAAGTGTTCTAGTGACTAAACAGGTGGTACCACCAGACAGATACATCAAATTTCTGGGATGAAAAGGTCTGAGTGACGTCAAAGGTGAGGTTTCATTTGCGGACTAGGAAAGCGGGATGGGTTGAGTGATTGAAAGCTTCAGTGCATGCTGGTTAAAAACAGGATGGATGGAACAGAATCTGAGATGTAATACTCTCTGTAATACTCTGAGCAGGAGGTTCACAAATTCAACTCTTATTAAATGTACATTAAAGCATCCTCCAGCAGAGAAAGCAAATTTACGCACTATAAATATCTTTTTTTTTTTTTTATGAATCAGAGATGTACCTTTCCCTCACTCTTGTTGTTTTAAGGAAGATATTAAATTGCTTTGAAACGTCCTAAAGAGTTCTGTGTAAGGAATAAAACACTTTAGGGCAATGCTGTGAGAGAAACATATTTGTCTTGTGAGTAGGGTTGCCAAGTTGTTCATAAAATGTCCACTTACTTGCAAAATAGAAATGCGTGCGCACTTTTTTTTTTTCTTTACTCGGAAAAAGTAGAAAACTGCATATAGCTTGTCCACCTTGTATACCTTTAGGCTAGTCTTAAGATTTTACGTGCATTTAAGATAGAAACCTGGCAACCCTTCACACAAACACATGCCTAGGATGAACCTTTCTGTTTAAAAAAAAAAAAAAAAAAAAAAGTAGTCAGCCTCCTATTCGTACCTGTATTTGTATTCATTTACGACTCATTATGGATTCAGTATACATAAACAAAGCTTTTAACCTGACTGTAGAATCAAAATAAAAGCAAACATAGTCTAACGCTAGGTTAGAATTTAAAGTGTAGCTTCAGGAATTCGTTCATAAGCCTCATTTCTACCTTTTACCTATCTAATAAAATATGCACAATGCATATTAATACAGCACAACAAATACTGAAAATGTTACACATTTAAATAACAATATGTATTATTATAGTGCATTTTTTTTTTTTTTGCGTAAGCAATTGTCATATAATCACCTAAGTGTCATATAATCCTCTCGGCATGTAATCGAATCACGTGCGACGAACTACGAGGCAAACAAATAAGGAAGATTCATTTATTGATGGACATACATATGCGTCAATAATTTAAGGTCTTCGGATATTATACAATCCTCTCTTCCTTTTAGTCAATACAGCCTGATGAACTAATGAGACACAGGCGTGCTGGGCTTTCTGCCCTCGTGAGCTCCTATTCAGCAGGTGGGACCTCCTACAGCGTCCGCTGAGGCGCTGACATTTCGTCTCCTTCCCCGGTGACCTGCTACTGCTGATCGTAATTAAATTTAAGGGCAATGACAATGTTTTGCACATGTTTCTGACAGCTAAATGTCACTGTCTCTGCTGCTTCTGTACGACCACACCCTGTATCTTTATTGATCTTTTATAGATGTAGACTGCTCGTTAAACATTTAATAACACACCCTGATATGAATGATGTGATTGAGTCAGAACTGAACTCATTAATCTATTTATCACCTACAAACTGACAGTCTGAATAAACTAAGCTTTAGGCAACATGTCATTAATCGTTTTGTTTTAAAAAGGAATGAGGCTCAGCTGCTAGTGTTTTCAATCTATCTATATCCGGAATAACTTTATAATTTCCGTAATTGTAATGCTTTTTTTTTTTTTTTTTTTTCCATTAGCTGACTCATATATAATGATAAAATTCTTAATTTTCCAAGAAAATTTGTCGAGACCAATTACCAAGCATATAACGCTCAAGGAAATTAGACCAAATTGCTGTCTTAGAGGATTTTAATAGCTGTAGCTGATCTTTCACTGACCATTGACTTTAATTTCATAGGGCGTTGAATAAAATGTGAAGAAGCGTGATTCCCTGATGGAGATTTTAACTAAGGCTAATATGCTAATCAGCGTCTCATCCTTCTTTCTCTCCGAAAGGTCCCTGTTGAGGGTTTTCCATCTCCAAAAGTCCATTGAGATTTACATTTTCTTCCATTATCTTGTCATTTGAAAAGGATTCAACATTGGCGTCTAATGTTAAAGAAGTGTAATGGCTTATAATAATCTCCAAGCTAATTAACATGACAGGGCTCTAAGTGCCGAACGCTACGGTTTGAATGAGCCGTATTTCCTAAACGGCTTCATGGCTGATACGATGAAAAAAGGTTTTTATGTAAAATATAGTAATTCAGTCTTCTAGTCAAGAGCATGAACGGTGGGAAATGACTTTTGGGAATCACCATCACTTAGGTTGTTTGCATAACATAAAAATATCCCTGCTATCATCGAAACTGAACATTTGTACATATACAGTACAGTGTCATAAAGTTCATACTATACATAAAGTGGCAAATAGTACCCTTATTTAATGCTGGACTTAGTCCTGGACCCTACCATTATTGTAAGAGTGTAGAGATTTTTTTCTGAACAATCGCAATATGAGGCCATATTGCCCAGCCAGTAGAATTTAAGCTCACCCAAATATTACCATCACAAGCTTAATGAAAAACAAATGTCCTGAGAATGAAACCTAACCTAACCACAGACATGATAGCATCATGAAAATGATTTCACTCTAACCAGTTCTTACTCACTTACTGAAAGGGAAATATTTTTTTGCATTCTGGATTGAGTCGGCTTCTGAGCATCAACAATACTAGCTCTTTTTATTAAATGTTGCTGTTACAAAAAAAAAAAAAGGCAAAAAGACAAAGAAATGAATAATTTTCTTTTAGATAACAAACTAGGCACAATCAGGGCATCTAAACCCCACAGCTGTGTGCCGTTATTCGCCAAATACTGTAGTTTCTGTGGATGTGACACAATGCTCCCAAATTGCCCACGTTAAGTAGAGGTCTTCAAAACTCACGGCAGACAGAATGATGACCCTCATTACATCTTTCACACACAGACGGTACTCTGGTGGGGAGGTAGCGGGGGGAAGGAGAGGTCAGGCTGGGGTACAGTTCACGGGAATGGTTTAGAAAGCTAATAAGATCTCCATACTGCCAAAACAGGCAGACACCCTATAACTATAAATGAGATGAAAATGAAGAATATTCCCTAGAGTGTGATCCCAACAGCTAATCACATGAAATATTTTAATGAGCAACATACAGAGAAGCTTTTATGCCTATATAAGATATAACTATATTACATATTAGTATATTATACTACATATGGCCTCAGTCAATCATTCAAGGAAAATATCCAATCACATGGTGGAAAATCATGCTACAGGGAAAGAGCTTCGATTAATCTTCATATCAAACATCAGAATGGGGTCAAACGTGATCTCGGGGAATTTGACAACGACGTGGATGTTGGTGCCAGATAGTCTGCTTTGTTGATCTCCTGATATTTTCACAAACATCCCGGGCACGGGATCAGCCAGACCGGAAAGTTTCATCAAGAATGAATTAAGTTTCCATGAGCCTGTTGCTGTGTGATTCGTCACTTGAGAAGAACGTTAAAAGGATACTGTGAGGGAGAATGACGACACACTTTGAGCACAGCACATCAGTCCCATTAACAATCAATACCTTTCATATTTCAGCTCTATGCTAGCATCTTTGTTGACTCTTTGCTATGCTAGTCTAGCATTAGAACTCAGTATAATACAGCATGATGCCAGCGCTTGAAGTTTGTATACTCCGATTCCAACTTCATTCTAGCTTATACGTCTACAATTTTGCATACAAGCACTATGTTTGACTAGGCTTACCATATAGAGCTTCTTTGTATATCTAGACATCAGTCGTCATAGTTACAACATGTAAAATCAGATATTTATGCTTTCGTAGCTGCCAGGTAGCTGCAGGCTGAATCCCTTTTATTTGGAGTTTAGCCGGTATAGCCGTTTGGAGTTTAGCTAGTATATCTATTTTGAGTTTAGCTAGTATAGCTGTTTGGAGTTTAGCTAGTATAGCTGTTTGGAGTTTAGCTAGTATAGCTATTTTGAGTTTAGCTAGTATAGCTGTTTGGAGTTTAGCTAGTATAGCTGTTTGGAGTTTAGCTAGTATAGCTATTTTGAGTTTAGCTAGTATAGCT
>JAQQZR010000001.1:3324125-3349855 GCA_030068235.1 Notoglanidium macrostoma
ATAACTGATCTCTCTAATTCTACTCCTGTCCCTATAACTGATCTCTCTAATTCTACTCCTGTCCCTATAACTGATCTCTCTAATTCTACCTCCATCTCTATAGCTGATATCTCTAATTCTACTCCTGTCCCTATAGCTGATATATCTATCCTTATACCTCTGTCCCTATAACTGATCTCTCTAATTCTACTCCTGTCTCTATAGCTGATCTCTCTAATTCTTCTCCTGTCCCTATAGCTGATATCTCTAATTCTACTCTTGTCCCTACAGCTGATCTCTCTAATTCTACCTCTGTTCCTATAACTGATCTCTCTAATTCTACTCTTGTCCCTATAGCTGATCTCTCTAATTCTACCTCTGTCCTTATAGCTGATCTCTCTAATGCTACTCTTCTCCCTATAACCGATCTCTCTAATACTACTCCTGTCCCTATAACTGATCTCTTTAATTCTATTCTTGTCCCTATAGCTGATCTCTCTAATTCTACCTCTGTCCCTATAACTGATATCTCTAATTCTACTCCTGTCCCTATAGCTGATCTCTCTAATTCTAGTCCTGTCCCAATAACTGATCACTCTCATTCTACTCCTGCCCCTGTATACCCCAACTGGACACTCTTGTCACTGTAGTTTATTTGTTTACTGTATTTCATGTTCTTGGAGAAATCCAGCTGGATTAATCAGCATCTCTATGGCATGACATTGGCTATTTTTATGCAGAACTATGCACCCCTTGTATCTCATACACACACACACACACACACACACACACACACACACACACACACACACACACACACACACACAACCCATACATGCTCTTACAATTGTCTCCTTTCGCTTAGGGGAGAACTGAAATGCACCCTCTTTCTTACACTTGTTCTGTCCATTTCTCACATTCTATGCCTAGCCCTTGCTCTTACTCTCTCTCTCTCTCACACACACACACACACACACACACACACACACACACTCCCCTTTTCTCTTTTTCCTCCCTCCCTCACTCTTACTCTCTCTCTCTCTCTCTCCCATTCACACACACACACACACACACACACAAACACCCTCGTGCCAGCCAATCCAAGCTTCAGTGACATAAACGGGAAGGAGAAAAAGGTGACAGCTTTCCTCGTTATCCGAAAAGGTACAGTTAGATGCACTCTGAATTTTTCCTCTTATTCTTTTCTTGGCTTTCTTATTTAAGCAGCATATTCTCATCTTGTCTGCTCGTTTGGCTCTACTAGCTGTTCTCATTGATGAAAACAGAGGAAGTCCCACTTGTCCTGCCTGTCCTAGATTTGTCACAGGGCTTGGGATTTGTTTAAAGAGCAAATGTCAAGACTTGGTCTAGCTTATTGCTATCATTAAGGAAAAAAAATATTGGCAAAATTGCAAGTAGTAGACGGGCAGAAAAGAGGAGGTCAAGAATAGGTCAAGAATGCAAGCTTTCTGAATTTATATTCATGTCTATAATTGGATCGATGGCATCGTTGTCAGTCAAGCTTATGTGTCAAGGTCAGTGAGGAGAAATTGAGGAGCAGAAATGTATCAGTTATTTTGCAAACCTGCAGACTTGAAATCGCCACATTATTGCATAAAATACCCAAGACTACTGACCATTTAAAGTGGATTGCTGCTTTGAAGAGACTTCTTCATGCTTTAAAGCACATGCTCTCTAGAGTCTGCAGATTAGTTAGGGTACTTAGAGCAACTGTGAATATACTTGAGACCAGTTTAGTAAGATCCTGTATCCTTTGCAGTTCATGTTGCAGAATTCTACATTTGTTTAAATCTTTGTTATAAAGAATGAGTATGTTATTGCAATTATTGACACAGCTACATAAAGAAAAATGCTTACTGTTTCACTGCAAACAATAAATCAACTTTGAAGAGCTTCATTAGACCACCGATTTATATGATTTTCGGTATGGGTATGATGTTAAACAGTCTGAGCACTAAATAAGCTCAATATTTAGTGGCTTAGGATTAATCTATTAAAGGAACTTGTCTGGACAAGTTCCCAAGATCCCTTCTAACTCAACGAATGGATTATAACAAGTTGTGTCTGCAGGTTACGTAGTAGAACCTTAATTGCATTAACCCTAATCCCTCTGCTGAACATGTGCTTGCTATACATTGTTCCCTCACTTTGACTATGCAGCTGTATTTGCAGAACATTCTGTGTCAGCATTCTACACTAATTTTATGTACCAGTTGTTTATTAACTGTGCCTCTTTGCTCCTGATGTATGAGGATTGCTGCTGGGTCACTCATGCTTTGCTCTGGCTAATAGCAAATGCATGCACCAGAGGTATTATTCATTATTAGGTGATTTGTTCCCCTCACTGGCTAAGTGGAGATTTATAATCTGCACTGACTAAGAAGTGATTCATATTTCACACTGGTTAATTCACACTCCAATACTGGCAGGGGAATGCATACTCTGCACTAGGCACCAGAAGATATCATCCATTCTCGTTCTGAAATTTATACTCTGGAATATAATAGATGAGATTTATATATTTTTTCATACTATGAGTCATTAAGACTTATATTCCATGTTACATAACGGGAAATATATACACCGTATTGAGAAATAGGAAATTCATACAAATTGAACAATATTAAATGTATACTCTATACTGATTATTGAGAAATGTGCATTCAGTAATAACTGAGAGGAAGTATACTTAGTAATGATAAATGTATATTCAGTAATGAGTGGCGGGAAGTCCATACACCATACTGATTACTGGTAAATGTATACTCAATAGTCAGTAACAGAAAGTCTATACTCTATACTGAGTAATGGGAAATCTATATTCAATAATGAGTAACAGGGCATTCATTCTCCATACTTATTACTGGGAAATGCATGCTCAAAAAAGAGTAATGGAAAGTCCATACTCCATACTGAGTAATGGGAAATGTATACTCAGAAATGAGTAATAGGAATTCCATACTCTATATTGAGTAATAGGAAATGTATGTGCAGTAATAAGTAATAGGAAGTCCATACTCTATATTGAGTAATAGGAAATGTATGTGCAGTAATAAATAATAGGAAGTTCATACTCCATACTCAGTAATGGGAAATGTATACACAGTAAAGAGTAATGGTGAATGAATAGTCAGTAAAGAGCTATACAAAATTTATGCTCCACACTGAGTAATAGGAAATATACAGTACACTCAATAAAGAGAGTAATAAGTAATGGGGAAATCCATACTTCAATGATAGTAATGGGAAATGTATACCCAGTAATGAGAATTGGAAAACTTATAAGTGCTCATATGAGTGATTGTAAATTATGCTTGATATTGAGTGATTAGAAATTCTTAATGGGAATTGAAAGATTTGTACTCCATATGAGTAACTGAATATTAACATACCATACTGAGTGGTGCAAAATTTATACTCCATACTAAGTAATAGGCAATTCATGTAACCTTACTGGTTTGAAAATATTCAAACATTATGCTCATTAGTATTAATTATACATTTTCAGTTATGAGACATTCATGCTTCATGGAAATTATAAGGAATGCAGATTATCCAATGATTAATATGAGTCATTATAGCAATATAGCACTCATTTCCTGTAAACTGGTGGGATGGGAGACCCTCTGAAGGATTTCCATCCTGATTCTAATGCAGTCTGTTTCCAGGTGTGAAATCACCATGGTAACAAGGCTGTATGTAGGCCGCGCTGACAGAGGGGGATGAACGTCTGTGTATCTGTGTACAGACGTACTGTTTCCTGTCCTCGTCCTCCATATGACCCATACTGTGAGTTGTTTTGCATGTCCAAAACAGAGAAAACGCCTCATAACATGTGAGATTACATGTGTTCTGTGGTAGGGCTAACTATAATAACAAAATGTTTGGTATTTTAAATTACATTTCAATTAGATTTTTCAACCAAAGTGAGCTAGTCACTCAACTTTCTGTTGCAGTTGCAGTACAGGCAATCACGTCACAACCCGCCTTAGCTATTGCAGTTGTTTCATAGCAAAACAATTCACGTATCTCTGCAAAACAATTCTTTGAGAGAATTTTCCATGACGTCATCTCCTCACAACAGACACAAATTGTTCATGATAACGACTGTAACTTCTGCGAGCGAGTAGTCTCCTTATCAATGTGTGCTTTTTACATTTGGACATTCATTTGGTGCAATTATTCACCAGCTCATGTTTTTCTCAAAGAATGTCATTTTAGATTTTCTCTCTTTGGGCTGTAATTCTCTGATTTATAGACTATTACTGATGCATCTACTATCTATAGCGATTATCCGTTAAGGGTTGCAGGGAAGCTGGAGCCAATCCCAGATGACTTTGAGCAAGAGGCGGGGTACACCCTGTGCAGGTTTCCAGTCTATCAATCAATACATCACTAACACAGAGACAATCAGCCATTCACTATCACATTCATACCTATGGGCAATTTAGAGTAGCCAGTAGATCTAAAAGGCAAACTATGGGGCATGTATACTTCCAACCAAGACAGACAGTGATTTAGTTTTGAGGGAAACAAGAGGCCGTGCAGGCTGAAAAAGAGATCCCAGATTTATATTAAAGCCCTTGTTCTAATATGTTATTGTTACTATAGTAACAGCTCCTTCACAGGGACTTGTATGATGGATGCTCCACATACTCTAAGCCTAATATAAGGATTCAAAAAAAAAAAAACATGTTATTTACCAAAAAACAAGGTATATATAATGTAATTAACAAAGAATTTAACAAAGAACAATTCAGGTATAATGCCATTTTTGATTTGGTGATGTTTACTTTAAGGAGATGCAGTGAAGGAGTCTCCAGTGTCAGCACTTTGTGACAGTCAGTACGTTTTCCAACACAGGAAAATCTTCAGGTCAGAAAACTTTGCACTTTCCAGTTTCTCATTTTTGAGCATATTAGCATCAAGTAAGAAAGAAAGAAAGAAAGAAAGAGAAAGACTCCTTATAGCTGCTATAAAGAATGATAGCAGGAATTCCCTTTAAATATCAAATGTAACTATAAATGGATTTTTTAAAGAAGCATAATGTTCTTTACTTAATAAAAATTGCAATTGTTGGCAAATTGCTATGATATAAGAGGAAGAAAATACTTCAGACCGTGGTGTTATTGGATATTTTTGGCAGTAAAAGTGGCTCTGCTTCACATTGGGCCGCATCACACCACCCTGTTATTGATTCATTTCCTAGAACATCACCCCCCCCAAGTGTTTAATTCCTTACTTGTTGAGTTTTTCATATCTCTCATATCTCTCACCCAGAGAAGGCTTAAAATAGCAGCCGAGTGCATTGAGGCGAGAGGAAGCAGTGCTGCTGAGCGAGCTGTGGCTCGTGTCTATTACGCAACACAGCTTCCTTGCCCAGGCTCTGGAGAATGAAACATGGCAGACTGGACTGTCTGGCTTTCATTCATGCCATGTGTGCTTCTGTGAAAGAGAGAGAGAGAGAGAGAGAGAGAGAGAGAGAGAGATCCAGCTTTTCCCAGAATCACACTGTGTAATGAAAACATATTATAAATATAGTACAGTGCTAAAAAAACATGGAGCATCAAGAATAAATTTTACATCAGCATTAACCTCAGTGCTGTGGAATCTATTTAATCTTAAACTTTATCTCTCCCTCCTTCATATGAGTGAGAAAGTACAGAACATGTATAATTTAGATGATTATCATTTAGATGGCTATCTCACATTCACAGGCAGATTTACAGCTCTTCATTCCAGCCATTGCCTCTTTCAAGGTGACTCCGCTCATTTATCTGTAACTGGCCCAACACAGTGTGCCAGCACATTTTACAAGCTTTGATTTAGGCAGATGTGTAAATGGTCATTAATTTCATAATCATTCTGTCCTGTATGGTCCTACCGCTTATCTTGGATGTAATACCACCTTGCTGCTTTTCATTGGATGATGAAATTTGTGATTCAGTGTACATTTGGGGATTCATCTTAGCATATAGTCCCTAAAGGAAGAACTGTACGCTCTATAAACTCAGATTCTCAGGGTAAGCATAAATCTTTCAGCAATGCCTGTTAGGGGGGTAGTGAGTGTTCGTTCAGTGATGGAGGGATGGAATAAATACCCTTTTACAGGGTGCTATTACTTTTGTCCTAGGTGCGTGACTAGTGTTAAATCTTGTTTTGGATTTTCAATTTTCGCAATACTATATCACTATCCGTATATAAAATTGTAGCAACTAATCACCAGTTTATATGATTTGAAGACGATCGATCAAGGTTTCCATTAGTGAGTCTGTTTATACTGAAATTCACACAGACTCAGGAACTCTAGCTGGATACAAACATTATTCTGAACTAACTGGATCTTCATGAATACCAAATTTCTCATGTGAATGCTCCTTCATGAATATATATGTATACACACTTCAGGAAAAGAAAAATTTGTATAAATATTTGAATACTAAATGTATTCAGACATCACGAGATTAATACAAGTGACCTTTGGCCTCTACAAGTACTCAAAGTGGTGGCCATTAACTTCCAGTCATTTATGTGTAGAAGTGTTCCTGAAGTGTGTATGCATTTTTTTTTGGCTGAATCTGTATACGTACATATATATATTTTTAGGAATTGGCGCTGATATGATTCCAGTGGATTTTATAGGAGGCAGTCTCAGCAGACCTGACATTCTCTACAGCGCAAAAGACTTATACAAGGCACTTCCTGCCTTAAACACTCCATGAGAACTCCATGAACAGCGCAGCAGCTTTCAAATGCCTAATTGCCTCATCAGGGAGAAAATTGACATGCCAAAGTGTTGACTTATTCATTTATATCTAACATTATGTAAAAACCAGGATGGTTACTGGTTGTTTTATACAGTAAATCCACATGAATATTCATCATCTATTTTGCTAGCGAATAAGCTGGATGCTAGCTATGTTAAGCTATGCTATGTTAAGCTCTTGCTAGCACGAAGGGGAGAAATAGAATAGGTGATTAACATTTCTGGAACAGTAATAGATTATAAACCAAAGAGAAAAGTATAAATCACAATTTAGAACAGACTCCAACTGTGATATGCTAGCTAGTAAGCTGGATGCTAGCTAGCAGTCAAACCTGCTGATGATTTTGTTGCTATGTTAAGCTCTTGCTATCAGACAGGGGGGAAATAGGATAGGTGATTAACATTTGTGGAACAGTAATATTTTGTATAAATCACATTTTAGTCCAAACTACCATTGTGGTTTCTCTAAGGTTATCTAGAGCTAGCATGAGTTATCATCCACCAGAACTAGCTAACATCATGTTATGTCCTCTTTGCAATATGTATTTCTGTATTTTCAAATTAAACGTTACTGTATGTCATTATTATTTTTTGGTTATGTGGTTTCAATACAGTTAAAGTTTAATATTCTCTACTATATTCTATGAAACTGCAGACCTTCCTAGCATAGGCTACCTTTTTTAATCTAAATTGAGCCAATAGTCCTTAAATCGGCTAAGTAAAATGCTTTTTATTTCTATTTGGGAAGCTAAGCTAGGCAATGTAGTGAAATGTAGTACAAATGGAAAGCAAACACTTATACAGCCTTTGATGTTTAGCCATCAGAAGACCTTCAGAGTCTCATCACTGTCTTTGTGACCACACCAAGTGTGTAGAGCATCAACAAGAATCTTGTGAATGGTGATTGAAGGCGTTGTGAGAGGTTCGGCTCAGGTTGCTCAGGTGTGTAACGTGACCGTAGGCAGTATGGTTCTTGAAAACTAGGTGTTCAGTTCTGTGTGCTGGAAACAGGAGCAGCTCAGGAATGGGAACAAAAGCCTGAGGCTGTAGTTGTAATTCACTATGGAGGAAATTCAGGACGGGCAATCAGTGACTCTTTATCACAATATAAATGATTACTTAAAGGAATGATTCGGAAAGTTGTATGTAAAGACATAAGGCAGCATTTTTATGCACCACGCATGTTACTTTTCTCGGTTTCAAATGTCAGGTGCTTAGCAGAATGAATGGCTGACTGATTGACTGATATAGGACACACTTGTAAATGATATGCTGAAGTCATTCCACTGTGTTAGTCAGCTGTGCGTCAAAGGCTGACATTTATGACTTTAACTTTAGCTTTTTGCACATGAGTAATATTCTGAGGCCTTTAATATTCATATCTTGCCATCATGATGATCTCATAGGGCTTTAGAGATGGCTGGAAATAGACCATTACAGATGGCTGGTAAATACTTTATTTGTGTGGGTTCGAGTGTACTTTAGATTTCACACATTGACTTTTGGATAACTGCTGCTTCTTTTTCCATTTTCAGAACTGTAACACATGGCATTAAAGCTATTTTGCTCTGCTAACTGAAAAAAATATCCCTAAGTAATTGAGTTTACTTATTTATCTCATATTCAGGCTAATAATAATACTACTAATAATAATAATGCTTCTCCATAATAGGTTACTTGGCTGCATCCCCATGGAAAAGCATAATGAACGTAATATTCATATCATACAACAAAAGAAAATGATACAATACAAAGCATTCATGGACAAATGGAAAACAAATGGTAGTTTTATAGAATAAACAAGTCCCTTCTTGCTATGTTAACCATTTTCAGTTTAACATTCTCTAAACATAGTACTATTTATTCAGATATTCAGTCCGGTCCACTTTACTAAGAACACCAACAATATATCCCTGCTCATTCATGCAGTCATGTGACATCTGTCTTATGCTTTAGTGTTTTGTGTGTTTTGAGATGCTTTTCTGCTCACCACGGTTGTAAAGAGTGGCTATTTAAATTTGACCATTCTGGCCATTCTTTTCCTGATTGTGAAAATTTACTGTATTCGACATGATTTTATGTGTTGCACTGCTGCATTCTTGGATGATTGTATGACTGAATAATGGGGTACAGGTGTTCCTATTAAAGTTGTGAGTGTATCTCTATATTTAGAGTTTTTGGCTACATCAAGCAATGAATTATGCATGAACATATGCAGAACGTCTGCTGTCTAGATGTTTTCCCATCTCGCTGAAATGCTAGTAGTACATAACCATGCCAAATCCTTTAGTTCTATGTGCCAGGAACTAAATACCTTATCTTTAATTAAATCACTCTGACAAAGACGTATCCTGCTGATAAGATGCTGGCTTCATGCCGTTTCTGCCTCTTACTGGCTATATATATATATATAAATAATTCCTTCTCATCTCTGTACTTGTTTAGGTGTGGAGTGTGAAGTTAGAACAGGAAGTAGAAAAGAACAAGATCCTCTCTGAGGCTCTGCAAAAGTTGGCGACGGAGCATCACCAGCTGAAGCAGAACTTCTCTACTGGCAGAAAGTCGCCGACTCTGAGTGCACTCACCGAGGATGAATTTTACGACGCTGTCTCTGGTGAGTGATCTGCAGTCCTGAGGATTCCACTTCCTGTCCTGAAAAGACAGCAACCTAGTTCTCTTAATAATCTCTGTATTTTATACTATGCTATCCTCTGTTACTGACGTTTTTATGTTTTTGAGTTAATGCTTAATTGGTAGCATTTATCCAGCAAGTGAAAGAAAGCTTAGTTGTAAGACATAATTTTTTCACAATGGAAAAATGGTGCAGAATTGATGCATTAATGCCTATAGCATTCATTAAATGTTTGAGCTGAAAGGATTTTCTTTTATAACTATAATCCGAGGATTATAACTTTTATAACTCACCGAGGATGAATTTTACGACGCTGTCTCTGGTGAGTGATCTGCAGTCCTGAGGATTCCACTTCCTGTCCTGAAAAGACAGCAACCTAGTTCTCTTAATAATCTCTGTATTTTATACTATGCTATCCTCTGTTACTGACGTTTTTATGTTTTTGAGTTAATGCTTAATTGGTAGCATTTATCCAGCAAGTGAAAGAAAGCTTAGTTGTAAGACATAATTTTTTCACAATGGAAAAATGGTGCAGAATTGATGCATTAATGCCTATAGCATTCATTAAATGTTTGAGCTGAAAGGATTTTCTTTTATAACTATAATCCGATACAAAAATGTCTGTGTTGCAACCTATCATGATGTTTATGGAAGAGAATGAAAAGTGTCGATCCATGATGTATATATTAATATGTAACAGAATGAACGCTTCCATCAACCTCAATAAATGCAACCAACTGGAAAACATCCCACATCTGATTTTGTAAAATT
Organism: Notoglanidium macrostoma; assembly: GCA_030068235.1. Taxonomy (NCBI): domain Eukaryota; kingdom Metazoa; phylum Chordata; class Actinopteri; order Siluriformes; family Auchenoglanididae; genus Notoglanidium; species Notoglanidium macrostoma. The sequence goes on from JAQQZR010000001.1 coordinate 3,334,295, forward strand.
TCTTTTTTCCTTCAGGCAGTATGCACATTTTAGATACTTTAGTCTTTTTAAGATATTTTATTAACATATAACTGATATATAAGCAATTCTATACATTGTCTTTTTTGTTCTTAATAATGTCCCTTTTGTCCTGTTACCAATACACTAGTCTCACAAGCCTGACTTCTAGGACGTTCTAGAGAATCTGGTATGTTTTATCAATAAAAGCGTACAAAAGGTAGCAGAAATATAGGCCACTGAGACTCTGAGACTGAGACTGGGTTCTATTCTTGCAAACCAGACATCCAGACCTCTAGCAATATCTACCGAATCTGGTAGCGTTTGTTAATAAAAGTGCCCAAGAACCACCTACTACTAGAAAATGGGCTTTTTGACTGACGTGGCAAACTACCTCCATTTACATATTCCTGTAGCTTGACAACAAACACACATCTTTTTTTTTTTTTACTGTGAACCATTTTTTCAAGCCCATGACTATGTCCTTCCCTAACAAACTTGTAGTGTTTTCTCATTCAAAAAGGCAGAGTCATTTAGACTAGAACTGAAATGATGCTGAAGCTTGTGGCCAGAAAAGTGCACAACAGAGACCAACACCATTCATTGCTGACTAATGGGTGTGTAGCATGTGCACATTGTTTGGCCATCTCAGTAGAGAAGATTATAATCCCTTCAGGCTGTTATGAGATGGTATGCTTTTGTGTGATACAAGTGGGCCTGGGTCTAAAATCAGAGCTCTTGATATAGAGTGAAAAGTTTGTCCCACCATACTTTTTCTTAGAAAAGATTAATTTTGGCTATTTATGAGTCCATGGAAATGATGATAATGGTTTTAGTGGCGCGAGTGAAGGAATTAATAATTATTCCTACACAGCCTGGCAAGTTTAATTATTTTCTACTCTGTTGCCAATATCTGCAATTAAGGTGAAGGTCCTTTGGATGGAACCAAGTGAAATGCTCTTCTGTAGGATTGTAGGGAGTTCACTTTACAGCGAAAAACCCTTCAGAACAGTGGGTCTCAAATTGGGGTGCTTGAAGCATAGCCTTGATTACTGATATTGAGTTCTTATTGATATTACCCTCTTTGACTGGACCCTTAAATTGCCTTTATCCAAACATAAATAACCCAGAAACAAGTAGGTCTATACAGTAAATAAGGTCAACTTGGAGTTCTGTTCTGGTGTAACATAGCATTGATACTATCTATGGGTCGACTATACTGTATACCTTATATTCAGATTATTATTGTACACATTTTGTTTATGAGAAAATGTTGGAACAGATTTTTATCATTTATTTAATTTTTATGTTCAGAATATAAGTCTGTACTTAAATAGATTAGGGTACAAAAAAAAAAATCGAACTATAAATGTAATTGATCATAGTAAAGGAAGCTTATAACAAGCATGTATTTATCATAATTCAAACTGCATTCTGCAATGATTACACACTTGCTAGAAATATAAACTTATGTAATTTTATCAAGTAATATATCATGGTGGATAGTTTTGCCGATGGATTTATTTCATTTCCTGCACACCGATGGACGAGCCGAGCTGCCTGGCTGCCATTTCTGTTGGAACCGGATCCCTCAGGTGGGGTTTCTCAGGTGCGCCAGAAGAACAGACGGTGGGAGGGAATAAGGGATATACGGGGAGTGAGCAGGAGGGACCAAAGCAAGGGAGACTTATGTGTGACCTGGTGTGCAGTAACTACATCACTGACACAGCTGTACGTGTCTCTGTCTGTCTATGTGTTCGGTCCATTCTGCAGAGTCAGAGTGGGACAGCAGTGTGACAGGACATCGTGTTAGTGTCCTCTGATTTAGCCGACACTTCTGAGCGGCTCATCTGCACGCAACAGAAGCTCACACTCCTTCCAGCATGTCTGGGGAGGAGAACCATGGAGACAAGACGCACCACAACGGTGTGAAGAAACACAGGTGAGTCTCCAAAGCTCACAGGAATTCAAAGGATTAAGATTTGTTTGTGTGTGTGACGTGTGTAGAAGGATCGCACTTGCTCATCCGTTAGCATTTGGGTCGTAGTGTTTTACGGATTATCGTTTGCAGATTTAGCTGTATTCAGTTTCGTTTGATTTTTTTTAAATAAGGGAAAAAATGGAAAAAATATCACTCATTTTCTATCTATCTAATGTATGTTTTCTTCACACCCACTCACGCACACATATACACATTTGCTGCATAAACACACCATCCTGGCAAACCCTCATGGTTTTTGCATGAGGATGGATCGGCAGCAGTCGCAAGCTGATCGTTGGCATCGGTGTCAGGTAACTGTTTCCAAAGCACAAGATCCGCTTCCTGATACCGGCCTTTTATAAACCCGTCACTGGATTTACTCCGGATACTTGGTGAAGGTTTGACGACCATGATATTAATGATCAAATTTGCTCAAAACTGCGAATGTGGCATCGGAAATGTCTGTGGATCTCATTGGCATTAACATTCCCCTGTGCTAAAAAACACATTGCATAGTATACATTTGTAACATCAACATTAACATGTATTAAAAGGTATATGTGTAGAAAATGTAGATGTATAACCATGAACAGTTACCAAATAAATCCTGTAAATATTTAAATATTCGTGATTCTGTATTGATGGAACAATACAACTATGCAGTAGTGTAGAGTAGCTAATGCCTTACACCAAGCGCCTTTACAAGCGATCTCGCTTGGTCTCGCAATTTGACTTGACCAATTTCCAATAGCTGTCTTTAGTCAGACTTTTTCTCATCTTGACATTCCATTAAAATCGACTAATATTATCTTTAGTCTTGGTTCACGCAAATAGTGGCCCCAATTTTTGCAAAATCATAGATAATTGCTTGAAAAGTCATAACTAATGACACATTGAGATCTTTTCAAAATCTTCAAGTGTTAGCATAAGCGTGTGTGATTTTCTGCATTTACTTTCGCGTCTGCAGCATTTAACAGACCCCGTTATTCCAAGCAATTTATAGAATTTGCTTTGTATTGTAGTGTCTCATCAAAATATAATGGTTATTTCAATTGTGGTCTTTTTTTATTAGTTGAATTTCTTTTATTTATATATATATATATATATATTTTTTTTTCTTGTTGTTACTGTCTTTTCCCATCATGACATTTTGCCCAGACAAGCTTCTGCGAGCTGGCAATATTATTTACGCAGAATTGACATTTTATGTAGAAAATTCAAACAGTGCATGCGATACAAATATGGACCACACACTTTTTTTTTTCTTTTTTTTTTTTAGCTGAGCAGCACTATAAACGTACAACTGTATTTGGAGGGCAGGCTGGTGCTCAATTTTCTAATCCTGGAAGTTTTGTTTGAATATTTCCGCAACAATTTTCCCATTCATGGCCCACTACTGAAATTCAAACTTGATCAACAAAACATTCTCCAGATCAACATCAAATCATTTAGTTGAAATAATTCATCCCCCAGCAGGTGCGAATTCAAACCTGCTGTGAAATTGAGCTAAAGCAGGACAGTTTTCATACTTCAGCATATCACAGCTCTAAATAGCATCTCCACATGACAGCACTGAGAACGTTTACCAGACTCCATATCCTAAACCTCCACTTAGACTTTCCCAATTTATTTCTAACATCTTTACCTTATATTAATTATTATGAATCAATATCTATCCTGTAGTGTGGCCTGGAAACTATACAGTGCTGTCCAACACTTATATGATTTTCATCAAATTATGTTTTAAACCGTGAGTAATTGTTGATATGGTGAAGCTTAGCTTAGCACCTTTGGAAGGAATCGCTAGTGTCAGCGTGCTGTAGCAGTCAGAGGTAAAGCTGTAATTTGAAGTTTTCTGAAAGGAAAGTATTTGCAGTTTCTCTGTAACATGACAAGCTACATTTCATTTTCTCTTAGTTTATAGCTACTATAATATACAGAAAGCAATAACAGAACACAACATGTTTCGTGGATTATTTTACTATAACTGCACACCATCCGTGTTTGTAATCCTATGACTTCTAATGCTTTAATTACTGTAATATTCAAGATATTAAGCCATAAATATTGGCCCCTGAATTCCAAGTTGATACTAAGTTCAAAGCTGAGCTTTTTAACGTTGCATTTTTTAGATTCCAATGTTATATTTTGACATGAAACCTTTTACTTAAGTGGTGTGTCAATAATATTCATACAAGATTAAATAATGTTTTGGCAAAAACATAAATGGGAACCTCCTGCCTTTTATACACAACATAAATCATACAAATGCTAAAAACATAAACGCTCACTATTAAGCCAGTTATTATTTTTTTTGTACATGTACTGTTTTTTTTAAGCATATTTCCATTTTCATTTTATGTAGATACATTTGCATTTCTACACACACAGCTCTATTTTATATTGTACTTACATTTAAGTTGGCTAGTTTTTTTTTTCTTTGCACAGTTTTTAAAAAATGTCTTCAATGCTATCTTCACTGTTTTTGCATTACCTTGAGGAACTGGTACAGGAATTTCTTTCAGGCGCAATAAAGTTGATCGTGTCTTATGAATCTAATGTTTTATATCATGTTTTACGGTTAATCGAGTAGTCTATTCCTGCTATGAGAAATTCTGAGGTAAATCCAATGGGTTTTTTTCCCCCTCAGAATCCAAATTAATGCATTCAAGCGTAGCCTGACTGTATTATGTATTTTTAGTGTGTGATTTGAGTTTTTAACTTAGAAAGTTGTCAGAATGAAAGTCTGAACATTTGAACATTTTCTCTCTTTCTGATTTTTGAACTTCTGTTCAAATCACAATAAAGTCAATTTTGCTTTTTATTCATGCTTCAACCAGAACGTCTCTGCCTGCTCCCATGTTCTCAAGAAATGACGTGAGCATCTGGAGCATCCTCAAGAAATGTATCGGGATGGTGAGTGCAGTTTAAATCCCAAGCTTCATGAACATTGGAAAAGTTTTAGCAAATGTGACTGTGATTTTAAGTTTTAAATGGTCTTTTCAGTAGATTTAGGTATTAAAAACAATGTTCAAGTTTTTTATGTTTATGTAGGAGTTAAATTGCTGCTTGGAATGTGACTCTGAATTCAAATCTGTCTCTCTATCTCAAAAGGGATTAGTAATTGGCTGAAATTTATTTTTACAATAAGAGTGATATAAAAAAAAAAAAAAAAGCGTAGGCCTTGAGGGGAAAAGAATAACAAAAATACAAACATTTGTATTCTTCTCAAAAGAGTATGTTGAATGTCAGCGGGTGACACATGGTTTGTTTTTTATTTATAAATTGTGTTTTATTGTATTAAACTAATTTTATTTTTTAAATGATATTTTCATATTTACATTTATTTATTACATTCATCCTATTTATCTTGGTTTATTACATCTGGGGTTTTTTCTATTCACATTCGTTTCTGCTGCTTTTCATATTTTCATTCATTACTGCTTTTTTAAAGGAATAATGATGATGATTTTCCTCCAAACAGTTTTTTTTTTTTTTTTTAAATATGTTTTTCTTTTAGGTAAATTATGTTTTGGGATTAATGAACGAATGAATGCTGTACTCACATCTGATTGGTCAGAATGTGTTGATTCATTTTCTTTTAATAACAGCTCTAATAGTAGTTCCTGCTGTAAGCCAAATCATAAATAAATGTAAAAAAAAAAAAAAATTGTTGAAAAGTTTTCTGTAAATATTTAGCACATTATTTTTATCCCTTTGTAGCTGTCGGAGGTTTAAAAAAAAATGGTGATGAAATGATTCTTTAAATCAGCTATAACATAAACAATCTACATTCCACAACATTAAATGGATTAAAAGTGTTGGCAAATTGCTGTGGTGTGAGAGGAATAACCATGTTATATGAAAACAAACAATGACAGCATGTTATGATATGAGGTAGTGTTACCAGCACACCCTGTCCTGTTTTATTCCTTACATACACATTCATTATTTATCACTTAATTGTTTAATTACTTATTTATATGGCTTTGTTACAATGCTGCCCTGACACGCGCAACCTGTAGGCTGCGTACTGATTAAAAATTGAATCTGAGACACGTTTGCTTACACAGAGTTAGCGCAGTGTGACACTGCAGGACCATGACAGTTTTACAGTAATCCATACAGCCGCATTATAATCACACAACGCTTGAAAATAAACAAGAGCCTCTAAAGAATGGATCTTGGTATAATATTCCCAAAGGTAATTATTGGCACTGCAGAGAGGCCCTCGGTGGATAACCACACCTGCCTAATCCTGTATTATATCTGTGTGTGTGTGTGTGTGTGTGTGTGTGTGTGTGTGTGAGAGAGAGAGAGAGACAGAGAGAGAGAGAGTAATCTCCTGAGATAAGCCAGCACTGAGAGTGAATAGTGATCTATTGTAATAAAGGCAGGCTTGAGCTCAGCATTGACTCGTGTCAAGGTGACAGAACAGCACACAAGCTCTGATCATCTTCACTATAGAGACTTGAGAGCTAAATCAGGGCTATCTGATATGAAGAACACAAAATTGCCTACACAAGGACCACCATCTTTCTTTCTGCTGCAGCTCGGCCACTTTTGGTTGCGAAGCTGAGGGATGATATTAGTTATATTTCAGCTTTCCTTTCCATTCCATTCATTTCAGAAGGCTTTCCCGTAGATTTTGGAGCGTGGCTATGAGGATTTGTGCTCATTCAGGTACAAGAGCAGTTGTGAGCTCAGGCACTGGTGTTGGATGAGGAGGTCTGGGGTGCAGGTCATCCAAAAGGTATTCAGTGGGGTTGAGGTCAGGGCTATGAGCAGGTGTTCTTCCACCAAAACCTTGACACATCATGTCTTCATGGATCTGGCTTTGTGCACAGGGTCATTGTGATGCTGGAACAGCTTTGGGCCTCTTAGTTCCAGTGAATGGAAACTGTAATTCTACAGCATACAAAGACATTCTGTACAATCGTGTGCTTTCAACTTTGTGGCAACAGTTTGAGGAAGAACCACATATTGGTATAATAGTCAGGTGTCCACAAACGTTTGGCTACAGAGCTTATATTTAACGATTAGGTTCTTTCAAGGTAATTGATTTCAGGGTATTTTTGTGTTCATATAAGAAACAGGAGCTAAAATGTCATTGGAACATTCGCATTGAATAGAACAGGCAGGTGTTATTACATCATAAATATAAGAGCCAATCACATTTCAGTACGCAAATACAGGACATGCAACACCAGTCGGTTTAAGTAAGTTTTTATGAGCAGTACTTATAATAATATAGATAGATACAAATTGTAACGCATTTTAATAAATACTTATTATCTGTATACGGGCCTTATGACTGCATAATTACATGATATGAACGTCTTCATAGTTCATTATAGCACTGAACATAGAAAAAAGGAATTTGTTTATGTAAACAAGAGAATATTGAGAGTGGAATGATCTTTATGTACTGACAAGACAAGACAAATACGGTCTCTCCTATGACCCAAACCTTTTCGCAGTTCGCACAAATGTATTTTTGATCAATTAAAGTAGAAACTGGTTTTGGACTTTTAGAATTAAGCCCTATTTTTGTCTTTATTTTCTTGCACAGATATGCAAAATTGCATGATGTGCATATACTATAAAACATTAAGGCAATCCAGTAATTTGTCTGATTTATAAGAAGAGACGTTGAGTCTCTATGGTAACAGGTTGCACTGCTCAGTTGATATTTGTTATTTATTAACACATCAGATTGGATCCAATGCTGAATCTCATTATGCAAACTTAAAGCCTTTTGTTGCATGTGAACGTGTCTGACGCGTGTGAGATTTGAAAATACGTGAGTAATTGTTGTATATACTTTCACCCAGGAACTGTCTAAAATCGCCATGCCAGTCATCTTCAACGAGCCTCTGAGTTTCCTGCAGCGTCTCACAGAATACATGGAGCACACATATCTCATCCATCAAGCCAACGCCTCCACAGACTCCATCCAGAGGATGAAGGTAACGTCATCTTTCTACACTAAAGGAGCTGCTTCTTGGCAAAACCACTTTTTGAAAAGGGTTATTAATAGAATAATCATTTATGATTGGTCAGAAGGTGTTTCCATGTTTAAAGCAAATCACAGGTTTCTATTAATGCACTTGTTCTAATATGTTGTTGTTTCTATAGAAACAAGTTACACAGGGACATACAGTATACGGTGGACACTCCAAATAATCTGAGCTAAAAATAAACAGATTTTTAAAAACGAGTTAAATACATTATTGTTCCTATGGTGTAGTCTTGTTAAGTTCAAGAGAGAAAGAACCCTTTATGAATGGTATAATAAATGATTACAGGAACCAACTAGTTCCACGGACATTCCACAATATCAAATGTAACTAAAAACAGACAAAAAATACCAAGTCGTTCTTTAATTAATAAAATTAAATCACTACTGGCAATTTGTACTATATGGAGAATAATATACAAGATGCTAACAGTAACTCCACTTCATGTAGGGCTGCACTATCACTTTGCTGATTATTTTTCTATAATAGCACACCACCAAGTGTTTTATTCCTTACATAATGTTTGCTAGTTACTCAAACCCTACTCCTTAAGATTTGTTACCCTGCAGAGGCTAATGCTGGTCTAGTCATAGACTAGAATAAAAGACATTTGTTGCAAATGTGTGATTACAAGAGACAAGAAAAAACTTTGTGCTTGCTCAAAACTCAGTTTACAGGAAGTTGTCAAAATCGGTTAATAGGTTTAGTTTTGTCTGTCTGTCATCAGAGACAAAAAGGTAAAGTTAAAGGAGTGATGCATGACCAGAGATGATATATAACATCATCAACTTAAGCCACCACCAAAACTTTTTTTTTTTTGTGGTAATCACATATACACTAGGAAAAAAACAAAAAACACAGGCACAGCATACATGATCTCCAAGAGCTGAATTGGATGGCTGTTGTATTAAAAAAAACACAATGGATGGTGTGATATAACATCATACTAGAAGTGTGTGAAATTTTTATGAGGGGCCCATAATGATGCTGTATTATAATGGCAGCTGTGAGTCTGCAGTTCTGTAAAGCTGCGAACATGTAAAAGAAGAATTTTCTAGTGTTAAAATATTCAGAACCAATTCTGACGTGTGTTATGTAATGACAACAGCTCAGGCATGTATCTTTTGAACAGTGCGTGGCGGCATTTGCCGTCTCCGCCGTGGCATCACAGTGGGAGAGGACCGGAAAGCCCTTTAACCCACTGCTGGGTGAAACATATGAGCTAATCAGGTGAGTTCTGGCAATTATGCAATCTGTTCCATCTCTGACTTGGAATATTTTTCAATGGGGAGATATATTTAATCATTAGAACTATGATTTGGGCAGACTTTACTGCATCTCTCTTTTTTTAATCATTTAAATGCATTCCATCACATGCTTTGCCCCCTAGCTGTCTCTGGTACCATTGAATTCCAATTAGCAAAGGCGCTGCTATTGGATTTTGTTTGACATCACGTAAAAAGTAAACATTTTACCTTATCCCTAATGATATTTCTAGCAGTTATACACCTGACCACCAGGGAAGGTGTATAACAACTGAATAACATCTACAAACAATTGTAACAGGACTGACTTTAGGACTGATCTGAAAGGTGCCCAGAGATGACCACTGCACTGACACTACTGGGATTAGCCTTGTAAACTCTGGAGAAAGTGAAAGGTGACACCCAGGTAACAGCAGAACAGTCTTCCTGGTGTGTTACACCTCAAAATAAGGGCAATGGGGAGAAGATGCTTATTTCAGAATGTTGCTGTAGGATCTGGGTATCCAGACAATCTATAGACCACCCAGTGATGGACATCACAACCTCTGTTTAGATAGTGGAGCCCCTGTCTTTTGCAAATAGTAATTATATGATTGGTCTGAGAATCCAGATAGAGCCGTAGACATAGCATGGAGCATTTTTCAGGCTCACCCTCACTGAAGGATGCAAAGTCATGCTGATTCACAATGATGATCTTAGGCCAAAAATAAAACCCTTTATTCTTCCACAAAGTCACACTTAATAAGCTTAATGTCAAAGCTCCCCAAATCTCTTGAACTCATTGTAATGATTGCTAGCAAGAAGGCAGTTTTCTAAGTCACTTTAATGCATAGACAAATGAATAAGGTCATTTAAGTGATTCAAATTTCCGCCATTTTATAAGACAGTAATAAGCCTAAGAGACTGTAGAGAGTTGCCACCCGTGGTGCTGTAGTACACTGCAATGGCTGAATCATACACCTTTAGGGCAGGTAGGGACTTGCCCGTGTTTAGCAATCCTGGGAGAAAATAATAAGGTGACCATCATTCTGAGAACACTTGCTAATTATTCAGAAGTGCTTACTGGAGTGCTAGGGTACATTTCTCAGTTGGCAATTCAATCCAAAGGACCAGACAACACAGGAGACTTGATTGAGGGTGCCAAATCTCACCATCCATCTTGCTTAGGAAGCATGCTGCCAAGTAGTACTCTGTCAACTAGCCGTATCCTGAAACCAATAGCAGAGTAAAAGAAATCATGTGTAACATCAAGGGTAACAAGTGGTGAGGCTAGCAATGGGCCAGGGCAACTTGTCCCAGCAGACACTCCAAGTCTTCCAAGGAGAACCTCAACTGGCAATATGCTGACATGTCACTGGTGGAAAGGTCCAATATGACTTGCCAAACTTCAAGATCTGGGATACCACTTCTAGGGGCAGACACCACTCCACTGGATGTTTGTACAGTTTTGAGAGAAAGTCCCTGTACCATTGCACAGCCCCAGCATATGTATCACTCTCACTAAGGCCAGTCATGGGTAGATCTACAGATCTTTCCAAGGCGTTTCTGTGCAAGTGGAGAGTGCCACACAACCTATTTATCTGATTTCTTGCTGACCATCAACAGGTGTTCATGTCTGAGAACTGGTAAAAACTTGATCTTATTTTGAGACCAGTATACATTTCAGTCTATAGCATTTGGTGTCCATGTGCAGGCTGATAACCTATTTTGGGAATGCCCACACTTCTACAAAGTCTAGGGAGACTTTCACTGATGCATCTGGTGTCATCAGTCTAAGCAGCCTCAATAGATACTAATACCACCCATGGTCAATCTAAGCATCTTCAACAGACACTGATACTGTTCATGGTGGCCTGCCTGAATGTGATTAGAAAGCTTCATAATGTCCACCACATGCTGTGGAGATGGGGTAGCATTCGTATAGTGAATCTGTCCTCACGTTGTGACCTGCTTTGCTTTTAGAGAGCTCTTCTCTGAGCTCCCTGTGAGCTTTAGTGCTGCAGTGTGTGTCCCAGTTGGTGTCATCTTTGATGGGAACACATAGGAGGCAGACACCCAAATTCTGCAGTATCCTGATGCCAGTGGCCACCCTAGGAGCTAACACAGCCATGGCACTATGGAGAGGCCAAAAGGCAGAACTTTGACTTAGAGTGCCTGGCCTTAAACATCTGTGTTTCATGGAAATGTGAACTAATGTTGCACTGGTTGACAGACATGAACCTGTCCTGTGGCTGCACAGCTCTGCCACCCATAGTATAGGTAAAAGGAGGGTCTTAGGGAACTCGTACAACCCTCACCAGTCTAAACTTTTATGGACCTTCCTTTCAAGAAAATGAGAACAGAATAGAATAGAACCCGCAATTCTGGTGTTTCTTTCTGGTCCATAAACATTAGTTTTCTTGATCCTGGTCAGTCTTAAGTATTTTGGAATTTAGCTTGATGTGATTTATAACACCCTAGTAGTCATCTCATGATGTTCTGGAAGGACTTATCAAATGCCTTTTTTCCAAAACCTAGATGTTAATTTACTGTGGGCGAATGAATCTTTTTACATATTTTAAATGTCCTTATGCTAATTGGGTCTTTCACACCTTCAAGGCTTGTTTCTCTTCTACTGTGTGTCTGTCTTTATCAGAGACGATCTGGGCTTTAGATGGATGTCAGAGCAGGTGAGCCACCACCCACCTGTTAGTGCGTTCCATGCAGAAGGCCTAAATGATGACTTCCTGTTTCACGGCTCCATCTACCCTAAACTCAAGTTCTGGGGAAAGAGTGTGGAGGCTGAGCCTCGTGGAATCATCACGCTGGAGCTCCCCAAGTGAGTTTCACTGATTTTTATTCATCCTGTGGCTGTAAGACTTTTGGATGTTTAGAGGTTTCACTGGATAATTGGTTTGTGCTTGCTTTCTGCATCTGCCAAATGGATAAATGGATAAATGTAAATGTACATTATAATGGGTATACAATTAAATAAAAAAAAATTTTTTCGAAATAAAAAGTCCAGTAAGCAAAAAACGTTGTTTAAAGTAGGTAGAAAAATTGAATACATTAGAGCACATTTTGCCATTTTGGTTTTCTTGCTGCTTGCTTTTCTCCTAATTCGTTTATCCAATTTACGTATGATTAATTAAATAACTGCTGATTACATTTTCTTCTTTGCTCAGACACAAGGAAGCATACACTTGGACCAATCCTACATGCTGTGTCCATAACATCATTGTGGGTCAGCTGTGGATCGAACAGTATGGCAATGTGGAGGTTATTAACCATAAGTAAGGGCGTGTTTGGCTATAGAAACTCATGACTCACATTCATTAATTTGCTGTTATTAGAAAAACAGACACCTTTCAGAAGAGGTGAGAATGCATGTTTTATTGGTGTAATTATCACCAAACCCCATGGGGTTTAACTCAGTTAATTTCTTAAAAACTGTCATGGTTTTTGCGCAGAAATGTTCCTGTCTTCACCAAAAGCACAATCTGTTGTGTGATCTTTGACAGAACTGGCGAAAGGTGCAGCCTGACATTCAAGTCATGTGGCCTCTTTGGCAAAGAGCTACACAAAGTGGAGGGTTACATACTTGATAAAAGGTAGAATATCTCAATTTTATTCTTAGCTCAGTATTCTGCCCTTTTAATCATTTAGTACTTTTATACTGTATAAGGCGAATTATTGTCTGTTTTTGTATGTGAGGTGTCTGCCATACACATCCTTCTGAATCAGTTGTAACTAAAGAAATGATAAGATATAAGAACAACACATTAATATAAACCTGTGATTTACCTTGAGGCCTGAACTTCTGTCAGAGCTGCTGCTATAGAAAATTAATCAACACCTCCTGGCCAATCTGGATTAAGAATTTAATAGCACAGTGGTGAAATTAAACACTATTTTTCTCATCTTATATCCTACAGACTTACTTGTAAACATTTAGGCTTGTATTATTTTAACTTTTATGGTGAAGTAAATAATAGAATTAAAAACTCAATGAAACAACTGAATTGAATTTGCAGAAAGACTGCATCAGTAAAAAACTGCTGAAGCTGCTCATTATAAATGAAAGTTAAATCATATAAAATGCTCCCCAAGCAGCTTTAATTAACTTTTAGCTTCGTCAGCAGGTTTTATACGAATCATGTCTTAAAAAGCTGGCGTTTATGATGACTATTAACCCGAATAGCCTTGACAAGGGCCTACTGCTGTGAAGGGTTGCCAGGTATGACATTATCATGCTCGTTTCCTGCAGCAAAAAGAAAATCTGTGCCATTTACGGCAAGTGGACTGAATGTCTGTACACGGTGGATCCAGCTGCATTTGACCTTCACAAAAAAGCAGATAAGAAAACTGCTGAGGAGAAGAAAGGCAGCAAACAGGTGAGGGTTAGTGATGTGTGGTGTTCCTTATAAGACTCTCGAGTGGTATTATTGACTTAGAAATGCAACCAACATACCATAAAATGTGACATTATTATAGTAAAGTGTTTGAAATCAGAATGACTTTATAGAAGTAGAATTAAAATCTGAAAATCTCTGATGAAGTTATGCATTTCTGACTTATAAAATATAACCACATGACATAAATATAAATTCGTTGGCTGTTTACAACACACAATGATATTTTGGAAGACCAAAATTGTTTTTCTGCCTTGAATAATAAATCGCTTGGCATGATGTTTTACAAAAATGGAAAAGGCACAGAGGCTTAGGGATAGGTTTGCTTTTATCAACACCAATAAATCCTTTTTTAATTTTTTTTTTAATATTTAATGCCCCTTTCATTTGCACGCTGGTACATGACAGGGTCTTATATTTTGTGACACAATAACACTAGTATGTTTCGTAATATCATACCTCAAAACCAGTGAAAACCAATTTTCACACTTCATCCAATCGACGAATGCAAATAACTTCCTCGTGCAAGAATAAAAGGGTGAAAAAGGATTTGAATAAAGATCAGCTTTACTCAAATATCTGCCGTTGCTTCTGTTTACCCCTTTAGAGCAGTGTGGACGAGGAGGCTGAGGAGATGCCCCCTCCTGAGGCCGAGACTGTGCAAGTCATCCCAGGCAGCGAACTCATCTGGAGGATAGCACCCAGACCTGAAAACTCAGCTCAGGTAAAAACTACAGAGGGAAAATGTAGAATTGTCGCCTAAGCATTCCATTATTGTTATCTTTTTATTTACAGTTTTAGGGTTTTTTTTCCAAGTTTATTTAGAATTTTGTTTTAAAACCACAGAATTACCACTCGGCATCAAGTATCAACTCTGCAGACCTTGTTGTCTTATGTCCATTACTGCTGCTTTCATTTAGTACTACGCCTTCTCCACATTCGCTATGCAACTGAATGAGTTGGAGGAAGACATGAAGGAGAATCTTCCCATTACAGACTGCCGCCTCCGGCCTGACATTCGCGCTCTGGAGAACGGAGACATAGGTACAGAAAGAAACCTTTACACCAGTTCATTCATGTATATTCTGACAACTGTCATTAAAAAGGAAGACCCAATATTAGCATAATAATATTAACGTGCCACATATAAAGAAAAAAAAACATCTCCATAAAAAGTTAGCAGAAGAGCTACCAAGATGAAACCCTTTTTAATCCCCACACAAATCCCCACAGCCATGCTCCAATGTCTTGTGGAAAGCCTTGCTAGTAGGCTATAAAATCATTTTTTCTCTATAGTACAGCAATATTTAATTTTAATGATGTATCCGGGGATACTGGCGTGTGTTTTGATGTCTGTCCCTTGTGCCCTGGCAAAACGATGATTAATTAACACCCGATTATTGCTATAGAAGGTACTTTTCAAAAGGTGTTTGAAAACAAAAGCCTTTTTCTACTTCACCATAATTATGGGAAATCCCAGGAAATAGCTGCTCTAGCTGTTTTTAATTGAGGTTGCAATCAATGTGCATTGCTTTAATCTGCAGAGTGCAAACGATTCCTTCTTGTTTTCAGATTTGGCCAGCGCGGAGAAGAAGAGAGTGGAGGAAAAACAGAGAATGGCACGGAAAAACCGCTCCAAATCCAATGACGAGTGGAAGACGAGGTTAGTGTTTTAGCGGACTGTGCTATAAATCTATTCGTTGCTTAAGCCGTTCGTCATTCAAGAAACTCTGTGGAAGCCTTTTATTACTGTATAATGTAGGGTACAGCTCAAAATGTTGCCCCTGGTAGAGATTTTATGGGGTAAAAATTCCAATAAGTGATGATATCATCCATCCATCCATCCATTATCTATAGCGCTTTATCCGTCTGGGTCGTGGGGAAGCTGGAGCCAATCCCAGCATCTT
>JAQQZR010000001.1:3356614-3371748 GCA_030068235.1 Notoglanidium macrostoma
ATAGATAGATAGGTAGATAGATAGATAGATAGATAGATAGATAGATAGATAGATAGATAGATAGATAGATAGATAGAGGGGGGGGACTTTTGAGGGGATGACTCTTTATAGCTGGATAACAGGAACTAACTTGTCTCACTCACATTCCATAATTTCAAATATAACAACAAATAGATTAATAATAATAATAATAATAATAATAATAATAATAATAATAATAATAATAATAATAATAATAATAGGCAAATGTATAATATAATATAATATAATATAATATAATATAATATAATATAATATAATATAATATAATATATTGTAAAATAATTGGAATGCTCCTCCTCACTTCAGGCTGCACCACATCACCATTTTGTTGATTATTTTCCAATAACAGCACATCCCCAAGTTTAAACCTTTACTTATTCTGATGATATATACATGTTTTATTATTATTATTATTATTATTATTATTATTATTATTATTATTCCACTGCTGATCAGAGGACAGCAAGTAATTTTACCCCTACCTTAACAATATTCAAATAAAAGTCGAAAACCGATCTTAGATCAGCTTTAAACAAGAAACTTCCGCCTGCACTTCAGCCAATAGGCAAACAGTTAGTTCCTTAGGCCACGCCCACCGCCGGCAACCTCACACTTCGCTAATGTAAAGTGAAAGCTGTACTCAAGCTATGAACACCGAAACGCGGAAGCTGCAAGTGTAAAATTAGTTTAGTGAATTTTTTTATTTGTTTTACAATATTTAGGGGAAAAAAATATTAACGGAGCTATTTACTGCACCGCTTTTTGTTTACGTCAAGCTTTTACTTCCGGTGTAGCGCTCAAATTGCGGTTGCTGGGAGCGCTGCGTTTGTTTGGGTGTCGTAAAAACCGTTATGGTTTGATAGTTTGACAGTTGGGGGTAAATCGTTTGTTATTATTTGAATTTTCTTTTTGTCACTTTGTGAGCGATGGCGGAGGCAGGAGAGGATTTCCCTGAGCAGGTCGATGATGCGGAACTTTCACTGCGGGGAATTAACATGTTGCTGAACAACGGCTTTAAAGAGAGTGCAGAGCTCTTCCACAGATACAGGTGAGTGTGTTCACACCTGAGCAGCTGAGTGTCAGGGGTCACAGTCAGGACAGCAGATCCAGCCCTGTAGAGATTGTCCTGCTTTCTAACATGACCTGAAGCTGAATAGTAGTAATGATGGCCTGGGACTGGGGTCCTGGTACACACTCTACAGACCTAAACAAAAGCCTCTCATGTGTCTGTAGCTAAAAAGCCATACCAGAGTGTTGCCTGAGAGTGCCATTTGCTGCCTAAGGTGGAACTACATCCTTAAAAAAAACCTGTACTTAATCCTGTCTGTTACTCACAGCAGAAATAAATGTTTTTATTTTGTAGTAGCTAACTTTTCTTCCAAAAGAAACCTTTCTCTTTTTTTTTTTCTGTTAATGAAAATGCTCGGGGTGAAACGGGGCACCCCGGGTATCAACCGGGTCCCATCTGATACGGTTTTCTTTTTCATGTATTGAAGCACTTTTCGCAATAAAATCCCTTACACTGTACATATAACGGAGTGTCAATATAATGGCAGCTAGCACAGTTCTACTTTTACTTATCTACAAAGCTGAGAAATGAAAACGCTTCAAATCTAAAGCACATTCCGCCTAATAAATGACAAAAAAGGAACAAAAAATGGATCCTAAATCATGTTACGTGTGTTGTTATTGTGCGGTTTGTCCATCAGAGGCTACACTGCAGCTCCACTGTTGGCAACAATCAGCTGACCCAAGCAGAGTCGAGCAGAGTATCAGCATCATGTCACGCAGACAAAGCTGTCAGATTCAACTACGACATGACGTTAACGTTTAACATGTGGCTTTACACTTTTGGTGTAATTCAGTGTAACTGACGAAAAGTGTACTGTGAAATTGTATTAACGTTATATCATCGCATTGCCAATTCGCGCTTAATCAGAGTTGTGTCAGAGTTGTGTGTATTAGAGACCGCACACCCGTATCCCAGCATGCAGTGGCTTTCACAGTGCAGTAAATGAGCGAAGTGACATTTAAGGCCCCGTCAGGAAGCGTTTCACGTTGAGGAAGCTCATCAATTAACCAGGCGTTCTATAACCTGCGGTAAGATGGCTGTAAGTTCCGACTCTTCTGTTTCTGTTTAGATTTTAATGACACTTCACTGTGTTGCTTTCCATCCGGTTCTGTTTACCCGGTCCTCTTAGTGATAAGTACTAATAAAGTTCGATCACTGTTCCATCTACTCCAGCAACATGAAGCGCCGTCGTACTCTGATAAACAGTCCTGCGAGCGAAACACCTTTCATCTCACCTGGCTTTGTAACATACCGTGTATAACCAGTACTTACACGGTTTTGCAGTTTGTCAGGGGAAGTTCTGCTTTCTGTTTTGTGTTTGTTTGTCGGGGGGGCGGGGATACACCACTGTTTTCAAGTAAGTAATCCGTATGTTGGTTAAAGCCTCTTCAGGTATCCTGAAATCCTAGGCTTTGAAATTGAAACCTTTAGCCCTACTACCTCTTTCTGCTTATAGTAAAGTGTTTATGATGTAAGAATTCATCGGTTCCTCTTTGTGCTGCAGGAATTACAGCCCTCTGATGAGCTTCGGTGCGAGCTTCGTCAGTTTTCTGGTAAGCGTACTTCCTTTGTAAAACTGCGCGTTATCGTACGTCATCACAGTGACAACATGGTGTCCTGGACCTATTAATGACGTTCAGTTCTTTACGAGTTTAGCTTGGTATGCGCGAATGGTGTTGAATTCTCTCTTTCCAGAACGCCATGATGACGTTCGAAGAGGAGAAGATGCAGGTGGCGTGCGAGGACCTGCGGGCCACGGAGAGACTGTGCGAGTGCGACAGCGCCGGCGTGATCGAGACCATCAAGAACAAGATCAAGAAAAACGTGAGCGGTCCCCGCCGCCTCTCACGGTCCGAGGCGCTGCTCGTCTGAATGGCGTTTGATGACGCGTAGCGCTCGTTTGTTTCCATTTAATTACATCGCGCAAGAAGCGGCGCGTCATGAACCGGCCCATTTGAGAGAAAATGAGAGCAGACTATTAAAGAAGGCATGACGGATTATAGGTGTCAGAGGAAAGCTTTCGATCTTGGCGCGTTTTAGGAGCAGAAATCAAATCTCTGTTCTCATCTTTGACTCCAAGCAGAGAGGTTGCAAAGCAACGTGCCAATATAAACCTCGTTTACCCGCCAAGTCATTTCATCTCCGCTTATTTAATCGCCATTTCTACCCGAGGACTCGATCAAAACTGAAGTCTCGTTTACAATTTTGTCGTCGTTGATTTTGGGATCACTCCAAATACATCCGGTTTCATTTCTTGGTTTCTGGAGAAGAGGCAATCCATCAGATGCAGCTTCTTTTTCAGTAACTTTAAAGTTAAAGTGTAATCTAACCCTAACGGGATACATTTAAAGCTTCAGATAACAATAAGGACTTTGTTAGTGTATATAAATATTATTTCTCGATTTTTAAAACCTCTCCTAATGGAGAGACAGAAAAAAGGAGAAACTGAATACAGTTTGAAGAACTGTAACTAGACCCAAATAAATAAATAAATAAATAAATAAGAAAAAGCTGTGTAAATGAGTTAGACAGGAACTCGCACAATTCCGCTTACATGTTTTCTGCCAAGTTGTGAAATTTCCTCCAGACGTCACACATTCGTATTGATCTCAACCAGGTAGAGGCTCAGAGGTCAGAGGTGAGCATGCTCGAGCGACTGCAGAGGCTCATCATAGTGGCCGACTGTCAGGTTTATCTGGCCGTGCTGTCCTTCGTCAGACAGGAGCTCTCAGGTTTGTGCGTGAGTGTTTTTCGAGGCATGTATTCTAGCCATTTTTTAATGGTTTGAAATGACACGCGTTGTTTTCGCCATACTTTGTTCTGTGTGTACAGGATACATTAAAGCTGGCTGGATCCTCCGTAAGGCCTGGAAAATGTACAATAAGTGCTACAATGAGATCACCCGGTTGCAGGAAGTCTGCCAGAGGAGGTGCACGGCTCCACAGGGGGCACTTTCTTATGATCAACCCAAACAGAGTCAGGATGCCTCAATGCCCGATCCCACAGCAGTCTGCTCCAGTGAAGCTGATCCCGAACCCAGTCAGGTTTGTTCTCCCGTCTCAGGGGGTTCACGTGCTCCCAGTCAGCTTAACGACGGCCACAAGGCTCCCTCCGCTCGGCCCAAACACGGCCCGAAAGCTCAGCCGCGGCTCGATCGCAGCGTGACCACGGAGTCTCTGAGTCGACTCAAGGGCTCGGTCAGCTTCGGCTACGGCCTGTTCCACCTCTGCATCTCTATGGTGCCTCCTCACCTGCTGAGGATCATTAACCTGCTGGGATTCCCCGGCTCACGGCAGGAGGGGCTCAGCGCCCTCACGTACTCCAGCGAAAGTAAGGACATGAAGGCCCCTCTATCTACGTGAGTAGGTGTACAGAAGCATGCTGGAACAGTGTGGTAAAATACAATCGCACAGAAACTGTATGCTATGTTTCATTCATACCTAGGTGACATGTAAAGTTGCCAAGTCAGCATTTTTCCAATATACCCGTGTGTGTATGTATATACATGTACGTACACGTACGTGTGTATACATACATGTATGTGTGTATATTAACTTTGAGGCGAGTGTTGATATATGAGCCAATCGTGTTCAATATGCAAATGTGGCATCAGTTTACCAGGTGAAGAGGGTGGGGCAGGTTGGCTGTAACCCATTCGAA
This sequence comes from Notoglanidium macrostoma, assembly GCA_030068235.1. NCBI lineage: Eukaryota > Metazoa > Chordata > Actinopteri > Siluriformes > Auchenoglanididae > Notoglanidium > Notoglanidium macrostoma. The sequence continues at coordinate 3,361,389 of JAQQZR010000001.1, forward strand.
CGTGTGTATTTATACATTCTGTTATTTCTTAATAAAGAGGTGCTTTTGCGACTTTTTTTTTTTTTTTTTGGCTTTTTTTCACAACATGCTTCGTAGAACTGGCATGTCAAACTGTTCATTATTGAATACCGAGTAGAATAGTGTCTGGCTGTGCAGTCTTCAGCCGTGACCGTGATCTGTGTGTGTCTCAGACTGGCCCTGCTGTGGTACCACACGGTCGTACAGCCCTTCTTCGCACTGGACGGCTCCGAAACAGAGGCAGGACTTCAGGCTGCTAAAGCCATACTTCAAAAGAAAGAAGGCGAATATCCAAACTCCTCGCTCTTCATCTTCTTTAAAGGACGGGTGCTGCGGCTCGAGGTGAGAGCATGTTCGAAACCTCCTGTCTGTTCAAGCTTTCCTGCTCTAATAGCTTCGTGGCCATTGCCGAGTCTGTGTTCTCTATACGTTTTGTGTAACATTCTCTCCGTTCGGTTGCCCTCAGTGTGAGATCAGCGGGGCTTTAACGTGCTTTAACCATGCCTTGGAACTGGCTTCGGAACAGAGGGAGATCCAGCACATCTGTCTCTATGAGATTGGTAAGTCACGCTGCTCCAGTGCAGCTTATACACATGATCCCGCTACACAATTCCTTTACATTCCTGCACCCTTCTTATTAACGTGTCTGACTGACCGACAGAGTTATTAACTAACTGACTGACTTTCTAAAACTTTTAAAAGTACCTACTGACTGACTGACTGAATTAACCACTGACTCACTTAAGAACTTATTTTTTAAATTGTATTAAAATCGCACGTCACGACTGACTCGCTTCCTAAGCTGTTTTAAAAGAACAGCTGACATCGTCAGTTAGTAAGTCAGTCACTGACCAAAGGACTGAATTACTTTCTAAACTGATTTTAAAATATCTAATGACTTGCTGAGTGACCGACTGACTGACTGACTGACTGAGTTACAGACTGACTGACTCTCTAAACCATTTTAAAAGTGCAAATAGCTACTGACTTACTGCCTGACTCACTCACTTGAGAACCGACCTACTACTGACTGACTGACTGACTGACTGACTGAATGAAAGGACTTACTGACTTACAACCTGATATAAGCAGTTTTAAAAGTATACGTTCATACTGACTGACTCACTGCGTCACTGACTTAACGACTTAAAGCCTGATGGACTTACTGACTGGCTGGCTGACTGACTGACTGATTAATGACTGATTGGCTGGGAGACATACTGACATATCAACAGACTGACCTAATGACTGAATTATTGGCCAAAGGAATGGCTAACTGGCTTACTTTCTAAATAGTTTTGACTCACTGACTTGAGGACTGACTTACTACTGTCTGACTGGATTAAGGACTTACTGACTGATATTTAAACTGTTTTAAAAGTACACATACTGACTGGCTGACTCACTGACTTGAAGTTTGGCTGACTGACTGACTGGCCAACTTATTCACCGACTCAATGACTTAAATACTGACTGACGTACTGACATCTTAACTGACTGACCTACCGATTGAATTATTGGCTGAAGTAATGACTGACTGCCTTACAGACTTACGTTCTGAAGCGTTGTAAAAAGGAATTACTGACTTATTGAAATCTGAAAACAGGGAAGCTTCTGAAAGAGCCACTTCCACACTCCTAGCATCTGAGGTGTACACGGTGCTGATGTGTTGCAGGTTGGTGCAGTATGATCGAGCTGAGCTTCTCTGAAGCGTACAGAGCATTCGAGCGCCTGAGGACCGAGTCACGCTGGTCCCAGTGCTACTACTCCTACCTCACTGGAGGTAAAGAGTCTCTGGGGGGAAAAAAAAACAACCTTAAATTATAGGCCTGTGGCATAGCTGAAGCACAATGATCATCTTATAAGAATTGTTATGGTTCGCTCCCCTTTCATAACTCAGCACCTCGTAATCAGATGCGATTTCCTGGTTATATTTCAGTGTGTCAGGGAGCCGCAGGTGATCTGGACGGAGCTGGTAGAGTATTGAAAGATGCGACTCGGCTTTTCAAGAGGAAGCACAATCAGATTGAGCAGTTTTCCATGAGGAAGGTAAGTGCAGCAACCACTGAGGGGAACATCAGCACACATCGGTTTAGCGTTATTTATTCGAACGAAATTGTGTGTTAATAGGCTGAGGATTTAAGGAAGCCCAGGCCTACAAAAGAGCGCTGTACGATGGCTGCCATCGAGGTCCTGTACCTTTGGAAAGCTCTTCCTAACTGCTCGAACGCCAAGCTGCAGCTCATGATCGAAGGTTAATCACACAACACAACACAAAAAAAAGGAAACTCCATACAAGCCACTTATTTCCGCTAACGTGCACGGACGCAAAATGACGAATTGGTTTCTTTATGCGTCAGTTCTAGAGCAGATGGACGGCACGTCGTATTGCGGACTGAAACACCTCCTGCTGGGGGCCGTGCACAAAAGTCTAGGAGACAACGCAAACGCAGTGCAGGTACAAAGCACCGACTTAATCCAAACCGTATTAAGTCAGGAAGGTAACGTCTGACATAGAGTGTGTGGAAATGCACAGGAACGGTGTCAATGTCGGTTTTCTTCTGCTGCAGTGTTTTCAGGTGGCTTTTAGAGATGAAGAAGGGCGTGTCAGTAACTCGTACGTGCAGCCTTATTCCCTCTATGAGCTGGGATGTGTGCTGCTAGAAAACCCTGAGGTAAGTGTGTGTGTGTGTGTGTGTGTGTGTGTGTTAATGCAGGTTGTACATCAGGCACCACACGATGCGTGTGGATTTAACCTTAGCCATGCTGTGTTTGTGAAGCTCACAGAAGTATTTGTGTGCCACAACTGTTAGTGTATCGTGACGCGCAGAGGTTCAATCTGACTAAAGGTTAATGTTGTTTTTTGTTCCTCTTTTCAGTCCACAGCCAAAGGAAGAGCTCTGCTTCTTCAAGCCAAGGTACGTTAGATTAAACTCATTCCGTTCACGTGTCCAGTTAATCGGACTTAAATTTATTATTATTATTATACTTTTATTTTTGCGGATTATCGTCAGAGCTACTGGAAAGGGAAAAATTCAGAGCCCTGCTCATGACACGAAAACATTTTTTTATATACATTTCTTTCCTACATCTTATTTAATTCATTCCTCCCTTTTACTAATTCATTTCCTAATTCCTTTATTTGTTCCCTTCTTTTAGTTACATTGTGGCCACGTGTTAATGTTTGTTTGTTTTTCCTTTCCGTGTCATGAGCAGTCCTCGACGTAACGCCGGAGCAGAGGTATTCGAACTGTAGGACTCCCCCTAGTGGGATGCGACAGGATTGCAGATGGCGCACAGGCGAAATATATAATATGTAAACTAAGCGTCCGCGCTAACCCAGCCTTCTGTGTCGTTCTGCAGGAGGACTTCTCGGCGTACGATTTCGAGAACAGGCTCCACGTGCGAATCCACACGGCCTTAGCGTCACTCACAGCGACGACCCCACAATAACTCCTTCCTGATGCTTTCTTTCTCAGGAACAGGATGTCCACAAGCCAGCAAAACAAAATCCGAGACATGATTCGGAGGAATCGGGAGCGATGGAAGAAGGAAGGAGCGTAACGAGCGTCGACTGTTCCTGCGTGAACGCTGGGTTGTTTTTTTTTTTGCGCACTTTATTTTATTTCGGATGCTCGATGAGAAAAGAGAAACGGTCAGTTTTACATTGCGAAATATTCAGGAAGGTGAATCAGTTGGTTTATGGGAACTTCCAGTCACAAAGCACATGATTTTCTGATTTTTAGACTACGTTGTGTTTAAACCAGTGCCTGTGTGATACGACTAACTTATTTTACAGAAACAGGATTAAAAAGTTCAGTTCTGGTTTCAGATATAGGCGTCGTTTTGTTTTATATTTTTGGTTATGGTCAGTAATCTGACACCTGTGGATTTCGCACCTTGTACCTCATCACATGTCAAAACGGCATCGTACGAAGATGTTGCCAAATCACAACCAATCACACCTCCTGAACTGCATGTTGGTTGTATTAAAGGTTTAACGTTGCAGCTAGCAGCTGGGCAGCTAAATGCCTTTTTTTTTTTATAATTTTTTTTTTTTATAACATAAGTCTAAAAAGCATCTGATATTATTCGACTGTCCGAAACAGTTGTTGTTCTACGAACAAATTTTCAGAATAACGACAGGTTCGGTTATTTCATTAATACAGGTAAATATCTACGGAGTAGTGTTCCATTTAAGAGGAGACTCCTCTGACTACTCCGTAACCTGCGGAAATATCTCGAAAGCGTGCGCAGAAAGAAAATCAGGCTTTTAGCTTTGCGTGTACTTATAAGTACATGCTGTTTAATAGGTAGGTATGTGGTCATTAACGTGCGCTTACATGTAGAATTTCTGTAGAAATGACCAGGTTTGCACGAGAGCACTTGGCACCCTAACGCAATAGTTACTCCGATTCATGATTGTCTTTTTAAGCGTAGAACGCGCCGGCTATACTTAAGCAATTAACGTTAAGTAACATGGTAGAGGTGCTGATTGAAAAAATATAATTACCTGCTCGTTTCAGAGTTTTCAAATTCCAGTACTACCTGTACCATGACGTGCTGTTGTGCAAACCGAGTACGTTTCACATTGTAGTTAAAGATTCAGTACGCAAGGTCGTACCAGACGTTACTGACCCGCCTAAATGCTTCGTCGTTCCTGTAAATGACTCAAAAATGGTACGATTACACTCGGTTGAGTAAACAGGAAATGAGATTCATGTTAACTGGTAAACAGATACAGTACAGATGTTTAAGAGTTTTTTGTTTTTTTCACCATGCTCAGCATGTGCTTTGTTTCATCTTAACCTTCAGTTTGGAAAAATAAACAGTTGGGATGTTGAGGAAAGTTGTGTTTTTATGCCTCTCGGATGATGTGATCTTTATGGAAACTAGGGCCGAGAAAATGTTTACGTCGATCAAGAGTTATGTACGTATGAGTACCGTCCGTCCACTTTAGTAGGAACACCTCGTTTCTGCAGTTATCTATCCAGCCAATCATGTTGCAGCGTTGCAATGCATACAATAATGCAGAGGGATCAAGTGACCCATTTAATCAGTCGTTATGAAAAAAGACTGCCTATGGATCCAGACTTTCAGGATGCCCCGTATATGAACTTCGGAAGTCGTAAAAGCTAGAGAAACCAGCGCTGTACAGGACCGTGTGAGAAAAGTTACTTTAATTGTACACAAATTTCAAGCGTCACCAATAGTGTTACAAAAATGGTCCATTATCTTACCTAACAAGTCTTTACACCAAATTTAATACAGCTTGTAGAAACGTAAATCAGGTGGTAAACATTACAATGGTCAACGTTGGAGTACAATAACTCCTTTTAATTTATATTATCTATAGAAGAATTCAATGTCGAGTGTATAAATAGAGTGCAAACGAGACCAGCTAGTAAATAAATAGGCAGTATTACGCTTCAAGTGAATTCACGCAATTAGAAAATATTTGTGTTCAGACCAATATCATTGGACAACCTCTTGGAATTGAATAGTTTTGCTTTCGACGTTTGTTTAAATATGAGACAAGTATGAGACTGAGCCGCCAGACAGCGGACAGTTGGGAAACACCGACATCGAAACTATAATTACGCGTGATTTCTGGTCTATCACTTACTCTTCTAGTCCTACAGCAGTGGAAACGACTTCACTGTAAAGAAGGCGCTCTCAAGGTAGCTGGACACTCTCGAACATTTACAGGTCCGAATACTGCGGAGAGCTTCTCGAACACCACCACATCCCTGTTAAAGAGCATGTTTTGGAGACAGCCAACGTAGGATTCTGTAATCGGGAGGAATGCGAACCTACGACGATCTGCAAAACAGGAAAAAGTCATGTGAACTTGTCCTAAGATCAGTGTGTTTAACTCGACGCTAAAAAAAAAAAAACTAAAGTCGCCCGTGAAAGTCCGTGTGAATAGGTTTGAATCCGGAGCAAAGCGGGCTTATGAACCCTAGCAGTAAATTATTACTAAGGCTTGTTTTAGAGAAGAGAGATCAGACTGTGCGCCTTTATAAAGCATTCTGCATTTTGAAAAGTACAAGCCTTCAGTAACAAGTATCGATCTTTTTAATCCTGATGCAAATTACCTGCAACACCACCAACGTAAACAGGAAATCTGTCCTTGGTAGGATTAGATGAGCTCGGGCCGATCGTATACCTGCCCTCTGTGTCCACGTGCATCTCTACCACATTGTTCCTCTGGATAACTAGCAGAGAGAAACCATCATTTAATCAGCGAAATCAGAATGATACAAATCGAATATCTCGCAGCTTAATTCCTGTAAAAGAGTTGATGTTTCAGATAGTAGGATTCACCTGCTATTCTGTGAAAGACGCCATCACACAGAGACTGCTTTGGCTGAACAGACACACTGAATCCTCCTCCACCGTTATTCACCTGAGCCACCACCTGCAGGTCAAAGGTCAGCATCGTTCAGACTCTAGCGCCCCTCCAGGGATTACCGATTCTTTCTTATCTGGTCTTTCTATTCTTTCCTACTATCTCTCTTCCTACATACTCGAGGTGTGACCGGTTTCGCATCCAAGGCCGTGTTTTATCACGTTGTTGTGCGAAATCACAATTATTTTTTTTTCCCCCCGTAAGAAGGCGAGCTATTGTTCCTTCAGTACACAGCGAGTTTACATGCTGTGGCTCCACTCACGGGCATACGCCATACAGGGAATAAAAATATATGTTTGAAATATATATTTTCACAAGCATTAAACACTCAAACTTGCATCAAGAAATATATTACTAGTGAATGATATGTCAATATATTTCCCTAACCCTGTATAGCTGAAGAAGGATTTTCATCAGTTACAGTCGGCTAAAAAGAAACAAAATAACACTGAAGTTGAGGCAGTCTTTGACCCATAACACCCTGATCAGGGTGCAGATTTAAAGCACGAGCTCACCTCTCCTTTCCTCATGAACACGGCGAGATGACGGTCAGCGTTTCCGACGTGCAGCAGGAGGCCGCTCTGATTACTGGGACGCAACTCGAACACCAGCTCAAACGTCTGGCTGACTGCAAACGATTCATCTGAACAAAGAAGTAAGCCCTGCGTCACACAAAAAAAACACGCTTCTGTATGTTGATGGAATGGTTCGTGCAGGACTCACCAATGATGAGGTGAGCTCCCTGCCCTGAGAAGTACGCCCCGCTTTCCGTCTGCCCCTCGAAGCAGCGACCCACGCCGCGATTCACTGCCGGTCCTGCCATCGCCGAGCCGTTCATCCTGAAATTGCGCACACACCCGAGCACGCCGTGCGCCGGCAAAATCTTCCACTAGAAATGAGGTATAGAAATTAGAAATACTTTAACGATTTCCGCCGTTCCGAATTCCTTTATCGAATCAGTTATTCGATTGAACCCTTTTGTAACCTTCAGGTCAGGGTGTGTGTGTGGTGGAGGGCTGCCCAGGTAAACAGCTGTACTCAGCTGGATAGACGAGCTCTCTCCTGGATTCAGCACGCCGTCCTGGGCCCTCAGACCGTCAATCACCAGGCGAAACCTGCGCTTCTCCAGGCCCAGCGTTACCTGCCAGGGAGATCATTCATGGTCCTCATTACAGTATAATATGCGTATTTAACCAATTACTGAACTCTCTGCTTTCTAAACCTTTAGCTTTTGCTCAATTATGATGATGAAAGATAATGAAAGATGATATCTCAAAGATAAAGAGTATGCTGTAATGTTCAACGGAAAAGAAATTGCTGATTTAAAGGTAAAATCCAACAACAACAAAAACCCTGTCTCATTTTTTATCTTTGATAGATATCAAGCTTTTGTTCCGGTATTGCAGATATTTAATCCTTTTCCATTGCTGCGTTCTGCTTCTTCTCCAAACTAATGCCACGCTCACGGATGTCGTCAGGGTTCACACCCGGGAAAAACCAGCTTTTCGATCTTTTCAGGTTCTCTGAACCGATTAATTTTGGGGCGAAATCGGCTCCGGTGCAAAAACTAGAACGGAACCCGTTTCCTGAGCGATCATAAACGGGACAAGACTTTCAGGACTTTCGTGCGGCCTGGAAAATGATGTCTCCAGATGGGTTATGGTAATGAGTACACATTTTTGGGACCAAAATGTGTTTGAAAATCACATTGCGTCTGTGGATTTGAAACGTCACACTGATTCTAGGTGCCGCTTCGAACACTTCAGCGCGTCAACTTTGAAAATAAGAACTGACGTATGACTACCGATTGACACTTATTGAACATGGATGGTGAAAACTTCAACTGGTCGCCCACGATTCAAAATAAATGACACACTGGAATTCTAACCGTGTGCCACTTTCCATCGTTGTACTTCTCCCTGTTAAAGATTTCCCTCCGACGGCCGACCGACAGGCGGATTCTTCCCTTGGACACGTAAAGAGCGAGGTGGTACTGTTCCTGCTCGGCAGGAATGTAGAACAGCAGACCCTCTGCCGACGTCGTCCTGACGTCTAAAGAAAAATAAGGCCTGCGGAGCAAACGGCGCATTAGCCGTCTCTCTGTCGACACTTTAATCCCACCGTAATCTACCGACATTGCTCAGAATTTTTGTACATTGCAACATGTTGAGTGTTGAGAAGAAATGAACTCGCCTGTGTGCGAGATCTCGGGAAGCCACGGTGTAGCTCAGACTGCTGGAAGCACCTGCGAGGTGAAAGGAATGTTGGATCGGAGTCGGGAGGAAGCAGCCAGAGGCGTCGTCATCCGTCATCTCTTCCTTACTATCCTATAAGCAAAACACGTGCATGAGCTTTGTGCTCAGGATGAGCATCCTTTCATCGTTTGGTTTAAATTCATGCTAAAGATTTATATTTAGACAAACCAAAAAACAAACTGATTCAGCACATATAGTCTGTAGAACTACTGTATATGCCTGGCTCTCATTCCCGGAGCTTGGAGAAGCCCTGATCTGCCTAGTTTAGTGTTTTCCATCAGTATCTGTGTATCTTTCGGACAACTCCAGTTACAACAGGAGTATTACAATAAACGGAATATCAAAAATATTTTCACTAGAGGAACTTCTGATCAGTTTTGTATCACCAAGTATTGGAAGGATTTAGAATGAGTTTTGTATAGTAACTAAAAAAGTATTTCACATGGAAGGAGTCATTCATTTACCTTCATCCAATGGCAGGAATACTGGACACTAGCGCATCAGTTCATCTCAGGACACCTTGTAAACACATTCACCTAATCATCACACCTAGGGGCAATTTAGCCTACCCAATCTGTGTATCCGCATGTTTTTTTGGAAGTGGGAGGAAACTGGAGACAACCTGAAGGAAACCCTTGCGTACATGTGAAGAAGACGGGAACCTCCACCCAGCTCGAGAGGTTTCCTCACCAGCCTCTTCTTTCCACCGGAAAACTGAAACCTCTCGTTCTGAAGACTTTCCCATGTTGGAAAACTTACCATATCACCACTCGCATACATTTTAATTCAGGCTCGATGAGCACGTGAACATTGTTACTGCAGAAATATAAACACGTGGTTTGCTCTACGGACAGTCCGAGCTGGCGATATAGAAAATCAATTAACACTTTCTGACCAATCAGATTCGGCGCCGGGGTATAATTCCTACAGTCACCTCGCTTTTTACATCTCATTCACTTTTAGTCACGTTAAACCATTCTCACTTTAGGGTTATCCCGCATACTTCAGATTTTTGCTCTAATGCCGATTCCTATCTTTCCTAAGTGTTCCGATTCCTAAATTTCTATCTTTACACGTGTCACAGTACCCCATACGCTGATCTGTAGGCTTAAAGCCTTCTGGGAAATTATACCATCTGCATGTTAGTGCAATTAGTAGAGAATGTGTAAATGTATCGGTGATGCTGTAAATCTATCTATCTATCGGACACAATACACAGTAGATCCCGCAATATTGCCGTAAAGAAGCCCTCGTTATGCCGGCTTTCGTTTCCGACTCTGTTACTACCGGAACAACAACGACCCGCCATTCCGTATTCGGGCGTTTTATATAATAAAGGCGGAACATTCCCACCTCGAACAAGCTGTGTATAAAGGGCTACTCACACCTGCTAATATCCTAGTGAGGACATTCCAATGACGCATGATGTTATAAAAGCAGCGAATTATCTCTATACTACAGTTGAACCGAACTCTAATAGTATCATCAAGGAAATCATCCGGCTCTCTTAGGTTTGGGGCCAGACGAGGACAAGTCGAATGTCCCCACATAGTATATTCCTATCCTTATGGGGACATTTGGACATACCCCTGCCCCCAACACACACACACACACACACACACACGGTTAGACTTATTGTTAAGAAGATGGATTATGAGAATATTAGATTGATTGA
>JAQQZR010000001.1:3371848-3405214 GCA_030068235.1 Notoglanidium macrostoma
ACACACACACACACACACACACACACGGTTAGACTTATTGTTAAGAAGATGGATTATGAGAATATTAGATTGATTGAATTGTGGAAAAAAAAACCAGGACCAAATAATTCCCTCATTAGGTGAGAACTTGGTTAGAGTGTTTATTAGTAATAAAACACACTGGTATTGATATTGACACTCATACAAACAACAAAAAGAGAAAGAAAATTCCAGGAAAATGTTACTTTTTCTCCTCTAAATGCTTGTGTGTTTATGTACAGGTTAGAAACTGGTGAAATATATATATATATATATATATATGTGTGTGTATCAGTGGAAAATGTATACTAATGATACAAATGTTCATGCAGTGATCAGATTAGACGTCTGGTTAGGCGAGTGCTGGTCTAAGATGAGACACACATCTCCCTGTTAGTCCACTCTCTCAGGATCGTCCTCGTCACTGGAAACAAAGCACACAACACACACGTGAGCACACGACCCAGCAGCTTCAGTGCTGAGGCACGGCAGTGATGCGTCACAATCACAAACAGACGTTTCTGCGCTTCTTTCTTCTGGTTAGCTATAGTAATAATGACTTTACGTTACTTTCATAATGGAATTAGTTACTTGTAATTAAAAAAAAAAAAAAAAAAAATGCCTAACTACGATGCTAAAAGGACAAGTCGGCCATTTTGAATTTCTTCCCCCCTTATTCTCGTAGAAATGTCATCAAACTTCCTTTGACGAATCCTAACCTTCACAATATGAGACCATGCTGAATATATTTCTTGGATTTTCGATAGACGCCAAACAGGAAGATCTCATTAAAGCGTTAACGGATTGACACCAAATTTGGCACAACAAACAAGCTTCATCTGCAAACAGGAAGTGAGGTAGCGTCTCAGCAATGGCTTCATATATTCCCATCGAATGTAGCACATCTCCTTGGAAACCATGCTGATGCGTCTTCCTCCATCACTAAAGGGGTGGGGCCGGGAAGTGCTTAGTCTCTTAATCACTGCTTGCAGATATATATATAGTGTTATTGCTTTGGCAAAACGTCCTAGCTACTACTCAGAACAAATAACAAATCATTTATTTAAAAGATGTTAAGGGGATACATCACTTTTCCTTGCACCTACTGCACTTATATTTGTTCTCTGTGCACCGTACAGATGCTCACCTTCTTCCGGTTGGCCCACATGTTCTCGGGCAGATGCTCGGACGTGCACGTATCCAGCACCACGTCTCCCGTCGAGGAAAAATCACTCAAGTCCTCCGGCTGGTACAAAGCTTCGGGCCTGCGGAAACAGAACCATGAGCTCGCGCAGAACCACACGCCATTCTGTGCGCCATTATTATATTCTACATCTGGACACCGTAAACTAGTGCGCGGTGCTAGTTGAGAAGAAACAGTGATGAGGTGGAACTGGTGGAGACCTTCTAAAGTAGAGGTTGGACATGCAGCCTGTGAAGGAGCCCGCGCCCAGAGTGACCCTACTGGACAGGAAGTCGAGATTGAGAGACCGTGCGAGATCCTCTCCTGTGTCGTCTTCGTCGATCCGGAGCTCCGTTCTACAAGACAGAAGACGATGTGGCTTTACGTAAATGGAAAAAAGACCGATCATGCAGATGATGACAACATCTGTGCTATGTATAAAGATACCCGGCGGGCCGAGTCGACCGTGATTTTGTAAGAATATAGCAAAAAAAAAAAAAAAAAAAAAAAAGGCTCATGATGCCCTTGAAAAAAAGCCTTAAGACACGTTGTGGTGGTGTTTTTCCTTTAGTCACCAATCTGCATATATAAATAAAAGGTCTTTTCTCCGACAGTCTAAAGGTACGGTATGTAATGTACTATACTATATTATACTTACTTTCCACCCGTCTGGGTGATAGTAATGTAATGCCATTCTCCATCTTGGTACTGCTTTTTGGATCTCCAAACATTGTTCCGGTCCTTCAGTACCACACGTCCGTCCACCATGGACAGCTCGATCGCGTTGCTCTGTACCACAAACCGAACGAGAACGGCACTTTCAGCGTTTAACACTCTTGTGTCTCAAGGGATTTATTGATCGATATCAATAATAGATCACTTACAACTAAAACAGTTTTAGCAGGCCGAGAAATCCCGCAATAAAACATGACTACGCGAACGAACGCTCCTGTTCATTTACTGTTTATTTTTTATAATCAGTAATACTGAGTATTAATAATCTTTTACTGAGTGTAATATTATTTCGCGGAACCTGGTAATGACCTGCACGGTACGTACTAAATAAGTATTTATACATAAAGCTTTAAGGAGGAAACTCACGGCCTGGCTGTTCTGCAGCAGAAGGCCGTCCTTCTCGGTGCTCTTGAATCCGAGCGAAAACGTCAGCGGTCCGGTCAGGCTGAAGCCTGTGGGCGGAGACTCCAGGGAACCGCCCGCGCCGAACTCCGCCTTCCTCAGTGCCTGCAAAATGATAAAAAGACAACAGCTAGTACAACGACTACAACCACTAAAACTACTAGAAGGTTTCGTTTCATTCATTACGAGAAACCTTTGCACTTTAACATGGCACTGATCAATTCTACCTGATTTTGGGTTTTTTTTTTTTTAAACTCACCAGCAACTTGCTGCTATAGCTCCGGCCAACACCCATTTTATTAATTGGAGTTGGAGCTTTGCCGGCGGCCTGCAAATCCTTCACATAGCCCTTAAGTGGTGCCTCCGTGATGTTGTCTCTATAAGAAGAGTACAGTGATAAAGCGGACTTTTATTACTAGGATACATGTACCCTAGTAGAATGGAACACTGGTATCCATGTGTAATAACACACTAGAATACTAGTACTCTGTTCTATTCTAGTATCCAGTTGAAATTAAATATTAGATAAGTCCCCTGTCGTAAAAGAACACCAGTACCCTGGTAGAATACAAGAGGTCAATTTTAAATGTAAAACTGATATCCGAATTCCTGTAAAGTTGCTTTGTGTGCTGTACAAACGAAGTCTTTCTTTCAACTAATACATAAAGGTGTGCCAAACTAAACGTGCTCGCTACGTGTTGTACAGGATTTGACTCGAGCGTATTCGGGTGCGCGGTGAAAACGGAAATGACACAAAGGTGCAAAAGCCAGAACCCGACGCACCTTCTTCTCAAGTCTGACGGTATTCCACCGATGAAATAGCTGTCGAAGGTATCGGAGACGTACGGACCAGTCAAGACGTCCTTGTTTTTCACCCGGACGCGTATATCATTTCCGATGCCGTTTAGGAACACCCTGATCTCCCCGTTCTAAAGGGAGGAGGAGAAACAAAGTGCAACGTTCAGGAAAGAGAATGCTAAATACATCCAAGTGTATTCATGCTTCGGTCCACAGCAATGGTCATTTTTTAATGCTAATTAAAGCCACTCGATTGATTTTTTTTTTCCCCCCAACACGCACACTGAGAGTCTAGAAATAAGGAATGCAGACCACCCGCAGTATCCTGCACTGGCGGGGTATTAGCGTTACGGCCTACCAAATCTTGTGGCTGGTCGCTCGTGTTGATCTCCAGCGGCTTGGTTCCAACCTTGCTACGCAGCACCAGGTAGCGCTTCTCAAGAGTGAGGAGGTAGTACGAGTTCTGCAAAACAGTAGGTCAATAAAGATGCCTCACATAAACACCAACAGGATTGCAATGCAGCCATGTTTGACATAATCTAATCTACTGACGCAGATTTTACCGTTTCGCATTTAATTACAAGCCTGACCTGGTTTCCGATGTACAGGATGATGCCGTTCTCGGCGTGAGACTCTATCGTCTGGAAGATGCTCAACACCTTGGGCACCTTTTCCAGCTGCAACTGAATATATCCCGTGCCTTCCAGGTAATCTCCCTCGCCTGGCCGGATGTATCTAGAGATTGCGAGACAAGCAGAAGAAGAAAAGTCAGATATTCGGTTTTCCTTCCTCCGGTGTCATGTTTTATTTTCGGCCTTCGGTGCTGGAACGTGTTGAGAGAGAGAGAGAGCGCGGTTCGATCTCGTTATCCGTCGTTATTTGTCGGGATGCGGTGGTTAGAAGTAATGGCTGATGTGGTATAAGAGGAATAAAACACTTCAGGACTTCTCTTACCTCTTGCACGGTGTCTGTAAGGTGACGTTCTCAGGCCCCAGTGACTTAAAGTTGTACAGACTTATCAACCTCTCGTTAAACGTGTTGAACTCAATGCAGCCCTTGTATCCGGGATAATTAAGAGGCGGCGGAGGCTAAAAAGAGAAGAGTCGTTTTAACTTTGGGAGTCAACATATTGTTTTTGCGGCATTCTTTACATGTAGAACACACTCACGGTGAAGTCGCTCGGGTAACCTCCTACGTAGAAGACGGCTTGACTGGGTTGGAGGTCCAGCAGGTTCTGGAGCGAGTCTCCTTTATTAGAGTTTGTGATTTCTTGGTCTGGGCTGTTGGTCGTGAATAACCTTGTGAGATTGACCTCGGCGTCTTCGTAAATCCTACGGACGTAGCAGAAGTTTAATCCTGCGTTCGTTTGCACATTTCTACCTTCAGTGTTGCCATGCGAAATGACTTCTCTTGTGGTTCTATGACCCTTTTAGCTTCATTTATGGATTCCACCTGTAATTAGGTGAGCAGACAAACCTGCACGCCTCAGTGTGTTCTCTTAACCGATCACGATTTAAAGAAGACAAACCGTGCTATCGGTAAGGGACGGAATAGTGTGGGGGACCAACCTGCGCACATCCACTTTGTCGAAGAAGATCCGATCCGGTTTGGACAGCGTGATTCGACTCGACTCGACCTCCGTGACCTTTCCGTTCAGCTTGTAAACAACGTAGAGGACGTTCTGTCTCAGAGCCATGCCGAGGTAGTCCTTGGCCGCCTGCGGAATGAAGCGTTGCCGGATGAGTTTCCAAACTCATAAAATATTTTTAAGCTCAGTGTTGTCGTATTTTACAACAGACGGTGGGATATAGCCAGCGCTGGTTTATACGTTTCAGCATTTTTAGGCTTTCGGGAAATAACTGTTAGGCTGAGGCTTGTAACCTACACTATAGGTACACACTATTGTTAGGACCGAAAGGATTTCACTCACGTCCTTGTTGCCGAGGTAGAGGACGAACAGATTTCCATCGTCTCCGTCGACCTGGCGACGCCGGCGTCTGCCGTCCCCTCGGATCTCGGGTTCGGAACGCTGCAGGAGGAGACTCATCGACGTGTAGGCTCGCAGGTCGTCCAGGGTTCGGGGGAGGCGCAGCTCTACGTGCTCCAAACCTGTGAATTTCATAGGCACAGGAACCTGCGAAGGATTCAGGAGAACGGCATTAAAACAGCAACGCGCGTGATGTTTACATCGACACTAACACTGACGTTATTACTGACTTTACACCAACGTTGCTGTCCAAAATCACCTCCCAGCTCAGTGACTGGAGAGGAGTCATACGTGTGTTCGACAGTCTTACAGTATAGTGAATTATCTAGTAGGTTAATGACGACGTTAAACTGTATTACGTTTTGGAAATTCTAGCTGGAGCAAGAACATAAACTCATCTCGGCATAAACAACCGTTTAACTTAAACAAACAATCAAGTGTATTTATTATTTTTTTTAAACTACTTGCTCTTTAGTGCCCCGCCCACTTGTTTGATATTAAGCTAAGATTTGATTAAGATTTTAAAATTATTACCAACTGATATGAAACAGCGGTAGATTTTGTGTCTACGGCGGCCCAGGGCACCAAACTAGTCATCTTTTACGAAAAGAAGCCAACAAAAACACAAAATACGACAAAGCAAAAGGCGATGAATCAATTAAAACACGATGAATCGACTTTAAATAAAAAGAGTCAACTCAAAGTTGACTCGTTTAAAATGGACTCTTATTGAACGAGTCGACGACAAATGACACGATTTCATTTCAAACAGAGCGAGTCAACTTTGAAGAGTCAATGCAGTTTTAAATAAATTAAAAAAAAAAAAACAAACAGTCTGCTTTAAGTAAAGAGTCAACTTCAAAAACGAGTCGACTCATCAAAAAAGATTCGGATCAGATGAATCGACTCGAAGTAAAAACGGTCAGATTTCTTTAAAACTTTATATGAACGAATCAAAGAGTCGACTTTGAATTAAACTTGACTCATTCTGTTTAAAGCGAGTTGACACTTTTCACAACCTTAAAAGTTGTATTTATTTTTATAGTATTTGTATATCTATTGCTCGGTGCCTTGCTCTTCAGGTCCACTGTAATGTCAGACGGATGCTACCTGAGCCTACCCTAGACTGGAAAGGCGTAGATTTGTGTCGTTTTCTGTCTCGGTGCAGTGGTCTTACCCTGTTGGCGGCGCTGCGTGCTTGCTCGATCAGCTCCTTAATGCGCATGATGTTGTAGGATATGTTGTTGTTGGGGTCGATGTCAGAGCTCAGCTTCTCCACCTCAGTGAATTTGCGCAGAAGCGACGGGATGGAGCTGCTCAGGTTTTTCACTGCGTTCGGAGAACACAAGTCCGATCCGTCACCTCAAGCTTCTCGTTTCACATCGATCATAAAAGCACTACGGAGGAATTTGCACTCACCTGCCATGTCCACGTCGTCGAGCATGCGGTTGATGTTGGCCTGGTCTGGAGACCCGCTCCCGTTTAGCTCTTTAAGAGCGTCGATTTCTGCGTTTATGTCCTTCAGCCTGTTCATGGTGTCGGCGGCGGAGGCGTTCGCCGCTTGCGCCGTTCTCTTAGCGATGTCGATCATTGTAGCGATGCCGTCTACGGGACGAGGAAACGGAGTTACCAGACAGCACGTAGAGCTCATAATGCGTGAATTCGGAGATAAACACAGCTCAGTAAATACAAGCTTCAGGGCATAATGTTAGTTTTATTAGTTGAAACGGTCTCTCCTGCCTCTCTGAATGCCGCTCAGATCGGTGTTGATGCCACGCAGGTCTTTCTCCAGCTGGGTTTTCTTCTTTTTGGCGTCGTCCAAACGCTGCTTCTGATCCTTCAGGCCATCGGTCAGGCCTGAGGTGAAAATAAATAAATAAATGAATGAATACGTGGCGTGATTCACACGGAACTTTAATATTATTATTTTTTTTAAAAATCAAATCGGACGAAACGAAATGGACTCGGGTGCTTGCGGTGTTTCCTCACCTTGCAGATCTTTCTCAGCTTGTTTAGCTTCTTTCTGGAGTGACGTGCTTTGGTCTTTCAGATCCTTCGCCCTCTGGCTCACATCCCCTCCGGTGACGTCCTACAATCAAAGCAATTAATTCATTAAAATCCATTAATGTTTACTGCCTTAATTACTTTCCCTGAGCTTATTGTACTTATGTTTTTAACTTACGTCCAGTGCTTTGTCAGCTGCCTCCTTGGCCTTCTTTGCTGCCTCCTCGGCTGCCTTGATCGCCTCCGTGATGTTTCTGTAGGCGTCGACGGCGGCGAGGGCGTCTTTCACGTCGGCTCGGCCGCTCGAGTTCTGTACGGCCCTGGAAAAAAACCCAAAACGGACCGTCAGCGTGTGTCTAGCCTAGCAGGCGGGTTGAAAAATAAGCTCCGTCTTACGGAACATCGAATCCGCTCTGTGTACAAAAGAAACCCAGATGCCCGAGATTCCTAACTTTTCCGTTAATATGAAAAGCGCACAGAGGGGACGAGAGAACTCGGACGACAGTCTGTAACTGAGGTGTGCACTCATGCGCGATGCTTAAAGTTATATGAAGTGGCAGCAGATCCACGCAGCCCTCATCCGCACCCGTATCGCACTCTGACCCAGAGAGACGCTTTTCTCTGAACTGGGTCCTGTTAATGCACGACTAAACCTGCGCAGCACAAGCGGATGAAACCTTTCTTACTTCTGGAGCTCGTCAGCCAGCTTGTTGAGCAGAGCGGCGTGATCCTCGGCGTCCTTCACCAGCCCCTCCAGACCCGCCGTCTGAGAGATGTTGTTCACTCGCTCCGTCAGCTTGGTCTTCGCGCCGTCCAGCTCGGCGGCGATCTCCTCGTATTCCTGTTTCGGGAATCAGCAGGGAGAAAAAGGTTTAAGGAGGAACAGAACAAAATCATCTGTCTGACCCGGATCAGACTCCGTGATCTTTACTTACTTTTTTACTTACTCACCTAAACGGTCTTATTTTCCTCATTTACTTTCATTCTCATTTCGTTACATTCTGCTGAATTTTTTAATGAATGTACTTATTTTTCCGGCGTGTCCAAGATTGATCAGATTAGATTTACTTCCTTCTCACTTTTTTTATTGACTTATTATTAACTTATCCTCTTATTTAACTTGTATAATTTCATCCTTACGTTTTTAATTCATGTCCTACTTTACTTATTTATATGATGTATCTTTTGGCACGTCTGCCTCCGATTAAGCTCTGCGATCTTTTTTTTTTAATTTACCTTTTTTTACTTTCTCACTTGATTGTTTTTATTTGCTTATTTTTGCTTATTTACTCATTTGCACTTTTTTTTTTTTTTTAAACTTATTTGACTTTACTTTCTCCCTAAAACTTTTGCAAACACCTTTACTTAATTCTGTATTTATTTATAAATTTTTTTTATCACCTATCTTATTTCATTCACATTTACAGAACCTTCCTGCTTCCTTTTTTATTCTTTCAAGTATTTTTTGTGCTTTTTTTTACGATTTATTTTTTTATGATTCTGTTTTTTTTTACACTGATTATAAGCATTTTATTTTGAGGATGATTTGGGATTTTCTTTGGATGAACATTTTATTTTTTTTTGGTATGATTCTTTTTTGATGATTTTGTGGCAGTCTATTCAGACTATTTTTTTTTTGATAATTCAGGGTTTTTCCTTCTTTTTATGTCATGCCTGGGTTTTTTTGCTATGAATCGGTTTTCTTTTTTTGAATGAAGGTTTTTTACATCAGGTTCAGAGTAAGTTAGTCACTTAAACAGTAAATCGCTGAGCGTGTGGGCTACTATTACATCATTCTTATTTAAATCAACAGCAGCAGGTGCGTCTTTGAGCCGTAAAGTAAATAATGTCGAGTCGGGTATTTAGGAGGATTCTCTGGATCATCAACAATCGCAGCCAATAGCGTGCGCGTTCCCGAGCCGTTACCTTCTTGCCGTCACTGAGCATCTTCAGCAGATCCTCCACGTCTTTCAGCTGCTTCTTTGCCACGGCGATGTCGTTCTCCACGTTGCTTTTCTCTTTCTCCAAACCATCAATGCGTTTCTGCGTGTGGAAGCATGAACGTTAAAGGTGACCACTACACTTGGATTCAGTACAGAGGAGGAGGGAACGCGATGCGGACGAGACCGATTCCTACCAGCTGATCGTTGAGGGTCTGATCGTTGAGTGTGTTCTGCGTGTTGGCTTGCTTCACCGTCTCGCTAGCTTCCTTCAGAGCCTTCTCCAGCTCCTTCAGCTTGTCCTCGTAGTCCTGCAGGAGTCCCCTGATCCTCCCAGCTGCTTCCTGGTTCTGATTCAACTGTTTCGTGCAGTTGTCCTTGACATAATCTAGGACTGCAGTGCGCACACACACACACACACACACACACACACTCAATAAGATTATGATGTCTTTCCTATAATACATTCCCATATACAGTAGGTATAAACTTACAAACAGGTTAATAACTACAGGTTAAAACTCAACACAAAAAAGGTCATAAATTATTACACTAAATATGTAAAAACAGAATCGTATAACATCATTGCATATAATTATAGAATTACATAATAATAAAAAGTATATATATAAGTAAATGTTTGTTTTATTTAAATTATTACCTTTTTTTTTTTTTTTTTTTTTTAAGGTGATTTTGCTTTTTTGTTTTTTTTTTTTTGTTTTTTTTTTAGATTATTCTGCATTTTTTTTAATGATTGTTTATTCGGGTTTTTAAATTTTTTTTTTTTTTTTTAAACAATTCTGCTTTTTAATCGGTTTAATAATCTGTTTGATTATTTTGTTGTTTGCCCTGTTGTTAGTTCTGTTTTTCGACGCGTCGCTTTCTTTGAAAGGTGACTCCGTCTGTATTAAAGAGCATTCCGGGTTGAATGATTATTAATAATTATTTTTTTAAGATGATTCTTGAGTTTAATGATTATTAATGATCATGCACAGACTCCACTTGATAAACGTCTGGTTATTATTGTGCCACCAAAAAAAAAAACAAAAGGCAGTTATGTTTCCGAAATCATAAACGTACCCTCCGCTCAGAATTCTATAACCGATATGAACATATCATACATTTTCTTAAAAAGAAAGAGCGAGCGAGCGAGCCTGTGTGTCCACACGGCAGGTCAGTGACTTGACGTACGTTTCTTCGCCTCGTCCAGTTCTTTCTCCGCTGCATCCGTCTGAGGTTTGAAGCTCCTGTCCTGCATCTCCTGCACCAGCCTCTCGGCCTCCTTCAGCAGCTTGTCCGCGTCCCCTGAAGGAAGAGCGCTGCCTCCCGTCGACGGATCGCTCAGCTGCTTCAGGAGCTCTGAGAGAAGGAGGACACGTCGTCAACACCCTGTTTGGCGCATGCGTGAGTGTTCCGGCAGTGACCACGTGACCTTTAAACATCTCACACGATTAGGTTTGGACACTGAATGTGACGCCACGGTGAGAGATAAGCTACAGTGTGCTTACCTCGGATCTTCCTGAGCATGTCCAGCACCTGGTTGTTGAGATCTTTAGCTTTTTGGTGAGTATTCTCAGCAGTTTTCACCGCCTTCTGGGCCTCGTCTGACTTCTTCTCAGCCTTATACATAAAACAATACAAATGAAATGATTACAATGACAGCACGTCATAAAGCTTTAGTCCTAAACAAAGAAAAATAAATAAAATAAAATCAGACAGTACCTCTTGTTTCAGCTTGTTAATGTCTAGAGTCAGAGTGCGCACGTCTCGCTCCAGCTCGGTCACTTTGGGCCTCAGCTTTCCCACGTCAGCTGTGTAGGTTCTCACCATGTTCTGAAAAAGCAGCATTTCAGTACATCAGTATTCTCGATCGCTAATGAATTCACTCCTGTTCTCATGTACCTGAACCCATACCTTCGCTTCACCGATGGCTTTCTCGAGCTCCTTCAGACGCCGATAGGCCTCGGAGCTGGAATTGCGCGAATCCAGCTGCAGCTTGAGCCGCGCCAGCTCTCCATCCAGCCGCTCCAGCTCGTCTAGTAAGGTCTGAGCGCAGCTGTCACATTCTGACACACACACACACACACAGATAAACATCATGCTGGCATTTTGACACGTGACTTCCTCTGAACAAAGGCAGCAGAGGGAAGAGCAGCGTACCTGTACATTCCTCTGCAGGGTTCGTGTCTTTAGGGTCCTGGATGTAATTGCACACTGGAGGAGAAGCGACAAGAAATCAGTCTAACATGATCTCGCTTTAAAGAGAGCGTGTGTGATTTGGATCCTGAAAGCGGTGTACCTCCGGTGGTGGGAGAGCAGGAGTTCCCGTTGCAGTTACACGGCTGACATCCGCCCCCGTATTCAGCAGGTCGGCCGAAGTATCCAGGAGCACACCTGAGGAACACAGTTACGAACGCACTCAATTCAATTTTAATAACTCGATCAGGAGCAAGTTGGAAACATCGGAGAGAAAGTATCGGAGAAAGATCTCCAAAAATATGCAAGCAAAACCAAGTCATGCAAAAGACCAAGAGATGAAAAGATGACCTTTTTCTTTTTTTCCCTTTTAAGTATTTTTTGTGCTTTTTTTTACGATAAATTTTTTTATGATTCTGTTTTTTTTTACACTGATTATAAGCATTTTATTTTGAGGATGATTTGGGATTTTCTTTGGATGAACATTTTTTTTTTTTTTTTTGGTATGATTCTTTTTTGATGATTTTGTGGCAGACTATTCAGACTATTTTTTTTTTTGATAATTCAGGGTTTTTCCTTCTTTTTATGTCATGCCTGGTTTTTTTTTGCTATGAATCGGTTTTCTTTTTTTGAATGAAGGGGTGATTCAGGATTTATTTTGGGGATGATTCAGGTTTTTTTTTTTTTTTCGATTATTCAGGATTATTTTCAATGATTCAGATTTTTTGATGATTCAGAGTTTTATTTAAATGATTGGATGATCAGGTCTTATTTTTGGGGTGATTCAAAGGTTTTTTGGATGATTCAGGTTTAGTTTTTTTATTATTATGGGTTTTTTCATAATTCCTAAATTTTTGTCAATGATTCTGGTTTTTTTTTTGGTGGAGTCAGGGTTTTTTTTTTTGATGATTCTGAGGATTTTTGGGGGATGATTCTCAGTTTGTTAATATGATTCACTCTGCTGATGATTCAATTTTGTCCCAGTCATAAAATTTTTTATCCTCAAAAAATTAGCAGTATGTCCTCAGAAATCACCTAATAAACCACACCTCTGTGCATTAAAAGGGAGGCTGCGGCGTTTAAAAGCCTTCACTGGGCACATTCAGCCATGGGATAACTCACCTCTCACACTTTTCTCCCGTGTATCCTGGCTTACACTGACACTGAATTCTCCCAGATACCTCGCTGCAGCCCACAGCAAAACTGAGGAAACACACACAAGTCATAAGTTCATCACACAGATATGGACACAGATCATTCTCACAACAGTGTTAAAGCACACCAGTGAACTTTTCAGCCTCATCTGTACTATCACTAGGCACCTTCAGAGCTAAAGCGACGTCTACGGATAGCTGTGGTAGTCCAAAAAACTCTCATAAATTATTTGGCCAAAATTTTAATTAACGAATTAAATGGCTCCATAAATAATTTAGTCCAAATTTTAATAGGAAAAAAGATGGAATTCATTCATTTAAAAAAATTAACCAAAAAAAAAAATAAAAAATTCCAGATTCATACATTTTTGGTCAAAATGAATTCATTTAGGTTTAAAAAATGTTTAAATCAAAATTTGAAAACAAATGGACAAAATAGCAGACTAATTTTGTTAGACTAAATAAGCATCTTACAAATGATTCAGTTGACAATAGACTAAATGTTGTGGGGAAAAAAGTGGAAAAAAAAAAAAAAAGACTTTAGATGCAAAAAAAAAAAGTTAACCATAATAAATGTTATATAAAATGTAATATAAAACAAGTTTCTCACTTGTTGCCCCCCAGGGGAAATGGACATGGACAGATGGTGCAGGTCCCCAGAGCGGCGTTGCCATAGTAGCCGTCTTTACAGTGCTCGCAGTGATCTCCAGCTGTGTTGTCCTGACAATTCTGTTCAGATTAAATCAATAACTCACTGAGGGAATTCTTCAAAAATCACTGATCCTTTTGGTGTTATTGGTCCATTTAGCCCAAGACTTTTATACCTTCGCTCTTTTATACATGCATATCTGTATATCTCTGTGCTCCCAGTCATCTGTCTGCTTCCGCACTTATCTTATTCCTGATCTTACTCAACAGAACACTGATTGCAATGCACTTAAGTAGGCTCTGAATTACACTGAAATTGCCGAAATGCAGCTCTAAGGCACACCGAGGCTGCTGTCCTTGGAGTTAGGTGATCTTCCTGCTCTAACACACCTATTAAACATGTTCACTGAACACCAAACAGCATTTCCAGGATCATAGGTAGGATGGAAAGGGTTCCTTGACCGCATGGGAAGTTATTATGCAATCATACACTTTTATAACTCAGGTCAAATCATGCGCTGTACCATATACTAGCGCACACAAGTAAACACCACTGTGGAGGCTGACAAATAAACAGAGCTAAAATAGCTCTGAAAGCACTAATTACTCACTCTTGCTGTGTTTTAATATTTCTGTAAGCATTCTTACAGCTTTGGTATTTTTGTGAATGATCACGATGACTACTATAAAAGCGCGCAAATTATATAACCATATAGAAGCTGTCTGAACCCTGAATACACCAGTGAGTCATCACAACAATGTAAAGTGGATAAGAGTAGACTTATATACATATACATTGTGTGCTCCAGGGAAAACCCTTCTCATGGTGAAAAAGTGAACAAATAAATCCGAGGCAATAATCACGCAACGATTCACCAGATTCACGATTCTGATACTGGGTTCATGATTTGATTGGAAAAATATTAAACGAAGAAGATTTTATTGCCAAAAAATGCAACACTTTCTATTCTTTATCAACCTAAATGTTCCTTTTGGAACATAATAAAGCACTGTTGTTTCATTTTAATAGCCAATAATAATTATTTACAAACATTTCTGAAGGAAACTTTTCTTAAAAACCATTTATGAATATCTGTGAACAAAACTACCTCCATTTATTTCTCTTTTCTTTTGTTTTCAGCAGTCTGTAAAAGATAGCTCTGATTTCTTGTTCAATCTACTTGCACAGTCAATCGCACAAAAGCTCTTTCCCTTTTTAGATCTGTTTATGTGTTTCGCACGCAGTTACTTCCGCCTATGCAGTCAGTTGCATTGTCTATATTACATATTATTGCATCCTCTGTTGTCTAAACACCGCAATTACAACTAGGAAAAGAGATTACACAGCAAATCATCATATATTTGTACCGCAATTTATCATCGCACGATATATCATTATATTCCTAGTCAAAGTGAAACATATTGATGGTTTCTTAAATTCGAAGTGTCAAAGTTTGTTACAGTCAGAACAAAACCAAACAGCTTCTACGAATACAGCTTGTTACATTTTTCTTACCAGGCATCTCCCTGTAGTCTCATCACAATCCTCCGAAAGTCCATTACACGCACAGGAAACGCAGCGGCCATTTCTGTCTCTATAGTAACCACGAGCACATCTCTGTACGAAGAGCGAGAGAAAGAGAAAAGAGAAACCCATGAACTTTTTCATCTGTAACGACTTCTAGCACTTTAAATGCTGGATAACATCTCTGGAATTTTCTCCAGGTCACATGTTCAAGTGGAAGGATTTCTTGAAGCATGGGAGGAAGAAAATGTTACGCAATATATAGATAAAAAAACAAAAAAAGCAAATCGCTAGAATGTCCTTATGCTTTTAGCACGGGTGCTAGTTAACCAGGTTTTGTGTATTTGCTCATTGTGCTTATTTAAGATCAAAATGCAGCCATTTCATTTCATGCAGCATTTTCAGAAATGAAACAAAAAAAGGAATTAACACATTTTTTTTTTTTAAATACTTCAGTGTGTGTTTTCTTGAGATATAAATGTTGTGAATTATCAAAGAAAGAAAGTAGAATTGTTATGAATTACAATGGCTAAACGGCACACTCCTGGAATCTCCGCTAAATAGTCATCGTGAACTAATATTTTCAAACAGGTAAATTCTAGCTGTCGATCATCTCACAAAACTCCAACCAGCTTGAGTTTCTCTGAACTTGAACTCGGTCACCTGTAATCTCTGTGATCCAAATTAAACTGAAAACAGATCTGGGTCATGTAATCTGCATACTCTACCTACAGAAGATCTTAAACCAGCGTTTCGACCGAGTAAACGTAACGTTCAATCCACGACGTTTTAAACCCTGAAGCATGAAATCCAAGACTTCGGCCTTGGAATTTTTACCTGGGTCACCTGTCCATCATCCAGTAAAGGAATCTCAATCCTCTGTGTATCCAAATCGCTAAGTGAAGGAATCTGAATCCTCTGAACGCCTGAATCGCTAAGAGAAGGGAAGTGAATCCTCTGCTGCCCCTGATCGTTCAGGATGGGGTTGTTGTGCAGCCGAGTCTCGTCTCTCTGAGGCTTCCTGTGAGAAGGTCTCGGTCCGGCAAAACACAGATCCAATAGCGCGAAGCTGACGAGGAGCCAGAACGCTCGCTTCACGCACCTCTCGGACATTCTACTGGTAGCGTCTGAACTAACTGTGTGTGTGTGAGTGTGTGTAACAGACGGTGCTTTATGAGTGCCGTGAGTGAGGGACACACCCCGAACATGTGCTCATACCTGCGTCAGGGGAAATACACTCACAAACGGTGCGCCACACACACACACACACACACACACACACACACACACGTACACATTCTTTCCCCCTGCACTGACTTAATGATTAGTAATGCTAGAACATAAACAATAATGCTATAACTACAACTAAACACAAGCATCAGGAAACCTTTTTTAACACTTTTTTTGGTTCCCAAATAAAAATACTGTCATTTTGTGAGGTCATATGATTCTGTTCCATCATTCTGAGGACCGCTACTCCTTTTTTGGTCCTCACAAAAGACTAATCACGTCGACACACACACACACAGAGCTTATACATTTTGTTTAAGATTTCTATCTGCAAAACGTCCTTGAAAGCGATGGTTGGTTTCCTCTCTGGACAACAGAGCTGTCCTTGTAGACTGAAAAAGAAAATTCTGCCATTTGCACCAGGAGACCAAGATCCGTCATTGACGACCAAACGAATATGTGTTAACGCTGTTATTTTGCTACTAATCTAAGTTTTAACATTGTTTAAGTTGAAAGAATGCTGCATGCGGTGTCGGTTACAGGAACTCTAAAGTAACGTAAGCGTCACGTTTTAGGGTTTCGTTTACATAGCTCTTCTTGCTGATAACATTTATTGATTTATTATTTTACTAATTATTTATTAAAGCCACTGGTTTCCTGAGAGCTCATGGTGAAGCGGGATGAACCCAGATTCATGTTGTTTAAGGTATAATTTAATTGATACAATATATAATAGTTTTAACATATAAAAGATATTATAAATAGTTTATGAATCTGAAGAACGGAGGATAATTTAAAGAAAACTAACGACTATATCTTATATTTTGTATTCATGTCTTGTAAGTGCTTGTGTGATCATATTTTGGGTATAAAAAAAAACCTACACAATCATATCAGACTCAGACAGTGAGTGTATGCAGTACTCACTACTGAATCACACAATCCATGCACACTGCACATACAAAGGTGAGGGTGTGGCTGCCGCTCCTCACACACACACACACACACACACACACACACACTCACACTCCACAAGTGTGTACAAACTGTCTGGCCGTCATTTTTTAGTAATGCGGAGCTTCCACGCCCTGCCCGAAGGTGTCCGAGCATGTCCTTGTTGTGCATTTGTGAGTTTTACATTGCTGTAGGCGACAGACTTTGTACTTCCTGCCTGTTCTGCTTTCCTGGGTGAGGCTTTACATTATGTGTGTCAGTTCTGCTGTGGTTACCATGGCGAGAAAACAAACCCCACAGCTACAATCCCAGCAGCCCATAATAATCACAAAACGAGTGATGTGCTGTGCTCATACATAGTGAATCGGTTACTATGTTGTATTTGTTATTATTAACCAAGGCTGCATTTACAAACACGTTTCGTGTCTTTTTGACGTGGACTTCGATATGAACGCGTGTCGAGAGATGTCGATTCAGGTTTTGACGTCAACCAATAGGAGGTCTAGGTCAAGGCTTTAAGTATTCATGTTAAGATGGAGGACAAATTAATGGACGCTCATATCCACACTGCAAACTGTCGTTTTTACGACAGTTAAACAATGTTACAGTAACAACCTGTATTACGCGAAGAATACGTACTACGTAATGTGCTGTTATAGGGAAATAATTCATGAGTCGGTAGTGTCACCACGATGAAGCATGCCCTGAGCTACGATGGCATTTTAGGGCCACTGTTTAAAAAAAAAAAAAAAATACAAGGTTTCAAATATAAGGTATTAGATCAAGAATAAAGTTGTAATACATCAAGAAAAAAATGTATTATCTGATATGAAAACAAGTCGCATTATTTTGACAAATTCATGGTATTTCGAGAATAAGGTCTTACTAGATTGAGAAAAAGTCATATTATAACTTGCAGTATTTGAAAGAAAGTTGTAATATATCTCTAAAAAGTCATAATATATTCAATAAAAAGTTAACATATTGAAAAAAGCAAGCCATAACATTAATAAGAAAGTTGTAATATCTGATAATCAGGAAAACAATGCACAATATTTTGAGAATTAAGTCAGAATACTACGCCAAAAAGGGTATGAATGAATGGTATTATTGAAAAGTACATCAAGTACCAAATAATGGCAGATAATGGTAGCCATGAGTTTGTATTTTCTGCTAAGCACTCAGGTGATGTATTTTATATATATATTAAAATTAAATTGCGAACTTTACGTTTCACCTCTCACAGTTTGACATTAGCGAAGCAGTTTATGTAAGGCATCAGAAAACAGCATTACTAGTCTTGCAATATAAATAAATAAAACACTCTGGAATGTTATCAGTTTGTGAACTGCCAAATATTACTTCGAACTCAAACAATACAAATGTCGATCCTACTCATTTCTATCTAGCTTAGCTTGCTCAGATATTAGCACGGATATCACTGTAATTGCTGTACAGCTCACTCAAGCGCCCCAGAAGTTAGTTGAGAAAC
The DNA here is from genome assembly GCA_030068235.1 of Notoglanidium macrostoma. Taxonomy (NCBI): domain Eukaryota; kingdom Metazoa; phylum Chordata; class Actinopteri; order Siluriformes; family Auchenoglanididae; genus Notoglanidium; species Notoglanidium macrostoma. The sequence continues at coordinate 3,390,115 of JAQQZR010000001.1, forward strand.
ATTACACCATCCACGTCTGGATGAGTTTCTGCATCAAAATAGGGAGAACAATGATATCCAAAAGCAAACATTCCTACAATTATCATGTCAATGCCCTTTTGTCCCCCTACAGATGCCAAAATATCCCTGTGAAAGCAGCCTGTGGTTACAGGATTAGCGAGGATAACCGTTTCTAGATGAGCAGATCACCCAACTAATCCGCCATTTAGGGAAACAAAAGCTAAATCAGTTTACGAAAGAAGCTCGTTCACTGCGGGGAAACCATTAACACCAAGTCAGTTGTTGAGATAAACGCAACCCTGTTTCCAAAAAAAGTTGGGATGCTGTATAAAATGTGAATAATGACAGAATGAGATGATTTACATATCATATAAACTCATATTCAAATGAAAATTGAACAAAGATTTCAAACATATGTTGAAACAGAGAAATCTAATTGGTTTTTTTTTGGGAAATGTATGCTGATTTTAGAATGTGATGCCAGCAACACGTTTCAAAAAAGTTGGGATGGGGCATGATTACCACTGTGTTGCATCACATCTTGTTTTACCAACACTGTAAACATTTGAGAACTGAGGAGAAATCTTGTCACATTCTTGCCTGATCTAGCATTTCAGCTGCTCAACAGCAGTTCGGTATTTTTCGTTTCATGAAGCGCCAAATGTTTACAACGGGTGACAAGTCTGGACCACAGTCAGGCCAGTTCAACACCCGGGAACTCATCTACTACAGAACCTTGCTGTTGTAATACGTGCAAAATACAGTTTGGCGTTATTTCACTGAAATAAGCAAGTCCTTCTCTGAAAAAGACACCTGGATGGCAGCATACATTGCTCCAACACCTGTATATATCATTCAGCATTAATGGTGCCTTCCTAAATGTGCAAGTTACCCATGCCATGTGCACTAATGCACCCCCATACCATCACGAATGCTGGCTTTTTAACTGTGCGCTGACAAATTAAACAAACCAGACGCCCCCGCTCTTCTTTAGTCCGGAGGACGCGGCGTTCCAAATATTCCGAATTTCACATTTTGATTCTGATCACAAGACATCTTGAATGAGCTCAGGCCCATTGAAGGTGAAGGGGTTTCTGGATCATGTTTATATATGGTTTCTTCTTTGTATTGTACAGTTTAAACCTGCATTTGTGGAAACTGTGTTCACAGACAGTGGTTTTCAGAAGTGTTCCTGAGCCACTACAGAATCGTGTCTATTTTTAATGCGGTGCCGCCTGCTGAAGATCACCTCCGTCCAATAATGGTTTCCATCTTGTTCCATTTGTACAGAGATTTCTCTTGATTCTCTGAATCTTTCAGTGATATTATGTACCGTGGAATATGAAACTCATTGCAATTTTACATCGAGGAGCATCGTTCCGCTTAAATCGTTGCACTATTTGCCCATGCAGTTTTTAATTTTTACTCCATCTCTTTGTGCTCTTTTTATACCAAAACATGTTATTGACCTGTTGTCAATGAACCTAATTAGTTAGAGATGTTCCACCAGCTGTTCGTTTTTTTAAACCATTACACAACCTTTCCAGTCTTTTCTTGCCCCCTCCCAACTTTTTTGAAACGTGTTGCTGGCAGTAAATTCAAAATAAGCCTGTATTTGTCATAAAACAAAAACATTTCTCACTTTCAACATCTGATACGTAGTCTTTGTTCTATTTTCAATTGAATATTTACCTGATTTGCAAATCATCGCATTCTGTTTTTATTTACGTTTTATACGGCGTCCCAACTTTTTTTTTAGAATCGGGGATGTATACAGTCGACCATTATCTGATCTGTGGTTGACGATTTTTCCCCGCTGACCTCATTGTGTATACATGAACAGGCAAGTCTACACAATGATGACTCTCGATCTGGAAAATCACCCTTACAAAGCCTGTCTCTTTAATACAAACTTTTATGACATTTTTATTGCATGACCCTGAGCAGCACAATAAATCTGGATCACTATTTATAATGTGAGTGAGCTTGACGTACAGAAACCTGCTTATTTTTTGCTTCACTCTCTTCAGTAATAGACATGTTTCGTGTATAAGGGTATTCTGTTTTCTGTAACTCTCAGCTGTCTTCCTTCAGAGACATTTTATTCAGTATCTGAATGTTTCGCAACGCCATGCTGTCTGCCAAATCTCATGCATGCATGAAGATCCAATTATCATGTTAGATAGAAACGATATACCTGGATCTCTGTCAGCCAGCTCACGCTGTACATGTCCATAAAATATGCTATAAATACAGAAGATAAAAATCTATTCGTGTACAGAATCATAATGAGCTAAAACTTGTCCTGAGAAAGCAAGTCAACAGCCATCCTCCCTAATGATCTCTTTTAGAAAAAAAGAAAAGGTCAAGAAATGAATGAGAGGTGTGTGCTGACCTGACAGGAGTCGCCGCTGTACTCTGCTGGGCAGGAGCAGACCTCCACAGTGCCTGCTGGCGCCCCGGTGCCCACCCTGCTGGCCTCCTCCAGGCCCACCTCGCCCACGCTGAGCCTCTGAGTGTGCCTGAAATGGAGTGCTCGGATCCACACGGCCTCCAGACGTGCCAGCACTCTCATTATCTCCGCTCGGGACACGGGTCTGTTCGTCCCACTGTGGCGGAAGTTGCCCTGTAAGAGCGGACAGAATTAGGTTTCGAATGTCAAATTGTTCATTTAATTCATTTTACTGATTTTTAAAAATATTTTAGATATATATATATATTTTTGATATCACCTAAAGACATCAGTGAGTTTAGTTTTATACAAATGAACTATTAAATCAATATAAATCATTATTACAAAGCGTTTATTACTATTTTATATCAGTTACCTTGTTCCATTATTGTTAAGATTTTATTTTCGAAATTTTCTGCTTCTTCCTTTATGCCTTTTTTGTATGACATTTTGTCTTGAAATGAAATGCTCAATATCAAAAAGGTTGTTGTTATTATTATTATTATTGACAAAGACAAAAAGCTCCTAAAAACAGTCTACTAGACGAAGCAGAGAACTGAGAAAATAAACCCAAAATAAATCATTATAAAATAAGAGTCGCTATAAAATAAATAAACAAATAAGGTAAAATAACAATACTATTACAACTACTACTAATACAATAATATTACTACTATGAATAATAATAATAATAATAATAATAATAATAATAATAAACTACTACAATCATGAACAATAATACAATCATAAATAATTATACCACCACCTAATACAACAGTAATAACAGCAATAACAATAAGAATAACAGCAACAATAACATCATCAAAAACAGCAACACCACCACCAAGGACAACAACAGCAACAATAGCAATAACACCACCACCACCACCACCCCAAGCACAGCAGCAACAATAACAACAATAATAGCAATAACCAAGAACAACAGCAACAGTAACATAAATCACAGCAGCAACAACACAAAGAACAACAATAACAACAAAAATAGCAATAACACCACCACCACCCCAAGAACAGCAGCAATAACAACAGCAACAACACTACCACCAAGGACAATGGCATCAATAATAACAACAACAACAACAACATTACATGCCATAATGACATTACTCATAATGTATGAAATATAAGATCATGTAATTAATGAATATGCTTTGTTAAGGTGGAAATAAATGTATTTCTGGAAACATAACTTAAAGCACTATTGTTCAATGGATATGTGATACAAGATGGACTGGAAGAGACATTTAATTAGATAAAAGTACATTGTATTTACAGTGTTACTGCCTGTATATAAAGCTGAAGCTACAGGCGAATCAGCCTAATTCATCGCTATGCAGGTTTAAGACTTCTGCGTTAGATCTGATTAAACGTTGGCTCGAGATGTGATGAAACGCACCTGGATTCAACAAAAAAACATTCAGCACTCTGATCCTTCTGGAACATCAAAACAAGACTGAAAATGAATGAGGCGCAAATTCTTGAGCATTTTAAATGCGATACCCTGTTTCCTATCAAGCCACAACGTGTTTCCTCTGAGCTCTCCTTTGAGAAAAGTCACATTTGTGTGTGTGCGCATGTGTGTGTGTGTGTGTGTGTGTGTGTGTGTGCGTGTGTGTGTGTTACCTCGACTAGCTGAACACGACCCTGATAGACCCTGTCTGGCAAAGGCGACTGAAGGTCCTGATAGACCACCGTCATTTTTTCTCCCTGTGACAACCAAAGGAAAATATCACGTTTCGTACACAATCGCTGTGTAGAAAAGCACGTGTGAATATGAGAGATGAACATATACCTTGAGAATAACGTCAGGTTGCTTGTCTAGGAGGCTCATCCCTTCGTGTGGGAGGCCAAAAGATTTGACCTGGTAAGTGAGGTAACCCCCATAAGAAGACACCTGGAGCAAACACAGCACAAAAAGCTGGAATAAGACAAAGAATTTCTTCAAATCATTTGAATGCGGTCCGTTGTTATTATCTAGATCAACATGGATCAACGGACATGAGGGACAGAGGACGCTCTTACCCTGTCCCCAAGGTACGACTGAGGCAGGACCCAGTGGAGCTGTAGCACGGACGCAGGAAGCTCCTGAATGTCAGCCACCACCGTATTACTGAGTGGGTTCAACACGCTCGCCACCTCGTCCTGATCAGCTGTTACCAAGCGCCACGAGCGCATGTCCACGAACTGGATGAGGTCAGAGAGAGAGAGAGGTAAACAAAAACATCCTTCAGTGGTCTGAGGCTTAATAACCCTAATATAGAGAAATACTGCATCATTAATCATCAACCACATCATCAGTTAGAAAGTACAAAATAAAAATTTTGCAATTTCTATACTTCGGTATGCTTTTCATTTCCATATTTTTAAACAAAAAAACCAACATTGCATATTTTAAGTGCAATAAAAAGGGACAGATGGACAGAAACACACACCTTCCCCCTGCGCTTCTCGGAGCTGCGGCACTGATCCGTCACGCCGAAGCAGAAGCACTCGGTACATCCTTTCGGGTTGCTCGAGTCGAAATGAAAGGAACCCTCACGACACACGTCACACCGCTGCCCCACCACATAGCTCTGAGAGAACACACACACATTCCCACGTGTTAACGTTCCCATAATCCCGATTTCCCAACCGGCGGAGCACGTTTTACACGTCATCCTATGTATAGAGGTTGTGAGGTGGGTAGAATGTGGCCTTTTGTGTGCTATTAGTATATTTTTGGTCACTACAGAGCTTACAAAATTTTCAGATAAGTGTCTTATTCTTAACCTAGAAACCAATTAGAGAACCAGTTTGGATGCGACCCAAAAAAAAAAAAAAAAAAAGAAAAGAAAAATTATGAAAAATTGCTCCGCACTCGTCACCTTGCAGAGGCAGCGGCCGGTGTCGGGGTCGCAGATCTGCTCCCTCACTCCTCCGGCGTTACACGTGCACGCCACACAGTTGGGGAAACCGTGGTAACCGGCGACACACTGCGAGCACTGCCGCCCACCTACCCTGGGTTTACAGCTGATACACACAGATAAACCAGAACACACTCTGGTCAGAAAAGCGACGCTAATTAGCACAGATATAGTAAGTCATCATTTTTTTTTAAAAGAAATATTCGGGAATTGAATTTATACTAACGAAATTTACAAGCTGCGTCAAATTCCTAGAATTGAAATGTATTATTTTGAAAAATTGGACTGATTTGTTTTGAATTCATCTCCTTCGATTTTAAGGCTGTTTATTTCAGTGCTTAGAGATTCACATTGTAAAATTAACGAGTTTAAATCAATTTGGTTTGTTGCTCAAATATTTAGATTCCATAATTAAAATGTTCGGATATTAATAGCGCATATTAAAAGTGCATTAATGCTGCTCGTTACAGCACTGTGTGTGTGTGTGTGTGTGTGTGTGCGCGTGTTAGTTCTTAACTTTCGTTCTATCTAAATTTCCTCATTACGAAACCAACATTTACATTTCATTATTGAGAATATGACATGTTGAAATTCGTTTTGATTAAAAATCCAGTGTCGTTTCAATTTCTTCATCAAGTATTCAACGATGTTTACATTTTTTAATCAAATTCAAATTTTAAGTGATTAAGAATATGTCGACATTTAAATTCCGTTACTAAGAATCCGCTATAAGACTCCAAAATTTCATTATGTAGAATTTGATGGTGTTTAAAGTTTTCATTAAAAATCCAAATGGTGTTTAAATCTTTGATATTTATAAAAAAAAATAATAATAATAAATAAAAAAAAAATCAAACAGTTTAAATTTGATTGATAAGAATGCAACAACGATAAAATTTCATTGTTAAGATTTCAATTGTATCTTTAAAAAACAAATAATGCTTAAATTTCATTATTACGAATCCAATGGTGTTGAAATGGTGGATTTTAAATTTCATTTTTCTAAATATTCGGAGTTTTTTTTTTTTGCTTCAATAAATCACAAAATCGACGGGTTATTTTGCCGATGTAAAACATGCAATTCTCCATGCAGATCAAAGTTACACATGCAATTGTTCAGTAAACCAGCAGTGACTACTGTACATCAGGAAACGTGGTTTTAGTGAGAACGCGTGACTCACGTGCACTGTCCGGTGGTGACGTCGCACTGGCCCGTGTCTCCTTTAGGGATTCCGGTCGGTGAACAATCGCAGCCTTCGCAGCCCAGCAGCGGGTGATAGCTGAACGTCTCACTCTGACACACGTCGCACGCAGGACGTACTGTCTGCGGAGGACAAATACACTCGCCGGTCACCTCGTCACACAGCCTCCGGCCGCACTCGCACGCTGCCGGCACACAGAGACAGAGATCTACATCAGGGTTGCGTAAACATTTTCCATCAAGCAGCTTTTTTTCTTAAATAATAACACATTTTATTAACGTTAAAAGAAATACTGGACTGCCTTTATTTGCTATCAGAGAGTGTTCTTCAATAAATCAGGTACATTTGAAATAGACAGTGCAGTTTGATGAGAATGTGAAGTCGTCCAGCAGGGGGCACTCACGTCGGCAGTAGGGGAAGCCGTAAAACCCTGTGGCGCAGCGGGAGCACTGGCGCCCAATCACATGAGGCCTGCACGGACACTGGCCTCCTATTGGCTCACACGTAGGGCTGGTTGATCCTGCTTTATCACAATAGCAAGGCAGAGCTCCGTCCAGATAGTGAGCGACCAGCGAGCGAGCCGAACTCTTACAGAACTCCGAGGCACTGTGGATGCTGAGGGAAATCAGAGAAGCAGGTCAGACTCAGACTCGGGTCTGTAGTGATGGAACGTGGAAGGTGTCCAGATGTTAACATGAGACGCTTTTGGAGCGTCGTGGACTTTCAGAACTTTCAAATTTTAGACATAGACAAGAAGAAAGTACAGGCGTACTCGATGTGAAATCCCTGAGCTCCGCACTGACTGATGAAATCCGAAGCCTTGTCCAGAGCTTTAGGATGAAGAAGTTCAGGGCTGTAGCTGTCCTCAGGAATCACCAGCACTGAATCCTTAAACAAAAATACAGGCACGGCGTGAATAAATAACCTCAATCCATCATTAACCATTTCTAGACATATAGTGGAGTACAATACAATACAATACGTAATCATGTATTAATAAATGGTAGACAAATTCCGCTATATTTGTTATTGAATTTTATTTTGTTTGTACTGATTGAAAGCTTATGAACTGCGTGTTCAGTCATTCTATATTAAAATTTTAGCTTGATCTTGTTCTCAGACCCTGAACTTTTCGTGCTTGCACTAAAAAACGTCTCCGGGTTTTGGACTCGGACTTTTAAACGCTCCTGTAGCTGTGATGATAATAAATAATCCTAGCATTGTATCTACATCCTTGTGCTTAACTGGCAGTGCTTTTAAAAACTCCATTTCAGCTGCCTGTCTACCGTAAAAAAAAAAAAATATATTTAAAACTTGAAAGACCTGAGAGAAAGCGCCAGGACAGGATGGGCAGAGGATCACAGAGTCTCTCTCTCTCGCTCCCTCTCTGTGCGAGTGAAACACTCAGCCAGCCACATACCAGCCTCTCATAGCCGCCTCTCCTTTTTTTAATAGAGAGCCTTTACATAACTGTGTGTACGAGCTCAGATCAAGCATCACACACAGCTATCATTACTGTAAGACTAGAAAGAGTGAAAAGAAAAGGAACGTGAAAAGGTGTCCTGACCAGTGTGAGGGTTTTTCCCTTTGGGATCTTCAGCGTGATGGACAGTGTCTGCTGGAGGACGTCCAGAGCGATGCGTCTGTCCGCTATAACCACATTCCTGCAGCCGGACACGGACGGACAGAAGGAGGCGTTCATGTGACCTGAGGAAAGGCCATAAAATGTCCAGCAAAGAAATAAATAAATAAAGGGGGCTAGCATGTACTGGAAGACTGAAAAGCATTCGCCTGATCATCGGGCGTAAGCTTATGTATGCGGCGGTAATCGCATTCCGTTTCAGTGTTTGCTGTGCTTTCTCACCTTTCCATACCTCCCCCGAGTCCAGCAGCACCTCTACAGGGAAAGTAGTATGCTCAGGCTGACAGTAGTGCACTACAAACATGTAGCGGCCTGTCTGAGGTACCTGTGCTCTCAGCTCCACTTCAGTCTGGAAGCAGATTAGGACAAAGACACACAGACTTACGAGTTAATGCTTCAGCTTGGATTGGCACCGATGCTCAATTTATAATTACTTTAATACACGCACATGTACTTCATGGTGTACATGTGCCCTATTTTAGATGGAACTGATGGAACCCTCGCATTCGGATGGCAATTCAGGTAGTATACAAGGGAGGGGTTTCTACCGGGTTGCTCTGCATACTAGCCGGGATGGACGTGTGATCATGCTCCATTGGTAACATGGCATGCTAAAAGTTGAAGACGGGACAACTGCTTCATTCGTCTTTTCTAAGCCTTAGGAAGTGAATATGTGTGATAAGCGACTAAAGAATGGTAAGAAAAGGTGGTTTTCCCAATGACTGGGAATAGCAGATGAATCATTCCGGACAGGACTAAAATTACCTGATGATTGGGCAAAAAACAAGAAAGAAAAACTTCAACATGGCCAATCACAGAAAAGGACCCACATATAATGGATTTACCCCAATTGCCCATTTTAACAAATTCATCCCGTCCAAATAGGGCTCAAGACACATTCTAAATCTATAATGTGACTTCAGACCGGGCATACATCATTTGTTTGCATTGCATCTGATCCTGAAATGTTGAAAATACTCAAAATGGTGTCATTTGGTATTGGGCTGGAAGGAAAATCAGTAGAAACACACTTCCCTAGTGTGATCATTCGTAAACTGGATAGTGAGATAGATATATGTACCATGATGATAAAGGGATTTGCATACGAGCGTCAAGAGACTACATACGTTGAGTGGCAGGGGTCAATATTTATTCTTCCAATGCATCAGGCAGTCTGGAAAATCACTACGTGGGTGGGGTCTAAAATGATCAGATGACCCCAGAATTGGTTACTACTTTGGGGAGAAATTGTCTCAAGGAGGGGTAAAGCGAAAAACAATCACAGAGGAATACCTACTAATGATTTACCCCAGGTCCTCTGAGTAGGGCTCAAGAAACAATCTAAAATATGATTTCTCACTGAAATGTTGAATATAATCAAAATGGTGTCACTTGGTGAAGGACTGGAAAGAGAATCAGTCTCTAGTGGGAGCTTTTGCTGTGTGTGGTATCTGAACCACTGAGATGGGGGTACTAAAGTGGCTTGAGTGATGAGAGGAAGTTGTGGTACCTGGGGTGATTTGAGCAAAGGTCCCTCACACCGTCCTGTAGCCTGAGTGTTGAATCTGGACGGCCGGGTCACGGCCGAGGCGTCTAAAGTGAGCGCTGTTGGAGGAGTGTGGAACCGACTCTGAACACAGTGCTTACTGAAACAGAGAACCGACACAAGTTACTGCCTGGAGAAGTTGTTCTTCTTTTGTCCCTGGTGTCTTTGACAACATCAAGTGGAGATCAGAAGCGGAAAGCAGAGACACATTTCCTCAGGCTTTTCTGCTGCACCTGAATGCAGCCGTGCTCAGTCATGACAAAGACGGCGAGGAAGGTTTAACCTGCTCGGAGCTGCGTACAGCACACACTCCATCGATCTTGTTTCATTGCCTGGAGCTCCCACATCCCATCCTGTGTTCAATCAGTTCCTTCCTCCAAACATTTGCCGCAATCAAAAGGAAACATGTATAAAACCAATGTCATCTCTACACATTGTCTTGCATTTAGAACGCAATAGGTCGCTTTGCTTTGGCTCATTTTGTAAACCTTTACCAACCCAGAACTAGCCAAAGAACCCTCATACCCCATTCATCTACAAGGGGATCTACTTGCTACCCTTTCTGACAGGGACATCTTTTGTTGTATGGATCTACCTGGTGGAAGGACCCCATGAGGAAGAACACAAACACTCTTCAGGAGGAAAAATAGTCCATCAAGCATCATAACAGGTTTGTCCTTTTGGGGAAACATTTAAAAGGTTCTATATGTAGAAATCGGAACCAGACAAAGGACCCTCGAAGTCTTTAGGGGAAAATTATGTTCCATCACATAATATATAAGGTGCATTAGTTTGTCCCTCTGAGGAGAACCCTAATGGTGCAATATACACCCATTTCAGAACGGGTTCAAGAACTGTTCAACAAGTCAAGAACATAGAAGTAGCCACAGAACCCGCACAGTCTTTAGGGGAAAAAAGTTTCCATCCAGCATCCTAAATGAATCTTTGGTTTGTTGTTTTGGATGAACTGCTAAAATTTCTGTCAAACCACACAATGAAACACTTTCCCTTTCAGAAACTGTTCCAAAAAGTGTTCAAGACGCTAAGAACCTAGAAATACTCAAGGAATCCTGACATTCCCAAGGGAATAGAGGTTACATCTAGCATTCGTTGCTTGATTTGTCCCTTTCAGGGAACTCCTAAAGGTTCTGTGGAGATCCATTCAACAAATGGTTTCTCTTTCAGAAAGGGTTACAAGAAGTGTTCTTCAAGATGATAATAATCCAGAACTACCCAAAGAACCCTAATACTCCTAGATTTAAAAAAAAAAAAAAAAAGTTTCAAATGAACTAAGATTTAAGATTCTATGTTTTATCATACAGCAAAAGGGTTCTCGGTCATAAAAGGTTCCAAGAAATGTTCTTCAGGAAGCCAAGAAGTTTTTCTTCAAGAAGCTAAGAAACCAGAACTAGCTAAAGAACCCTAATACTCCTTAGGGGGAATTTCCATCCATCATCCTATAATTGTTTTTGTTGCTCTGGATGAACCTCTCAAGCTTCTATGTAGAACCATAAACCTTTTTTTCACAGAAGGGTTTCAAGTACAACCAGTTTTTAAAGTGAAAACCCAATTACTATACAAAGAATCTTCGAACACTTAAAAAAAATAAAGAGACAAATGAAGAAAACGTTTAAGTGAACCTTTAAAGATTCTTTACAGTACAGTACCATAAAGGGTTTAAGCTCTGCAAGGAACCCTGACTATCTTTGAAAATTAAGGGAATTTTTTCCCCTACCAAAATAAAGGGGGTTATATGATCCTGTAGGAAACCTATACATGTTCTTTGTAGAACCATTAAACAAAGTTTCCCTTACAGAAAGCCTTCCACGTAAAACTCCTTTAGGAAGCCTTGGACCCATAACTCTTCAAAAAAAAAAAAAAGTTTCTATCTAGCACATTAAAGGGATTTTCCTTTTGGTTCTCTTGGTGAACCTTTCTTTTGTGTCCACCTTTATGACGCTAAGAATAACAGAACCAACCAAAGAACAAAACGTTTCCATCTAGAGTCATAAAGCATTTTACTATTTGTTTATCTGGGTGAACCATTAAGGGTTCTACATCCTATACATTCAAACAAACTGACCAGGCTTCCAGGTTGAATTCCTTTAGGAAGCTAGGAACCCTTAAGTATCCAAAGAACCCTTCAGGAACCCTTTCTTTTAATGGTATAGTTATATGCCATGTGAAAGGCATCTAATAATAGGAAACATACAAGTACCTACCTGTAGTGGAGCATTTACACCAAGAAACATGACAAATTACATTAGGCACACACACACACACACACACACACACACACACAAACTTCTTCATGTTCTTGAATTCTATACTCATCTTAAGTCTTTCATCTTTCATATAGCGTATAACTACACTCTCAAAACAGGGTTCCTCAAGGGTTCTTTGGCGCGTTAGAAATCCTCAGCTGCTTATAAAAGTCCCATTTCATTTTTTTTGGTTTGTTTGTTTACAACAAACCGTAGAACCGCCCAAAGCACTGGACGGATTCCTTATTTATTCCAAGAATCTAAAACCTTTTAGGATATTTCTGCGTTCGTAGTTCCAGTTGCATCCCCGTAAAAACGGCACCTACTGAAAGGGACGCTCGATTATCGGGTACCACAGAGAACCTTTAAGAGAACCTCTCTGGCATGGGACAAAGTGAAGAGCCTTTCCAAGTTCTAGATCTCCTTTGTAAAGAAAATAAGCTTTATTTGCATAGTTATAGGTTCTCATACGTTCTCTTTTATAGGGTACTACACGGGACCTTTAAGCAGAAGTTGACTGGAAGGATATTCAGTATTTGTTTGCTTGTTTTTATTGATCTGCCAGCTCAAACAGATCTGGATCGCCAGTGTGTATAGTGCGAGCTGTGTGTATGGACTGGTATCTCGAACGACCGAGAACCAAACCGTTCACCCTGTGTCCTATTTGCTGAGGTAAACAAAATTAAATAAATATCATAACAGTGATGCGTTTCTCTACGTGACGGCTTGTTAGTAATTAATGCTCGGTTATTACGCCTGGCCCACGGCCCTCGGATCAAGAACAGACGTGGAAACACAGCGAGGCGGGTGAGAGATGATAAATGGAGGAACACTGCGCTCCAGGTGAGACACTCAGCCCCGTGTGTGTGTGGAATGTACGCAGCCACACCTGCACCACAGATGTGCTTTTTCCCCTCTCCTTACTGAAATATGACTGCATTCTGAAATGATAAAAGCAGGAGAGGCGGAAAGTTAAGTACCTGGGTGGATTCGAGCTGCGCTTCCGCAACTGTTAAAACATGACCGCTTGAGTACATGTTTAAAGATGTCTGCTTATCGACATGTTAAATCACAACTATTATGTTAAACACGCTTTTAAAAAAATGAATTTTTTTTTTTTTTGCATTGAGGAGGAGATGTTTCTTTTTTTTCCCCCTGACTTTATTTTTGAGATCCCACACAACCTTCGAAACATTTTGTTAGACAGCCCCGGTTTTTCAGCGTGGGCTCGTTTCTATTTTACGCTCAAGAGAACCCGTGTACACCGGGACATGAAAAGGAATGATTCAGAGGAACAGATCCTGTTCGGCTTCAGAAGTCTCGCACTGCCTACGTCCTGAGCTTAACCGAGTTCACTGGCGTGGTGCTGTGTTTTTTTTTTTCCACCTTTCTGTGTTTCATCGATCTACATGGATTCATTCTGGACTTTCGGAGAGTTCTCAGCCGGTTTCGGTCTATGTGGAGGTTCGCTCGTTCTTCCCGTGTTCTCTGGTTTCCTCCCACTGTCCAACTTGGTGAATCTAAAAATATTCACCCCCAGGTGTGATTTTGTGTGCGAATGATTCCCTGCAATGTATTCCCGGGATCGGCTCCGGATCCCCTGCAACGCTGGCCGGAATAAAGCGCTTACTGGAGATGGATGAATGAATGAACAAATGAATCTGTTAAAGTGTCAGAACCAATGGCTGTGCAAGGTCAATAACGTTATGCTCCGACTTCGCAAAATTCCAGGTTATTGATAACTGGTGGATGTGTTTCGAAGATGTTAGCGGGTCATGTGACTGGACTTGTAGGTCACGGTTTGGTAGATGAGTCTTGGAAATGGAGTTCATGGCACAAACGTGGTGTCAATGTTATAATGCTATAAAGATCTTAAGCTGTGGGTTTCCTCCGGGTGCTCCGGTTTCCTCCCACAGTCCAAAGACATGCAGATTAGGTCACTCTAAATTGCCCATAGGTACTGCTACAATTGCCGGGGTCGTGCTGTGTTTTCCTCCAAACACCTTAAACTTAGACTGAATGTGCAGGAAATGGACTCGTTGGCGTACATGACGCTCTTACTTTAAAGTGCCGCCTGCTTTGGATTCTATTTTACCCTGGACAGCCTTCGGAAGGGAAAAACAGGTTAAACGACAACAGCACTCTGTTTTCCGACAGGAAATTAATAAAAAAACAACAAACAAACACCTCACCTGTCCTCCGCGAATCGTCCGTGGTGCGAGACGCAGAGCGCCGTGGGCTGGACGAGCTCCATGGTGAACTCATCGGAAGGGACAGCGTACACTCGATACTGTGGGAGGGAAAAAGCAGCAAAAGATCAAGTCATTACACAATACAGGATTGCATAATACGATGCACTTGTGGGCTCTCCAACTCTTCAACTCTACACGTACGCATTAAGAGGATTAGTTTTAATCCAGCTCGTTTTCTCGCCTCTGCGGAGTTTCATACAAGGAAATTTAGTCACACATATCTGGCAACCTGGTACGGAAGGTCCAATAGTAGTCAGAAAATCATAAATCGTGATCTCTCACCAGCAGGACTGAGCGCGTTGGGGACCGCAGAAGAATCTCGGCCTTGGCGGGGAGCAGGAAGTGAGCGACGCGGTTTTGTCCATCCACCACCACGGAGCGACAGAGGAAGCTACAGAGAAGCGCAATTTTCAAAAGTTCGATTTGAGAACCAAATCTGGACCCTCGTGTCCTTTTTTCTGAATTCCGCTCTGAAAAACGCTCCTTCGACCGAATCACGCAATCAAACGCCGTCTGATAATACTGTTGTGTTACAACATAGCACTGATGTGTTATACCGGGAAATGTTTTCTTTTTTCTTTTTGCGATCATTTCATAAACACACACCTATAAGCACAGCTGTAGATGTTCGCTCTGGTTTGAACTCGGTCCCGTGGCTGTCCACCGATATAGACGTTGACGTTCTGGATAGCATCCACTTCGTTGGCGTATTCCAGAACCAGGACGTGCGAGCCGGACTCAGGGATGTGCAGCGTCAGCCGCAGCTGGAAAAAGACAAATCTGGAGTTACTACACACACACACACACACACACACACA
>JAQQZR010000001.1:3405771-3417396 GCA_030068235.1 Notoglanidium macrostoma
GGGATGTGCAGCGTCAGCCGCAGCTGGAAAAAGACAAATCTGGAGTTACTACACACACACACACACACACACACACACACGCTTTCAAGCGAAGTCATCAACACACTGAATTTAATATAGCATTTAAAGACAATTATTCAAGCATGTGCGAAACAAAGTGAGGTTCTGGAGCTTGGGACATGTGAATTTATATACATGTACATGTCACATGTAATGAAATTCAGGGTTGTTGTTTTTTTTTTTGGTTTCTATAATGTTTTTTCCATTGTTTTAAAATTGCTACGGGTTAGATTCCAGTTCGCAAATGCAAATCCTAAAAGATTCAAATCTGAAAAATTACACGTATGCCATGCTGTGTGTGTGTGTGTGTGTGCGCGTGCATGCGCATGCATACCTAGTGGCCTGTAATTATGCTAATCTCCCACCTGTCTGCCGTTGACGGACACCAGCTCGGGATGGTCTGCGGTGGGCTGGCGTATGCGGCTGGGTCTCTGCGCAGAGCCCAGGCTCTGAGACGCCAACGCCGATGGGAACACGTCCGACGGCACGTGCTTGTAGAGGAGACAGCTGCGGGCGGGGCGCACGGCAAAAACAAAATCAATCCGACCGTCTCAGCATAACGTAGCACAGTAGTCCGATTTTGCAAACAGTAATAAATAGTCATAGTTCAAATACCAACCTTTAAGACGCAGGTACGATGAATAATAAATTAACTACACACACAGCATATGAGCAGTGCACATTCTGCAGACTGATATATATTTTTGAATTATTATATAAATCGTATTAACTGGCCGCGTGAAGAATGGCACTCGTCTTTTAAGTTTTTTATTTTATTTATTTATTTTTTTTTAAATCACTGTGCCAATGGTGCGGTGGTTAGCACTGTCGCCTCACAGCAAGAAGGTCCTGGGTTCCATCCCCGGGTCACCTTTCTGTGCGGAGTTTGCATGTTCATGATTTTTGGATCAGGAGAAAATCAGACGTGATCTCAGACGTACTTGCCGTCTCCGGACTGGTAGCCACACGGCTCTGTGATCCCCTGCTGCAGAATCCTGGCTTCATAGTACGCGCTGGGCAGCAGCACCAGGTAGTCCTGGAACACAACGCGCACTATTTATTTATTTAACAGCGTTCCTGTTCAAGCATTGAAACTCCGCGAGGCGGATTCCGATCTAACACGTGATTACGTTAACGTTACACTTTATTCTTTCTCAGTTTAAAGAATAATTTCTGGTCTAGCGAAGTCTAATGAGTCTCAATAAATAATCGCTCCGATGCGGAGGGACGCGTGCATTTTGATGTCTTGTTATCTAAGAACAACGTATTTACTCGAATCGGAAGCGGGATTACCGCCGTGATACACAGATATCGCAGAGATGGTTCAAATTAAACCCGATCGTTCCGAGGCCGTGAGACATCGCCCGAGAAAAATGAACGTACTCTTTCTTACTGAAATAAAATGCCTACGTAACGTATCGATTCATTATCGTACGCTGCCTAGGCACTACGGAAGCTGCGATAAGAAACTGAATCTGACCAGCAGGATTCCCTCAGCCTGCACACACGCGATCCACTTTCCCGTGCTGAGAGTGAACGGCTGGGCGAAGCCGTCTCCGGGGACGGTGAGGAAGGCGGGAGAGCGGCTGGGAGGAAACAGCACCTCTTTACTGTCTCCGGACCCTACAGAGGCAAGAAGAACAAATCACTAGGGCGTAGTACATTTACACAGGACTGAAAGTAGGCTCAAACACCCTAGGTTCTGTTCTGTACATCACTCAGCCCTGATCTTCATATAACTGTAACTTTTCAGTTCTTAATAACACTCATAATGCATCCGTTTTATGCTATTAGAGTTCAAAATATAACACATTCACAGGCACTAAGTGAGAGACAGACAGAGGACGGACAGGGACTGGAGTACCTGGTGTGCCCCGGGTGCGGGTGACGGTGACTCGGCCGCTCACGTGTTCTCGGTTACGGTTAGCGTAGCGCAGCAGCATGAGGAAGTGAGGAGGGTGCGTCTCATTGGCATGCACACTCATACACACTTCACTCTGAAGGGAGAAAGGGAAACGTGGACACACACTCACACACGCACTGGCTGCGGGTCAGGTTTACACATCGGTGTTCCTCCAGAGCCACAAGCCTCTCTACATGAAAACTTTCTTTAAAACCTTTTTCTTTTAAAACCAGGCGCTGATTTCCCAGCATTCAGTGCAAGCTGCAAGCAGGAAGCAGGAAAGAGGGAAAATCATGCAAACATGCGCTCATCGGATCAGAGTGACTAGTAGTTACGGCACTAATAATACTTAACTGACGCTAACTATTTCAGAATTATACTACAGTGCAACGCTGCCGAATTCTGCATTGTGATTGGACGGAAGGCGTC
Source organism: Notoglanidium macrostoma (assembly GCA_030068235.1). Lineage (NCBI taxonomy): Eukaryota > Metazoa > Chordata > Actinopteri > Siluriformes > Auchenoglanididae > Notoglanidium > Notoglanidium macrostoma. The sequence continues at coordinate 3,408,164 of JAQQZR010000001.1, forward strand.
GATTCATTTTCCATGACAACAGCGTTGACGTTACAAGCTACGTACATGTTTATGCACTTGCGAGCGTTTCTACTGCATAGCAACGACATGCACATGGAGTTGTACGGCAGACGGTACGCCGATAAAAAAAAAAAAAAGAAAAAAGTTTTATTTAACAAAAAAAAAAAAAAAAACCCTAGTTGGCACGGTGAAGTTTATTTAACGTTAACGGAAGGAGCTTCCTGTGACAGCGCTTATTAACTTCAAGAGGTTTAAAAGATAATAAATAACTAAAATGGGACAAACGGTTACAGCTGATGTAAATGACAATGCTAGATGAAAATGTTTTGTTAGTTAGCAAATACTACGCTTGGGCTTGGTAAACAAACAGACAAACCCTTCACGGTCTAAGCTGCAGAGGCTTCTGGGTATTCCGTGTCATATACGGACGCAGAACTAGACAGAAGGGCGACTCTATGAACTGGGAAAACGCACACTTGAATTTGAACGGTGGCTAATTTTCGGAAGCTTCAAAACGTAATCGCTATGGCGATATTTAACGACATCCCTGATGAATACAGGATCTTACAGTAGCGTAGGAGTGAAAAACAGGGAAGAATGTAGCACAGGATAGTCAGTCTGCTCATCACTTACAGCTGCAGTGAGAGGAAAAGCTCGATCCCGCCACCAGTAAGACTCTCCCGCGCACGGGCGTGTGCAGGCCAGTGCTCATGTAGCGCATTACTACGGTAAAGGGACCAGGGGAGGTGACGACGGCGTACGCCACCAACTCTGGCTGAGAAGAGAGACAGGGTTAGAGCTCAGAAGCTTCATCATGACTGCACATGTTTAACTGCGGCACAGGCGGTTTAAAGCTGCGCGGTAATGACAGGGCTCATCGGGAAGAAGAACTGCTCTGCTGATGATTAGTAGAAAAGATTATATCTTGATCTGAAACGTCGTACTGCGGCTAAAAGGAAGAGAATCATCCCTCACAGAGCAACCGCAGCACAGCAGGCATGGGCTCGTAGCTGTTAAAGAAATCAACCAGACCTCAAAAATACACACTGTGCCAAACAATACAGTACTGAAAATATCACAGCATGCGGTGTACAGTATCCATTTATTTAAAAAAAAAAAAAACGTTTACCTGCGGCAAGTCATAATTCAGGATGAATATTTGATTAATGTCTCAGTTTCGTTCGTGCGGCAAAGCGAGCACCATTTCGCTTTCGAATGGCGTTGAAGCGGTCGTGAAACAAAAATCGAGTAAATGAATAGATAAGCGAAGAAAGACGTGAAGGGTGGAAGGAATAAATAAAGAACAAACGGACAAACAAATAAAATGCGGGAGAAGAATTGGAAGGAAGAAAGGAAGCATGGGAGGGACAGGGACGGGGAGGGACAGGAAGCAAGCATGGACGGAAGGAAGGACGAGACTGTAGGAAAGTATAACGGATGAAAAAAGAAAGAAAGGAAGGAAGGAATTGTAGAAAGTTGTGATGGACGGGAAGGATGAAACGGTGGACGAGTATATAAATAAATAAATAAATAACTAAATAAGGCTTATTTTTTATGCAAAACCGAAGTTCACTAAGTGTATTAGCTGAAAGCCGTGCTACGAAGATCCAGGAACTCTGTTCGTCAGAGGAATGGTTTGTCTATTCCCTGTGTCTATGCGTCACTCAGATGAACTGATGTCACTGCGTCGGGCGGTGTTGTCACCTGTGCGCGCGACAGTGTAGCGTAGCCTCTCCAGCTGAACTGTGGGAACTCGTCCGGGTCGTAGCCGAAGCGCACGGGCCGGGCATTGGGCGTGATGCCGTTCTCTGCCTCAAACTTCAGGTGATGGAGGTCAGGGATGTAGAAGTTAGGCTCTGGTCTGCGACACACACACACACACACACACGCACGCACAGTGGAGAGAGTGAGTGTGTTTCATCAGGAAGATAAACTGACTCACATTAAAACAGCACAACAGTGACAGAACTTGCAGCTGAGTGAAAAGAGATTCATAAATCAGAAATGTCTCACTTCTGAGATGAATGAGTGTACACGTGTGTGTGTGTGTGTGTGTGTGTGTGTGTGTGTGTGTGCATGCTGGTAAAAAAAAAAGCATCCTCTAGCTTCGGGAAAGGGTTCGGGTTCGGGTCTAATGTCTGAAAACAGAGATGAAGCTCAGTGCTTACTCGGAGCAGGTTCGTCCGCGCATGTGCTTCCTGCACCGGCACTGACCAGTCCTGTGGTCACAGCCCCGCCCCACAGCCCCGCCCACATCGCACTGGCAGCCTGTTAAAGGGATTAAAGAAGATTAAGCAGGATGTTGCTCATACTGCACATGCACACTCATGCATGCCTCATAATGAGCTCAGACTCACCCTGAACAAACACACCGTGTCAAGTTAAAGAGAAATAAACGCAAAATATTACTAAGCGTGTAACTACAGCGCTTCTACTTCTTACTTCCCAACAATACAAATGCACCTATTAAAGTATAAAAAGTACACGTCATTCTGTAATAAACAAACAATTGCCAGTGTTGGCAAATATTACACTATGGTTAGTAATGTTAGGCACCTGGCAACCCTGGACTGCATATTATGGTCTGTCCTCATGTTACGGACTGTAGTCCATCTGCAAGTTACTTTTAAACAACTACAATCACAATTTTAATATCTCTCATTTCCCAGATATCCATATCATCGGCTGTGAAACTTTGACCACCAGGTGAGACCAGAGCCAGATTTTCCACCGCACGGACGGTAACGTTGACTCCAGCAGAAGGGTGTGTGTGTTTTCCGGGTTTGATTAATCATTACTGATTACTGCCTTCCACTCCATTCACTCACCCTGGCAGCCAAAATAGTTCTTCTCCTGCAGCAGGAAGTAGCCGTCGTCACATGTATCACAGGCGTGGCTGCAAATGTTGGGCTTGCAGGAACACTCCCCGCTTTCCTGAAATAGAAACACACACCACGTCTCGCACACACACACACACTTCGACGAACTCTACATCAATCGTTTACTCGTTACTCATGTTCAGTTATTCATTTGTATAGTTATATAGTTCTGTAAAGCTGCTGCGTGATTGTTAAAAGCACTATACAAGTACAATTGAACTGAATTATATACTGTATATATACGCAGGTTAGACGAAGCACTGAGATTTCAGTTTCAGGAAAATTTTTTACTAATTTTACAGTGATTCTTTTACAAATATATAATTATATAAATGACGTCCCACATACGGGACATATCTGCAAATTTTACAGAAAGAAACGATGAAAATGCATGCGTCTGTGCGCGCGCAATGTTTTGCAAATTGTTCGGCCGATTTCATTTTTTTTTTCCTCTCTGCAAATTATTTTTGGCTGAATTGAAAAAAATTTCCCTGTACGTCCGTTTGGCGATTTTATTTTATTTTTTCCGGCCAGGATTTTTTTTTTTTTTTTTTTTTTTTTGGGCTGAAAAAATTTTTTTTTTTTCTGCCAGCCTAATTTTGGGCCAATATTAAGTTTTTGTTCCTACCAGTATTTTTTTTCCTGCGACTTTTTGAAGATTTCTTTCCTTGCCAGTTTTTTGGCTATTCTAAATTTTCTTTCCTGCAGGTTTTGTTGGGCATTTTGCATACATTAGAATAATTCTATCGATACCAACATGTGCTAGTTCTCCTCTTAAAAATATTTCATGTAATTATTACGTCATTCTTTATTCATGACAACATTTGGAATAACACGAGACCATTTTAGAGCCTTAATGAAATAACTATTTAAGATAACTGTGTTCAGGCTCTTTCACTGCTGTTTGTTTCTTTTGTTTGGGTTTTTTACAGCTCTGGCAACTCTGACTGTAATGAATTAATCCCACTCACCTCCTGACATTCACCCACACCACTCTGAGTCCCTTTAACATCACACATGCACTCTAAAAGGAGGGAGAGAGGGGAAGAAAAAACATTTTACTGAGCCATTTATAGCACAGGATGTAGTACAGGATGCATTAGAGTTGGATGTTATTCGCTTTTTTCATACATCAAGTATGAAACATCAAGTATAAATATTTTTCAGGCCACCCTTGACAGTAACCATACGAGTGTTTAAATGGCTCTCAGATAAGCATGTCCTTTCTGTGACAACATGCTAAAACCTCTCATGTTTGCTTGCCATTTTCTCACGGTTTTGAAATCTCACAAGCAGCCAGTGATTCCTCACAAAAAAATGTTTCTATAAACTGTAAATAAATTGACTCTATTTATAAGCAGATGCACTACAGGTGACTTGTTTGGTCCGGATTGAGTCAACGCTAATATAATAGCTCACTACTGCTTTGCTAGTTGCTAGCTACAGGTTTAAAATAACAACAACTAGCTTGCTAGCTAATGTTTTCACTCACTATTCCACAATAAACTCGCTGACTTGAGGTTAGCTAGCTTGCTAATCGACTTGTCTACTGATTACTGGCCTAATATGAGCTAGATTAGTAGTGAACATGGCTAGCACTTCTAAAATCAAATACCTACTGCTGGTGAGGAAACACTAGCTAAGCTAGCTGAGGTTAGCACAGCTTTATGCTAAGTTGTAGATGTAGAAAATAGAGGCATGATGAATAATAATAAAAGTAGGAAGTTGTGTTTTCCTGGCTTTATTATGTGAATAGTGGCAATGTGTGGTTATTGTTTTCTTCTTCTAGGTGCTAACAGATGTATTTTTTCTATCATCCATGTGTAAATTAATGGCCAGAATCCGCTGGATTCAGTATTGACCTTATAGCTTATCTTATATATAAGTGTCCTACAATGCTAAACATAATAAATCAAAGGTCCGGCTTTTTCACTGTCTGTATGCCGGCAAATCTGTTAAGCCTATTTACTCCAAAGCATGTGAACATCCTACCCTATTCCGTTTGTTAGATTTAAACGGGGAAAATAAAAGGCAAGAGGATGTGGACAACATCTAAACCGTGGCACAAAAAGCAGCACATGAACTCGGTCAAGAAAGAAAGAGGAAGGCGGAAAGAGAAAGGTGGAGTCGGATGAATGGGTCCTGATCACCTGCACTGGCTGTCTATTCAAAGCTTTAAAAACGGTGATCTGTGTAGCACAAAGTGGAAAACCCAAGGACGAAACATCAAAGAGGAAAGAAAGATTCCGGGTTTATTTCCAGCTACAGGTCAGGCGGATATTCAGGCTCTCGGACAAACACTACACCCTTTCCACAAGCTAATTTAATACAATTTTAAGCTTCATATTCCGGTTAGAGATGAACAAACCTCAATCATTTTTGTTAATCCTACCATAAGACCGCACTGATAAACATAAACGATGTATATTAAAATCAGCCGATTCAATGAGCTACTGCTGGTATGGTTTTTACCTGTCAGGTAATAATTCACATGCAAGTCCAGACCTTGATCAAGCTGAACAACAGGAGGCCCAGTCAGGGCTATGAATCAACTTTAAGCGTTCACCGGTGCATTCTTTGCAATAACGGTGTTTGAACAGAGAACCTGATAAGCACTTATACAGTAATACCACGTGCAATATTTTGAACTTTAACCCCCAAGTAAGCGAGGTTTAGCTTGTAACTTTGAAAAATGGCCTGCGGTTAACGAACCTCGTCTAAAATTCTTCCAGTAATCCAGTTTAAAACTACTAGCTATAAACTACAGTCACGAAGAGTAGTGAAAGGAATACAAATCTGTAATATATCAAAAGACACCGACGTCGAGACACCCGCCAACGGATTCTACCGTATCTTATTAGAATATTCATTTCTTCTACCTTTTAAAGTAAATATCATTCCAGTCTTACTCATCTCTAATCTAACCACTCCAGTTTTAAGGAACGCGTCCACATATTTCGTCAGATCATATCTTCGTCCGGTGTAGGATTATGAAAAGCTGCTGAAAGCCGGAGTTGTAATGACAGATACGCGGCTCCCGAAGAAGCGTACGAATCGGCTACGTCCTACATGATTTCCATGGACCTTAAAAACGGGACCTAGTCCTTATATATTTCTCCTCTAATAATGAAACGGTCTCTAGAGGTCAGTGAGAGCAGGAGAGAAAAGAACAAATATAACCCGGCGAAACGGCTGGGGAACATTTCACATCTTCTCTGCTGCACGCTGAGTTTTCAACAATGCTGTTCCTAACCTGGATATTTACAGTGTTGATGTGGAAAAGGTATTTTGGCTACTACTATCTCATGCTAGAGCAGGACAGGTCATGCAGACGGGCGACAACGATAGCGGACACGACGCTTCTACATAAAAACACGGCCTGCAAGAAACATTTGGATTATAAACATAGAGAATATAATGGATGGAATAAAATTGATTTGAATCCATGCGGAATGAGTTCATGTGAATCAATGGAATTGAATTGAACTGAATGTATCTGAACACATGGAAAGGAAATGATCCGTATGATATTAATTTGAATCAATGCAAACGGAGAGAAATAGAATGAAATCCACTTGACTGGAATTTATTTAAAATCAAACAAAAGTAACGGAATTGATTTCGATAATAGCAAATGGAAATGAGCTGAATGAAATAAAACGTATTTAAAATGAAATGGAATTTATTGTAAATAGAATCGGATCGATCATACGATATCATGACATGGCTTCGTTTAAATTATTTAAATTAAAGACAACTAATCAAACAGAATGAAGCTGAATTTATTGAAATGAAAATGGACTGGAATGGGATTGAATTTATTTGGATTTAAATCGGATCCAGACGGACTGAATTAAGGAGCGCGTGAGTGTGACGTGAGACGCACCAACGCAGCCAGTTGGGTTTTCAGGATCCAGGTTCCAGTAAAGCGGTTTGCAGCGTTCACATTCAGGTCCCTCTACATACGGCAGGCAGATACACGCCTCCTAGAACACAACCCATAAAAACATGTTCAACCTGGAAGACTTCACCACGTCAGTCATCAGTATTTGTGGAGCGTCCACCGTTCACATTGCTATAAATATGATAACATATCACAACAAGCTATAGCAAGATTTCTGAGGTGGTTAACTCATCAGACACCTTCTTCTCTCATCTGATGTATTTGAGAACATACTGTCAGACACAAAGCTCTGTGAATCTGTGAAAACATGTCCGAGTGTGAGCCATACCGTTAATGGACCCTTAGTGTCAGCGTTCGACCCTGCAGGATTACAGGAGCTGTCGAGGTCTGAAAAATCATCACACTGTTTAATCGCACGGTTTGTCAGTGACTGAGGAGGAAAAGACAAATGTACACACTCGGTGTTCGCACACCAGTGTAGGCAGCACACACTACAGTGTTTATTCAGTAAAGCTGCATTCCTCTGAAGGTGTGGACACCGGGCTGTCATGCAGAGAAAAACTTCAGCCCAGACTCACGTTCTGTCCGTCGACACCATGCTAAGGATATTCCAAAAGCACGACACGTGATGCGTGTGGCAACAAGACGAAACTACGCTGCTGTAAATATGTGATTTTGTAATTACCAAAGCAATCAGGAAAGGTCTGGTCAGGTTCGACGCAGCGGTCGCACACGTGTCCCGTCACGCCAGGGTTACACACGCACTGACCCGTCTTTGAGTCACATGACCCATCGAGAGAGCCTTCTCGTGAACAATGGCATGCTGGGAAGAGAAAGGAGTGATTTCATTAATCCTGCAGCGAACCGAACACCTTAATCCTATATATACAAACAAAGCAACAAATTATCGTATACGGAACAAAAGCTACCGCACGTACGGGAGCACGTTGGGTACGCGTAGTACCCCATGGCGCATTGCTCACACTGCAGGCCGATGTAGTTGGGTCGACAGCGACACTGACCCGTCGGTTCACACGATCCATCGACCACCCCAGGCCCATCACATCGGCACGCTAAGGAGAGAAAGTAATTTAGCAATTCAGTCCAGTTGATCTTCCGTTATGTGACCCCTTCAGCTCAGTTTATTTCAGTTAATTATAGTTTTATAATTTCCTTTATAAAACATGCTGCTTTAACCAGCTATATGAAGCTCTGAACCCAAATACAGTTCAGAAAGATTTAGAAAGGAAAGGATATCTTCCACAAACGCATACGCAAGCATCATTGAGGTTCATTCAAAATTATTTGGTCAAAACAATAAAAGCACTTTGTTAAAACATTACGGATTTCTGGATCAACGTATGAACCTTGAAAGGACAGGAATGTAGATGCTACATGTGTCTGTCAATTAAATATATATGAAAGCTTCAAAAAGCAAATTAAGGGAAAGGAAAGGAAATGAAAGGAAAGGTTCAGAAAGGAAAGTTTTGGGAATGGAATGTTTCGGAAAAGAATTGGTTTGGGGGGGAAAGGCTTAGAAAGGAAAGGCTTCGGAAAGGAAAGTTTTGGTAAAGAAAGGACAGGGAAAGAAAGGACAAGGAAAAGAAAGGACAAGGGAAAGAAAGGACAAGGGAAAGAAAGGACAGGGAAAGAAAGGACAAGGGAAGGAAAGACAGAACAGGTTCGGAAAGGATTAAAAAGGAAAGGACAGGGAAAAGAATGGACAGGGAAAGAAAGGACAGGGAAAAGAAAGAACAGGGAAAAAAGAAAAAGGAAAAGAAAGGACAAGGGAAAGAAAGGACAGAACAGGTTCGGAAAGGTTTAAAAGGGAAAGGACAGGGAAAAGAAAGGACATGGAAAAGAAAGGACAAGGAAAAGAAAGGACATGGAAAAAAGGACAAGGAAAAGAAAGGACAGGGAAAAGAAAGGACAGAACAGGTTCAGAAAGGTTTAAAACGGAAAGGACAGGGAAAAGAAAAGACATGGAAAAGAAAGGACAAGGAAAAGAAAGGACATGGAAAAGAAAGGACAGAACAGGTTCAGAAAGGTTTAAAAGGGAAAGGACAGGGAAAAGAAAGGACATGGAAAAGAAAGGACAAGGAAAAGAAAGGACATGGAAAAAAGGACAAGGAAAAGAAAGGACAGGGAAAAGAAAGGACAGAACAGGTTCAGAAAGGTTTAAAAGGGAAAGGACAGGGAAAAGAAAGGACATGGAAAAGAAAGAACAGGGAAAAAAAAGGACAAGGAAAAGAAAGGACAAGGAAAAGAAAGGACAGGGAAAAGAATGGACAGGGGAAAGAAAGGACAAGGAAAAGAAAGGAAAGGGAAAGAAAGGACAAGGAAAAGAAAGGAAAGGGAAAGAAAGGACAAGGAAAAGAAAGGACAGGGAAAGAATGGACAGGGGAAAGAAAGGAAAGGGAAAGAATGGACAGGGAAAGAAAGGACAGGGA
>JAQQZR010000001.1:3417496-3441318 GCA_030068235.1 Notoglanidium macrostoma
ACACACACACACACACACACACATATATATATATATATATATATATATATATATATATATATATATATATATAGATCAATAAGGCTCAAATTTAATCTTTGAACATTAGAAATTTTGCAGCCCTTTTTGTCTGCTGTGTACAGACGATGCACAGGATGTGAAGCCAAATTAAGGCATGCGGTTATAAGAAATTAATCAACATTGAACCAATAGTTAACAGAATGTCCCATCAGAAACCGAAACTTACGCTCGCACTCGTTGGGACTGTCGGCCGTCGCCACCCGCCACGCCTTCTGGTGGTATCCAGGGCAACAGCGGTCACATGACTCACCGCAGGTGTTGTGCTGACACTCGCACTGAAGTCTGAAGACAGAAAGGATGTTTAGCCGTTCATACGAGACAGCTTCCACATACGACGGGACATGTGATCCTTTCAGACGTTCGAAAGCATGTCTGAAAGCGGACGGATTACAAATTCCAGATCAGACTGGAATTTGGTTTGCAGCTTGGCTAAAATCCCGCCACATCAAAGACGCAGGCCGTTTTCATATTTTCGTATCCAGGAGGCAAAATTCCTTTATAAATATCATCGCCTGCACGATTAAAGCACCGGTCGAATCGAAACATGTTGTTCAGTTCTTCATATTAAAGCAGATGTAACCCTGCGTTCACGTGCCAGGTCGCTCGCGTCGCTCGTAATTATAGTCTGTTTACGGTCTAATATCGCTGCCAATTTTCTGACTGTCCAGTATTTTTGCTGTTGTTGTTGTTTTGGTTTTTTTTAGCTCTGATAGGAAACAGGAGTAAAGTATACGGTTTGGCATTTCTTCATATGTTTCTAATCGTTGGATTGGCACTAGCTTTGAAAGAAATGATGTTATAAAAACGCACTACGCTAGCGTTAATGATGGTCGTCAAAAGAATGACATGATTGTTATTTGCGTCTGATTTGTTATACCGCCGTCGCTGCTATTTGTCTCTGAACCTGAATGCTTACTACAGCCAAAAAACAAAAAAAGATATCTGTTGTCTAAACACGCGCGGTCCAGATGGTGCTCACGTGTGAACATGTTCAGCAGTGTTATCCCAGTGGATACGGTTACTCACTGGTTTTGGCGGCCTGGAGCTCGAACTCCACACGCTTGGGCGTGGCCGTGACACACACACCGGCCTCCGACGCTGATGTCTTTAATGCTGTAATAGTACTGCAGGAAGAAGAGGAGAGAGAGAGAGAGAGAGAGAGAATGACATTCGCATGAGGATGAAGTGTTCGACCAAATATCTTAAATAATGTCAGTACCGACAGCGTGAGGGCTGATTTTTACTCTCACATGTGAAACCATATTTAATATTTGATCATCGTGGTAATATATTACAGTCGACTCTTTAATATCAGTCTCCTGGTGTTAATGCAATCACAGCATTTACAGCAGTTATTTATTTATTTATTTATTTATTTATTAGTCTGTGGAGTGAACCAGAAAATACACCAATTTTTCCCCCCTTTTTTATGGTAACCTGATAGTGTGTGTGTGTGTGTGTGTGTGTGTGTGTGTGTGTGAGCCAGAGAGAGACAGCTAAGGTGTATTCATTTCAGGGCATTGTACTGAGACTCTTGCAGCATTATATTCGGATACTTTTCATTTATGCGCGCTATATTACTTGTGCGTTATAATGCAATAATATCTGATGCACACAATACGTCTTTTTCCAAAAAAATTCCAATACTTATGAACATCTTGGATTCGTGATGAGAGATTACTTTTGTGAATTCTACCTTTTTTTTTTTTTTTTTGGCTCTCGCTTGTTCGTTTCTGCTGTGATGACTACTGCCTTTATTTTCTTCCCAGGGACAAAAAAATAAAGAAATAAATCTAAAAAGTACAAAAAGAGCCAAAATAATTCTGCTTACTGTGGTAGGTTAGTGTATTAATCCAATAATACACACATCAGTGGAATAGACTGCAAGTCTCTCCCTCTCTCTCTCTCTGTGTGTGTGTGTGTGTGTGTGTGTGTGTGTGTGGTCACACTCCACCCACTTATCTTGTGTTACAAAAGCTAATCAAAATTGCGACACGTGAGCCCCGTAAATCATTTTTTCCCTTCACGTGCATTCCAGGCTAGGTTTTTTTTAATGATAATGTAACGTTCATAGCATTGCAGAAAATCCACATCTACATCTAAATCGCACCCAACATCTACACCGAAGTATCTAAATAACGTTATACTATAATATAGCATATTGTCATGCATAACATCATCAGCCTGTGTCTAATTATAGTAAGTGTTTTCGTAAGAGGACACTTTTTTTGCGACAGGTTGTCATGCGAAATCACGGCAAGTATTAAATATAACCAGGTCCGAGATGGGAATAAAACGCTATAGACGCATGGAAAATAATAGCGGCATGTCCTGAAGTGTTTTGTTTCTTGTATACCTCGGTTCTTTTTTTCATATTTATATCACTTAATGTTATGGAAAGTCTCCAGGCTCCGGATTCAATGTCTTTAGAAATATCACCCACTGCTCCTGTTCTCCATCCCCGCCGCTCCGAGCCGAATTTACAACGTATCTGCTCGCTGACAGATGCTTCCACGCTGGTCATGCTTTTTGTCCTGTGCCGAAGCATGTCAGACTCCACGGGACAGCGACGGAGGCTCTTACTGACTGCCCAAGCAGGTCTAAACACTCTCCTTGAGTGCGGGCATTACTCTCCACTCGGCTTGGCGCGAGGCTCTTGGCTGGCACGAGGCCCGGCATGAAGGAATGCTAGAACGGAGGGAGAGCCAGCTTAGGCCAGACAACGTCCTGTCAGTAAACAGAGACATGGCACCTGAAGGAGGACTGCTCCTCTCAGAGTCACGGCGTACAGTATACAAAGCTTAATGTCTCAAAGGTACATCGAGGTAACTAGGGACAGCCATTGGAAGCGAGTGACCTTTGAGCGCTGGCAATATTTCTGTCTTATTCTCAGAAGGTCGGCGTGTTGCAGTCGCCAAAAGAACCAGCTCAGAGAAATGCCGAGAGCCAATCGGATCGCAGCTTCTGAGATCCTGAAGCTCGTGGCCAGAAGCGTTCCACGAGCCATCGGACGTCCGGAGCGGAGACTAGTATTTGTAAAACAGTGAAAATCTGCTAACACGTGTCATGATTTTTCATCGACTGATTTTGTCCTTAAAACAAAAAAGGGCTGAAAATCTTATCAGTTGTAGATTTTTTACACCACTTTCCATAAAAAAAAAAGAAAGAAAAAAAAGCTTTAGACGGCTCGGTCACTTCCTCGTCAGCTGGTCTGGTTTAATTACTGCTCCCGGGTCTGAGCAGAGAGCATCCTGGGATACAGCTTACCTCGGGACAGAAGGGAAAAGCCTCGCAGTCTGCATTACAAGAGACCTGGTATGTTTAATTACCTCCATGTTAATTACACTACAGGATCCTGGTCCCTGCTTCAGGATTTCGGTCTCTGTGCAGGACGTAGCTATTCCTCCTGAGTCACGCTGCAGTGGAAGCGCTTCTCTGTGTCGGGCGCACGGCCGTCTGAATGCACGTCTAATTCATAGTAAGCGCATTTAGAACAACGACTACTACGTACATGTCCTTTAACCAAACGCTCAACATGAGTCGAATTTATCTCTTGTTTACTCAGCTCACCTTAAAATCTCAGATCTATTCTGGGCCTTTGTGCAATGCGGTCAAAAACACACGCTGGTCGTGTTCAAACTTGTGACATTGAGCATGTTCAGTGAAGGAAAAACTGCTCTACATAGCAGACGAACAAGCTCACCTGTAGCCTGTATCATTGTTACGTTAGGCCGCTTTAAATACCTCTGAATAAAACACACAATAAAGCAGAATAATGAATAAGTGCTATAAATAATATTTAGGGCTCCTGGACCAGGATGTGAGCGTTTAAGGAGCTGCTTTTTTGAGACAATGAATCATTGTTTCTGGTTCGAGTCTCGGTAAAGACGAGCGAAGCAGAAGTGGAGAGTATTGCATTATTTGTTATAATTTTATTACGCTTCCATGATTTAATAATATTTTCATGCATTTGTGCATTTACCTAAGTGCGTCATTCTCTTTTTCTAGTTTTTGCACTCATTACACTTCCTGTAGAACTTCCTGGTACTTGTTACAAGTCTCAACTTTGCCATATACTCTAAATCCAGTAGATTACAGTCGAGTTCAAAAGCGACAAAACATAGCCGATGTAGAAATACGGTGCCTCCGTTGGAAATACATCCAGACATATAAAGCGGTCGCGGTTGCAGATAACGATATCGTAGAAGAGTTGACTATTGCGAACTCGACTTGACTATCGAATTCTTTTTCTTTTCTTTTCTTTTATTTATTTAAAGTCACTTTTGTCTTGTGCATATCATTATATTTATTCTCATTCTTATTATTAATCCACGAACATCTGTCCTCAAAGCAGATCTTCAAAATGACTTTTCATTAAAGTGTCAGAAAACAAACCAACAAATAAATAGCACTGATTTATATTAGAAAATATTTAAGGAAGTTTTCGAATAAAGCATGATTGTTTTTTGACTTGCATTGGAACATCGTCACTCCTGCATTAGGAGTAAACTGGGAGTCCTGTGTTAAATTGGTGGAAGAGGAACATGGCAAAATATCGAATGTCATGATACTTATATGCATCATGAGCTTTAGTTTTAGTGAGTAAACACTATACATTACTTTTTTGTTTTCAAGACTGAAATGAGAAGCGAATCAAAGAAAACAGATCCTCATCCCCAGGCAGGCTGAATCAAACTTCCCTTCAGCTGTGCATCTGTGCAGACAATGTCACAATGACATGGTGCATATTTAATGGCACACTCGCTCACACACTCACCCTGCGTGTCACAGTGGGGTCACGCTGAGCCTTGGAGATCAGATGCCCCAGCAGTGTGTTGGTCCGTAAAAAGCGCAGGCGGATGTTTGTGGCTTTTGTGAATTCCTGCAGAGCTGGAGAGTAGGCGAAGTTCTTTGATCCGGGACGACCGTTCACAAGAGACACGAAGATCTGAAAGCACCAACAGTCTTATTAAATCTGGATTAAAACACTTCTGGGTGTGCTGCTGTAGAAAAAAATAATCAACAACACAGCAGTTACAGGTGCTCATACTACCATTAATTACTTTCCATGACCCTCGAATATATTCCTTTATTACCTCTGCCAAGGAGGTTATGTTTTCGGCGAGGTTTGTTTGGTTGCGTGTTTGACTTTAAGCCGGATTGCGCAAAAACTACCAGCCTGATTTGCATGAAGTTTGGTGGAAGGTTGCAGAATGGGCCGAGGAAGAGCCCTTTAAAAGTTTGGAGCAGATCCGACTCACGGGGTAGCTCGAATAATTTAGATTTGCTTTCGCGAACGTTTCGAGATACGGCATTTGGGTTTGGGAGTCTGCGCTTAACAATGCCATGCGTTTAAAATCCTGTAGATGGCAGTAACGTTCACTAGTGACAAAACATAGTCAATGTAGAAATACAATGACTGCATTGGAAATGCATCCAGATATATAAAGTGTATTTGGCTGCAGATTTGCATATCAAAAGAGAGTCAACTTTTGTCCTTGGAATAAATCTGTGCTCTCGGAGTGCTTTACTAATTCCTTATTCCATATTTTTATTTATTAATGAACAATGTCATAGTTTTAGCCATTTTTTGTTACAGTTACTGTCTGCAAATCCAGTCTACACTGCAAAACTCAGGTTTAAATCAAACGTTTACTTTTTGTATCGATGGAACATATACTATCGCACTCTTAACTCTTTATTTCTTTTTTAGAAATCACTAGAAATCAAGTATAAGGACAACTCACCTCGCCGTTTTCTAACGGGACAATCCGCGAGTATTCCGTGGTACAGATCTTGTCGTCATCCCCAACATTTCTGCCGTTAGGCTCCTTACCGAACCTTTCGATACAATCCTGTTTTGAATCTAAAACAAATCAAATAAACCCATTCTGCTTTAGTAACACAGACACAAAACCCATTTTCTTCTCATAACAAACATTCCGGATATTTCTAACATTAGTTGTCTGTCATGGCTTAGCCAGCAGCATAAAACTAATGAAAACAATGCTGAAGTGGTTTGCACTGGGTAAAAAAAATAAAAAAAAACTGCACTGGGTGCTGTTTTCTCTGCTAAATTCAAGGCACATAAATATCCCAATGACTTGTTACACTATTCATTAGCGCAGCTCACTTGGTTATGGCTATAGCCTTTATTGAACGATTTCTTACAATAAAATGGGTAAAAACACAACAGTCAAAAAAAAGAGAGAAAAATGGAAACAGCAAAAAAACCCGCTCGTATCACATTTTAAAAATCTAAATGTCAGTAGAATCTGATGAACATCAGCTCACGTGCAAAATACTGCCAGGGCATGAAGGTCTTCCCGTGATCGACGGAGCGCTCCAGCACCCACAGATCCGGCCGTGGAGAGTTGGCAAACTTCACGATGATGTAAGCGACATGGAAGAGCTAGGAAGGAAACAAAAACACTATGTAATGTCTTGGTATGTCTAATTGCTTCTATACCTGCGACAAGTCTTCTTCTGTGCTTGTCTTCTCTTTATTGTTCAAATCAGAGGCAACTCTAGACACTAAGAGGTCGGAGACCCATACTGACCAATCTTTTGTTCCCTAAATAGGGCTGGTTGATAAAAGGACTAACAGGGCTAAGTTCTCCCTTTATTCCAAGGATCCATATAATCTAATGCTGTCTTCAGATTATCAGGGAAGTTAAATGCAGGTTGATGCATCCAACAATGTTGGAATAGTACGATAAAATAGAAGCCTGCACTTTCACTAGACCTGAGGATCGAACCCGGGTCACAGGCGACGTGCGAGAGTAGAATTTCCCTCTCTAAAAGGGGAAAAGCGTTTAGAAACTTGTTTAAATTAATGTAGCATAAGCAGCTTAATCAGGTTTCGAGGAGAAACGTAATATTTTTATGTAAACTATTTGAAATAAGAGCTTTTAAATCTGACCGACCGCATATTCTTTTTTTTTTCCCCCATGTTTAGAGCTGCTTTGTTATCCTATGGTGTTCACCTGTTTTGAGTTACATCTTGATTAGTTTGTGTGTTTTTTGCTGTTTCTGTGTTTCTTTAGCAAGTGTTATATTTATATCATGCATATTTTATGTACCTTTGAGTCCGAGCCTCGCTTCTTTGCACTTTGTGGTTTTGACCTTCAGCTGTTTTCTCATTTACTGATTACAGATTACTCCTGTTTGATGCCTGTGTTTTTTACCCCGAATGAAAATTCCTGGCTGTTTTTTTTTTTTTTTAAGTGATCAAGATTACTTAATAATAATAATAATAATAAATCCCTAACCCTAACCCTATGTTGAGAGATGCACAGATTTAATAAGCACACAACTTTGGATCATGCTACACATCAAGTATGCGTGTCAGCCCTTAGGAAAGATCTGCTTTGAGTTAAAGCCCAGCTTTGAAAAAAATAAATAAATAAATAAAAATCAGAACTGAGAAACAAAGCTCTCAAACAAAGATGTGGACATGGTCTTGGATTTCCATTTACTGTCTTTGATGGATTGGCCCGCATCTCGTTCACACCTGTGTGCTAAGAGGGATGGCACGCATACGTGCTGTCTCACTCACTCCTGCAGACGAATGTAGGCGAAGTCGGGGTGTGTGACGAGACATGTCAGCTACACACAGATTCCTGAAATGGTGTCACATGCCGAACACAACAGCCCCTACACCCCTTACACCCACCCGGCATACTACCATTATCCCCCGTCACTCCCTCGCTACGCCTCACAGACAGCAGTTCGCAAACATGTTCTCCGTCGTGTTGAGTTTAACGACGTATAATAACATTCCTCCACCAAAAGAATAGATGTAGAAGACGAAATAACACAAATACTAAATATTATAAGAATTGATACTTAAAAAGAAAAGCATTTGCTTTTTATTATCGCATTTCCTAATCAAAGAAACATGCATTAAAAATGCACAGTTTATTAATCATTTAGTACTATATAACTAATAATAATCTTTATTTCCATAATATAAATAAAAAGCATATAAAGGTCACAAATGTTTTAAACAAGGACGCAAAAATATATTTCTTAAAGAATTTCGTTTCATTTTGAATTATACGTGATTTCTTAAAACTTATATTTTCTCGCAAATCAATAAATGATCATTAGAAATGTAATAAGCATAATGAATAAAATCCTGTCATTATTCTATAATATGCGTTATGACAATTTCCGTTATGTTGTTTTTGCTGCGTACATTATTCAAAAAAAATGATTCAGGAGATTTTCCTACTCGTTTTTATTTCATAAACTTCAAAGCATTGTACTTAAACATCTTTTATACAAAGTACTCATTTTAATCCTGAAGTGTAAGGAACCAGCAACAGATCGGACCCTGTGTAAACTGTTACTATAGAAACGATACAACACAGATAACATATTAGAAAGTGTACATTGATATAATCCTTGCAGATCTGCCGTTATGGAAAATTGAATCGACCAATCGGAACGGAGCGTTCATCAGCGCTGTATTATTAAGTGAATTTCACACAGAGCATTCTGTGATTTCAGGTTCAGAGAAAGTGTGTGTTGACTTCACTAGTGCAGCAATAAAAACAGAATGCAAAAGCAATAACACACGCTCTTGCCTTAACATGCACTGACTGAGTAAGACATGCTCCCTTCTCATTTTACGAAGCCAAACAGTCTTAAATCAACTCCTTTTGTGTGTCGCTGCTTCATACACGCTGTGGGCACACCACGTATACAAGGGCACAAGGGTCCTGCAGTGTGTTAGGAAAGAATGTCCTCTTGAACAAACTCTAGCACACGTCTTATTAGCAGCTTCCTCGTACAATGAAATGTACGGAGGCCTATTTGAAAAACGGGCTGAACTGTCACCACCAGAGATTCAATTAACCCATCTTCGTGCCAAAGGAGTCCCGTGAACACGAAATAGCATTTCAAGGAGAAAGTAGACAGCTGTGAATTTCGCCACGGCCTCCAATACGTCGCTTTACTTTCTCCTGTTCTGGTTTCACGACGACATGTTTACAGTGGGGTCAGGACGGAAGCCAGAGCTCAGGCTGGTATTCCTGCTGTATAAATGTCGCACAAGCTTAGGAGTCAGTAATCACAAAGTAATGATAAGCTACCTCTGAAATACAAACCATTCCTTTAACACTTTTCTTTTTACACTTCGTTCACACCTGGGGGCAATTTTTGTGTAGCCAGTTCACTTATGGCATGGTTTTTGGAAGTGGGAGGAAACCAGAGAGCCCTGAGGAAACCCACATGGGCATAAGTTGAACCTGCGAGACTATACACTGACAGTGACCTGAAGCCGTGAGGCGGAAACTCATTCCGCCACCGAGTAAACACTTAATATAACAAATAGTAATTCATACACACTAAAGTAAACCGCTAAGCTGCGCTGATGTGAGTGTATCAACAGTCTTGGTACGTTTTTAAACACCTCCGTGTCACTGCTGCATTGAGAAACCAAATACAAAAAACATCAGAGACTGAAAGGGATGAAGGATAGGAAATAACCGACACACACACTGTGCGTAGAAAAGAAACTGTTTAGGAAAGGATTCATTATCTCAACTGCAATGTTTTGTGCTAACTAGCACTACACAGCTAGCTATCATGCTAACTAGACGAGATTTCTGAGGTGATTTTTAGCTGTAAAATGTGTATCCAATTCAGCTCAATAAAAAAAAATAATAATCATGTTTCAGTTATTATTGATTAAAATACTGATGATGCTGATGTGAGGCAACACGTGTTTGCTAATTTTCAGGTAGCAGTTTGCTAGTTCACTCAGGCGCTAGTGTCACGATTAGCCGACTGCCGCTAGAAATGAAGATATAAGATACAATAAGCATTATGGTTAGACAAAAACATGACCGAGATAACTTATGTTTTTCTCAGACAAGTACAACTAGGAGCCAAAATCAAAATAGTTGATACTTTAATTACTAACTGACACTCGATTCACTCAAAGGACTCGATTTAAAAAGATAATTAAATAATTAAAAAAATGTCACGCCACCACTGATTTACAATACCAATGAGTCATTTGTGAATCGCAGAGTTGACTCTGAATCAGTTCACCGAGTCAACTCTTTAAGGTGAACACTCAGATCCGTTTTGCTGATCAGCATTCATTAATTAGAGCTGGTTAATACTGCAGTAAGAAAGGATCTGGGGCAATTTACAAATGTAGTGAAGGTGAAGCTGACAGAAATGTTTATCAAGTGTAAACTTAAAAAATAAGTATTTCTACATCACTACACTGCTAAGACTAACGGGCTAGAAAGACAGTAAAAAAAAAAGAAATAAAAGAACCATTTTTTTGGGCCCATTTTGGTGAATGATCGTGCTTCGAGTAACTAAATGCTAAACCATTTTCTGCCACAAAGACCAGAAACATTTCTCTGTGAAGGACCGGCATCCTATTCAGGGTGTATTTTCCTCTGGATCCACAGTGTCCCTGACAAGGATGCAGCGCTTACTAAATGCAAGTGAATGAGGAACATTTCTGGTATTCTTCTGGCACCAAAAAGGATTTTAAAGATCACCTCAGTCAAAAGCTTAAACATTAGGGAAGCTAAAAGAAGCGTGGTAGGATGTACTTCCTGGTTTGGCACAGCTAATTCACCTCACTCATCACCTCATTATCAGTTAAAGTTAAATCAGAGCGAGACTACATGGCACCTGTGTGTGTGTGTGTGTGTGTGTGCTTTGCTCTAGACCACAGGCTATTTTGGACACCTATAAATTGTGTGCGAGCTCAGAGATAAAGAATGCGCCACAAATGAACAATCACCTGATGTCGCCGCAGACAGAGACAGACGGTCGTTGCGCTCGGAGCCGGACCCCAAAGCTGCAGGACGAACTGCGGCCTTTACAATAATATGAGCAGCATTAGTGTAACTGAGGGAGACAGGTGGCTGGGACTGCCGTCACGTGGGGAGACGGATTTCTATTCTATTCTTCTCTCTCTCACACACACACACACACGCACACATACGCGCGCACGCGCGCTCTCTCTCACATGCACACACGACCTAAAAGTCATTATGTCAAGTAACAAATGAGGTAAATCTTTCCAAGAAAAGATCATACGCTTTCATAAGCCAGGTTACACAGAGACTCTTTTCCTCGAACAAATCAATCTTTGTGAGCTCGAAGCCTAACCGCAAAGACCTCCGACTGCACGCTGTTCTATCTTCACCTGTGCGCATGGCTGAAAGGCTGGAAAAGGCAGGTGGTATTAAAGGTCAATCCCTAACAATGTTCCGTGCTTTAGCGCTGGAGTCCCCCAGTCCAAAAATGTCTCACGATTCCAAGAACGGTACGTGACGAACACAGAAATCATAAAAGCGCCACATGAAGGAGCGATATATTTATATTATATATTTATACGGACGTTTCAGACAGGCTGTAGGGTCGTACAGCCATGCAGGCATTCCCTCTGCCGTTTCGTATCGTCCGTCACGGTCAGCTGTACTGCAGGAGGCGCTGTTGAAATTTTCTAGCGATTTCGGCAACTTCAGCGGGATGCAAAAAACCTCGTACCACACAATCGAAGGCTGTGCCGTCAGTAGAACAACACTGAGAGCTTCAGAAATGTTCATGAACAGACAGACTGAAGCAGGTCGTATTCCTCCATAAATGTACGCAGTGGGTCAGTGGCGGAAGGAAGCGTTCAACGCTGACAGAAATGTTTTTAAAAAATCACAACTAAAGACTAATGATGTTCTCAACAAACTGTTTCGGCTGTGTTTCCGTTCTTTACTTTTTCGTTTTCTTTTTCCCTTTTCATTTCCTGTCTCGGTTTCCTTTTTCCTTTTCCCTTTCCCTGTTTTTCCGTGCCTCGCTTTTGTTTCCGTTCCCATTTTCATTTCTTCTTTCCATTTCCTGCTTTTTACATTCTTTCCTTTCCCCCTACCTTCTCCCCTTTTCCGTTGATTTACATTTCCGCCCCCCATTCCTTTCCATGTCTCATTTCCTTTTAGATAAAATAGGTGAATAGATACTTTATTGACGAGGGAAATTTCTGTTCCACTTTTCCGTTTGATTCTTTCCCAGTTTTTCTTTAGTACTGTTC
Organism: Notoglanidium macrostoma; assembly: GCA_030068235.1. Lineage (NCBI taxonomy): Eukaryota > Metazoa > Chordata > Actinopteri > Siluriformes > Auchenoglanididae > Notoglanidium > Notoglanidium macrostoma. Next base: position 3,429,639 of record JAQQZR010000001.1, read on the forward strand.
CTCTCCCTGTTTTCCTTTTCCCTTTCCCCCTTTCTTTCTTTTGACATTTTTTCCATTGCATTTGCTTATTCTCTTGGTCCCTTTTGCCCTTTATTTGTCTTCGCTGAAGACGTGTCCTTACTAACTTTCCTGCATCATTTTCTTCAGGAAAAATCCTTGTTGCCATCTTAAGGGTCTTCCGTTATCCGGAGCTCCTAAGACGAGCCATTGAGAGCTGAGCGATGAAGACATTAACCCAGAAGTGAAATCTGATCCATCGCCTTCTCAAAACTACAAAAGTGGGAGCGATACACCAGTCAGCACGACAAATTATCCGTATTTATCCGCAAATGTCCGTAATTAGCTACATTCGTGCGGGTCCCGAGGCAAATTCGGATAAAAAGGAATATCAGCGGAATGACAGAGGAAGACGCAGGAACAATAAACAAGACACGTTTTATTTTATGCAGCGTTCATCTTACTGAACATCTTCATCCTGTAATCGTGATGGGCGTGGCTTCGTCCAGGATGACTCCGCCCCCATGCGCAAGGATTCACGGAATGGTTCGCCGGGACAAAAATAGCCATCCTTGAAAAGTTTCGCCATGCTGTCTGTGTGGAAAGGAAGGCGTATCCTCTGTCAATCGCAGCGACGCTAGCCAATCACGGCTTTCATGTATGCAGAAGAGGGTAGATAGCGCTTTCCTGAGAGCGTGTTACGCCGACCTGTGCTATGCGTCAACATCCTGGCGTCAATTAATAAAAGAATCTCACTAAGAGAACGTCCTCATTGTGGACTGTAACTAAAGTATAGTATCCACGTTTGGATCTTCTTTACACATAAAGAACCCTTTATTTTGATCAGTTGGCTTCCGGCTCTGTTCTCTGCATTAAACAAAGTCTCTAAACCCCCACATATCTCTATAAATAACCACAATGACACACACAAACTCGGTAACACACACAGGCTATTTTTGAGAGAACAGAGTCTCGCTGGCGTGATAAGCGCCGGGATTCTGTATCCTTCAACAGGTGGATGTGTGTGCGGTGTTGGAAGCGGAAGAGAACCAGGAACGCCGACTCCTCGATGAGCCATTTCTGCGTTATCGATTACAGAATTGCAGCCGACCCATCGTTCTGAAGGACTCCGATATAAGAATACAGTAAAAGAAACGCTTGAGTCGATTCCCCGATAACAAAGCTCGATTTTTATATCTTACACCAAAAGCAGAAGCATGGCAGCAACAGTCCATTAGCTTCCCACAAATCCCTAAGAATCCATGATGACCTACTTGGAATACCAAGCAAAAGCCCAGAACAGCTTTAAACCCTAAAAAGGGCCTCGATATGAGGTTGCGCTCCGTGCCAAAACCTCGACTACAGACGAAAAGTGGTTCACGGAGGCTCGGTGTCCGCCAAAACCTTTTTTTTTTTTTTATCATGAGGGGAATTTTTTCCCCTTGTTGGACAGAGCAAGAAGACAAGATCAGGATACATTTTACTGTCGTGATCAGGAGGAATGAGAGTCGGAAGCTCAGGTTCTCTGTAATGTGACAGGAAATTTGAACCTGCTTACAGTCGCTTGTACAAATATGAGTGTATATTAAAAAAACCAAAAAAAAAAAGATATACTGCAAAGTTTAAGTAGGTTTCTCGAGGCATCCATTCTATAATTATTGTGTTTATATAATTGTACAAAGCATTATTTAGCTTCATCGATGTGATAAGCTCATTGGATGGGAAGTTAAATACTGTACATGTGTCCCATTTTTCTTGGAAATTCTGCACACAAATCCAAGCAAACTTGAGAAACAAGAGATTGAGACTGGCAAAGAATGCAAAAGGTGTGTTTCTCTCGGTACACTCACCTGACCCAGATCCAGCGTGACGTTTATCTCGTTGTACCCCAGCCCCCTCGAGAGAGGCGGGCTCTGCCACCAGCGCTCCGTGCCGTCGATGGCGTCGCTCACTGGGTGCGCTTTCTCAGGGTTATTGGCATTGCAGTGGTCACAGTACTGCCCCTGAAACAATCACATACGGCCTCAGGGTCTCGTCTTTATAGTCTATATATCTACAGGTTCTTCAATGGTTCCTGACTTCCTAAAAAGGTCTACTTCTGGTGCTGGACCTTCAAGGGTTCAGGGACCTTCAAGCTCCAGTCTGTGAACGGAGGGTGGAGCCAGGAGAGTGAGTGCTTAAAGACGTATACCTCTAAGGGATTTCGCTAATAAGTGTTCTGTTTTTCTGTGAGAAGTGGCAAGGATAAAGGAGGGATAAACATTGAGAAAGTGAGAAAGAGAGAGAGAGAGAGAGCTGAGCAGCACAGAGCCATGTGGATATGGGTGCGCATAATAGATAATCGGAAGGAAAATAAATAGAAAATATAAAGAAATCCGTTCACATTAAAAGTTATCGATGTCAATGTTAACAATAACAACGCCCACTATTAAAAGCGCTACACGAACGAAAATTGAATTGACTTGAAGTAAATGAATGAAATAAAAATCTGAAAGCGGATTTCGGCCGATATCTCGGGGAAGCCTTTTAAACTCGACAGCAATTTTTGCACATTTTTGAACATATCTAGGATCAGGGTAAACTCTAATTAATTCCCGCAGAGATGTAGGTTTGAGTCATAAGTCACAAAGGCACAAAGTAGTTTCCAAGCTGATGTAGCTTTTAAGCAAACGCTGCTCTTGTGAGAGGAAGCTGTGTTTAATTACAGAAGCTAGTGACCCGGACGATATCTCTCTCTTACTCGGCACTGGAAAAAAACGATATCTTATCTAAAGTTATCTAATATTTCTCAGTAGGAGTTACATAGAAAAGCAATGAAACCATTTATTCGAAGTTAAAGGATGAAAAAGTCTTATTGCACTGGCTGATAGTTTGGTTTCTATCTAGAAATAAAATATGCAAGATTGGCACATGGACGTGTGTGTGTGTGTGTGTGTGTGTGTGTGTGTGTGTGTGTGTGTGTGTGTGTGTGTGTGTGTTTTTGCAACAACTCTTGTCTGACAAAGTGTTAATGTTGACTTATGTCTGAGTAATTCTTTATTTATTCATCTGAAAATGTCTTCCAAACTTTAGGACAATTTATTCTCAAATCAATTTTGAACCAAAACCCTAGGGGGAAAAAAAAAAAAATTCTAAATCATTTCAAATTGAAATTTTAGTTTACATTTTAACTACTGATACTGTTCATAGGTATTAATAGGTGTTAAGCTTTTTAATGCTATTGTTAATCAATGTCAAATCATAAAAGCTTGCAAGTGAAATTATGATCTTCCTGAATTCTCGCACGGTCTAAATGCAGCGTACGGTCATGTGGGTCGAAAATAAAAATGAAAGCTACCTAGCTAGGCATGACAAAACATGCTTAAAAAGCTATATTAGGTGCACATACGTTATCTCTGTAATCTACTCATGATCCCCGGGGATCGCCGAGCCGGTTCCTGGACGTTTACCTTTGCGAGACGATTCCGAATCAGCTGTAAGCAAACGGACCTGAACAGATCGTGACAGACAAAAATTTTCATGCGGTCTAGTTTTAATTAAATATCCCGACATCAACCGATCGGCATGTTTTTGTGAAGTAGAAAGAAACTGGAGGACCAGGAGGAAACCGGAAGAATAATTTCCCGGCTGAATGACAATTGGTTGTTGATTAGCTTGAATGAGGGAAAACATGACAGGTCAGGGCGTCCTCCAGGACCGGGACCGGGACCGTTACCAGACTAACGGTTGCAGATTGTCTCATTAGTGCTGTGCGTTATTAATTCTTTACCTAATCTTGTCATAGACTCATTTTATCCTAGCTGATTCACCTACTAGCATGCGCTGGGAGGAAACCAGAGAACACAGAGGAACATCAACTGTGCAACTCCATGCACAGTGAAGTTTTGTGAAACTCCGGCTTCAAACCTGGAACCCTGGAGATGAGACTTATTATTATTGAGGTTGAGATTATTATTATTATTATTATTATTTCAGATAGTTAACACTGTTTGCCATCAATAATCAATGAACAGAAGGTTCAGCACTGGATGCTCAGTAGTGATTTCCGCTAGTTCTGCACATCCCCATGATTTCCCGGAGTCAGGGGTTACGCAGGTAGGCGCGCGCGCGCGCGCGCGTCTTACCTGGATAGTCTGGCTCGTTAATCCCACCGTCGGCCCTCCGACCAGTTTGCAGTAGAGATCCGTCCTGGGGTTGCCGTTTTCCTCCTCGCCACACGTAGCCGTGGCAGTAATGCGCGAGCCCTCAGCCAGGTTAAAGTACGGCGGGGTCAGGCTGAATCCGCCCGGGACGTCGTTGACCGAGGCTCGCGCTCTCACCGCAGCCACCACGCAGATCAGACACGGTAAAAGCAGCCGTGCGCCGGAGTTCAGCGTTGCTCCACTGCTCCACGCCATGTTCCGTGTGTTTGGACCGTCGCGGAAATTCAGTCATATCCGACCCATAAAAGCTGGCTTCTTCCCGTCACTCCTGAAAACTTATGCGCGAGACATCAGAGTTCGCCGCACTTGCTGGGAAGAGGTTTCCGCACCGTGCTCGTGCACGCGCGCTTCCTCGTTTGCTGTGCGTGTGCGTGCGCGCGCGCGCGCGCCCTCATAACTTAGGACCAAGCATCGAACCTAGGGCAATGTTTGAATATTAGTAGCAGATTTATCCCAGCGACCTTTCCTTGACAGGAAGTATGTGTGAAGAGGTAAGGTTTTAATCTGGATTTTTTAATTTTTTTATTGATTACAGTGATTCCTAATATGATCTGGGACATTATTCCAAAGTTTAAGGGTGATTCAGGAAAAACATGTACCACCAGCTGAGCAGTGATGGAATTGATAGACCTGCTCGAGCTGAACTGAGATGGGTTACACCGTTCCAGAAGATCATCAGACTTTCTCTGCTGGGAGATTCCCATCCGTGAAAATGTGCCCTGCGGGGAGTTTCCGACGTTTGGGGTTAAAATCCTTCATGCTCAACAACATCATAAACCAGCACAGCATGTTGGCACCAACTTCATTCATCTAGGGTGCTCATAATAATCTCATACCAATTCCACCCTTATATAAAAATTATACTGAGAACACTAAAAACTAGCTTCGACTCTCCCAGAGCAAATTACTACAATTAATCCTTATTTTTATTTGGAAGAATGCTAAGAATGTGGCAGAACACATGTACAGGGTTATGTGGGGCAGTTTAGGATTCACTCAAATTTGGTCACCTGCCAATTCCCACCCACACCAGGAAGGGTGAAGACTAACATACGCCACCTCCGAGTCGTGTAAAGCCAACTACTGCATCTAATTGAACTGCTGCTCATGCAGCGCATTGTAACACATGGAGAAAAGCGCTATCCACCCTCTTCTGCATACATTAGCTCACAGATACCATGATTGGTTAGTGTCGTTCTGATTGACAGTGGCATTGTACTCATTTCTGAGAAATAACTGTGCCTATAATTATTGCTTTCTAGATAAGAAACCTATTATTAGGTATCCTTATTTTTTTTTATTATTGAACTGTTAGTTTTATTGTGCTATAATTGTGTATATAGTTTCCACTCATACATCCTGCCATGAGCTGACGTTAGCTAACAGGCAAGGGTATTTTGGTGTGTTGACCAAATGTGGCCCACACGAGGACCTTAGAAAGATTACACATAATAAAATCAAATCCATTGACTATGGCTTACTCCTAGATAGGTGGCTGTACAGATGTGAGCCTCGTAAAGTCTTAAGCTTTGGCCGGTAAAGGCGTGGCTGCATTACAGAGTTCATCGCTACTGATTTGGGCTGTCATTCATTTCCATATGTGGGCCAGAGGACAGCTATTTATGGTGCCCACATCAAGCCCAAAGGAAATTTGCTGACTAGGAAACAGTAATCATGGCAGATGCCATTACAATGTTTTGGCCTGTTTTGTGAAATATTACGTTTTCTGTCATTGTCAAAGCAGACAATTTCTTCAGATGTGTCTCTTTCATGACTTGACTTGACTTGATGATATCTTCCTGTGAGCATTCCCTTAATTTCAGGAAACTAACGTATTTTTTAATAAGTCGTGTATAGTAGCCAGTTGCAAAGACTCAGCCTCAGATTATTCTTTTATTGAAGATTCTTTTATTAAAGCAGAAGAAGCCTTTATTTGTCCCATATACAATACAGCACAATGAAATGAATGAAACCAGCTGGTTAGGAAACTGGGATCAGAGTGTATATGGTCAGCTGGGGCTTTAACCTAGCAACCTTCTGATCGGTATCCCAGAGCCTTAACCACTGAGCCACCACTGCCCATGCCAGAAATGTACCAGACTCGAAAGAAAAAGCTGCAGGTCATGGGAATGGGAATAACAATGACATTGCATTGCATTCTGGCAGTGAAACATATGAGGCGTCAAGTGATTCTTCTTTCTTTTTCTTTTTGTGGTAGTCTTTACATCCAGGACAGTGTTCCTGATATGTTTAACACTCTTTCTTAATCAGTGAAAGTGTGTTTGGATATGTATGGGTCTTTTCTTGTTTGATAGGTAATTTCTTGCTGCCTTGGCTCATGCCTCTGAGCACTTACTGAGGAGGAAGTTATGTACAAGTGAACCAATTTAATCTGTAAAGTTGTAAAACATTGGGTCCAAGTTTCACTTTGCATCACATTAATTACTTTATTACATAATTAGTTTTGCTAGCTTGCTATGAGGAAGGATCTGTGAGGTGGAAAATATTATTATTATTATTATTATTAGTTTTATTGCCTCAACAGCAAACAAATGGTTACTCAAGAACTGAAATTTTCATCTCACCCTAAAGGATCATCTGTCAATTCATCCATCCACTCTTCTACCCATTCATCCATTCATTCATCCATCCATGCATTTATTCATCCATTCATCATGCATTCATCCACCTATCCATCCATCTATCTATCTATCCAGCCAGCCAGCCAGCCATCCTTTATTCGCTCACTCATTCATCCATATGATATATCCATAAACCTATCCATCCATCTACTACTCTCCCATCCATCCATCCATCCATCCATTCATCCATCTATGCATCTATCCATTCACCCATCCATCACTAACACTAACATTCATCCAGCCAGCCATCCATTAATAACCCTTCCATCCATTCATTACTCATCCATCTATCTATCCATCTGTCTGTCTATCCATTCATCCACCCATTCACCCATCTGTCCATCCTTCAATCCTCTTCTCATTCATCCATTCATTTATCCACCATCCATCCATGAGTATATCTGTTTATACATCCATTATTTATCCATCATATGCACATCCATCCATTCAGCTGTCTATCCACCATCCATTAAGCAATTTAAAGAAACTTTTCTGGCACTGGACTTTTACAAAGTGCTTGTATTTAAATTCTCTGTTAGTGGAATTTTATTACTTCAACTACCGAAGACTATTGAAGACCTTTTAGAAACAAAATCCCCTCATAAATTGGTGTTTCTCTTTAAATGAGTCCACATACTCTGGTAAAGAAGGTGAGTTGGTCAGGTGTTGTGGGTGTTTTAAGATGAAGTATCACTTCAAACAATCCCTTTCTGATATTTTGGGGAAATGAACTGAGAATCAATCAGAGAGGGTTGAAAAGTTGAGGCTTTGGTGACATCTGTTGGAAGAGAGCTGCAAATATAGACCTGTCGAAATCTCAAATCTAGGTCTTCCGCCAAAACTAATCACAGCCCTGGATGAACTATAATGAATATTTCTTATCGGAAATGAGAGCAGCTCACCATAAATGAAACCCATGGGATTAGCTCAAGTGACCTGGTTCTGATCCATCCAAGTTACTGTACTGTACTGAACTCATAAGCCTTGTAAAAAAAAAAGGGAAATTGTGATGCCTCCAATGTACTGTTACCACCCCAAAGTGTTTTATTCCTCTTCTGCCACAACAATGTATTTAATGTAAATGAAATGTATTTGTTAATGAACAACACATTGTACTTTTCATTCATTTATAGCTGTAATTAATGTTGTAAAGCATCAGCAAAACTTCCATTTTTGGAAGTAGTCTCCAGTGTGAAACAAATAAACGACCATCTCATTACAGATTGCTCCACCGTATATCAACAATAACAATGCGTGTCCTGATGACATTCTGCTACTGCTATAGAAAATGAATCAACACCTTCTGACCAATCAGGATTGAGAATTCAGCAGCACTGTTCTACGTATTAAGTTTCAGCTCATTCTTTTCCAGTCTCTCTTCTAGCGTCTTCTTGTGCAGCACTGCACTACAGACGTTGGTGTGTTTTCCTGCTTTGACACACTTGACACAATTCATTTTCAGATCCTTCATGATCTTATGAAGTGTGGGTAAGATTGGGAATAATGTGACGCCCACAGGGAATTCGCCTAGGAATCACTGCTCTAACTGAAACTGTTAAGCATCCTCACTATACAGGGTAATTTCAGCACATCATCTTTACACACATTCTCGTGTGAACATGAGGTGTGATTTATTTTTTTTTTTTCTCAGCGAAGTCTCCCACCTCCAGCTGCCATTACCTTGACAGATCCTGACATCTTGAATATATATGTGTCTTTTATTTATATATATATATATATATACTTCTCCTATATCGCTATAGCCTGGCCAAACACTGAGGCACTCGAGCACAGGAAGCAATTATGAATGCAGACCGGCAGCTATGAGTGCTTTTAGAGAATGAGCATAAGAGTATAGGGGCATGTGGGTGGGAAGAAACAGAGAAAATCAATTCACTGCCAAGGCAATCCAAGTGCTTTCGAATGCTTTTTGCACACGGCATGCTAATGTATAAGAGAATTCATTTGGCTTGGAAATGTGCTGGAAATGACCTGCGTTTAACTCTTTACAGTGTTTCAGGGGGGAAAAAAATCATGAAAACATTACGCCATGCACGATGCGTGTTTTATGTAAGGCTTGATTTAGGCTTGAACCTGATCGAGAGAAGCTGAGAGAACAGAGTCTGTTGCCAGGTAACAAAGCAAAAAGAAAAATACCAAAACCACTCTCATCAAAGCCGAGGTGAAAATCCATCAGAAATTACATAAACGTCCTTCAGACTTGCGGCGATCAAGGCTGAGAGGGGTTTATGGGCCTGCTGACTCCACTAGGAAGCAGTGCTTCTAAAGAAAAGCTTTCAATGCGACACAACGTAATTAATGTCATAAAATCCTTCCGCCGATCTTTCCACTACTTTCATATTAGAGGATAAATTGGTTCAAAAGCTTAGATGAAGTTCTTCATTAGGGTCTACAGGTTTCCAGACATATCCTTAATCTTTAGCAGGGATGGGAAAAATGATTCTTAGATGATAATTTTCTTAAAGGATTCTGTACTGATTCAACAAACAACATAATCGGACTTTAAAGATGGAGTCAATGATTCCGGAGAAGGATTGTTGGTGTTGGAAGTCAACAGCCAAACAAATACACACCTCCCTTCAGTGCTCTTTCAGAAGCTCCGCCCCACAAATTCATGGATGTGCATTGCCAAGGAAACAACAACACCCCCATTTCCCCCTGCCCTGCGATTGGCTGGAGTACGCATCCTGTTGCTGATTGGCTGGAATAGTATTGTGTGGAACACGAGCCACTTTCGTTGTTTGCCCAATTTACAAAGCCAAACCACAGTGTTTTTCAGTGCACACAGAACGGAGCGCTAGCAGACTGTGAGGAGACATTTGAGGAATTTGACAAAAAGTGTACTGAATTAGAATCAATGACTTTTAACATACACACATGCTTAATACCAAACATTTTACTGGAAGTCTGGGGGTTTTCTACAATCAATGAAACTTGTAATATATTTATATACTTATTATTTAATAATATAAATACTTATAAAATTTATATATATATATATAGTGTCATATGGTAATACTGGAGGAAAATACATTTTATGTATATATATATATATATATATATATATATATATATATATATATAATCTATATTATCTATTTTTTTAAACACTCACACTCGTATTCAGGTGTTTATAAATGGATCAAAAATCGGCAAGAGACTTGATTTTTCTCTCACATTTTGGGGATTAGTTAGCTAGGCTATCAGGTAAACATTGAAGAGTCTATGATCGCAAAATTCCATTTTTCCAGAAATACTCCGGGTGCAGTATTTCTGTGCACTACTTATTCTTTCCTTATTTTTGGTTGGTTTTCTCTATGCACAGATGTGGATGCTAGTCTTGAAATAAACCTTAACCACACAAATTGCTGTCCTTGAGTGTATTTAACTCCACTAATCTAAAACCAGTGATGAACATGAGCACAGATAAAGATTAAATACATATGTTAGATATTATGACATAAACACAACAACATTTTATAATTTCAATACAACTTAAAAGCATAACCTAACCGATTCCAAACAATAAGCGTTTGGAAACAACAAACAGACCTGGCCATATAGTCTATACACTATGTCATCTGTTCAATCCATATCCATTTGGTAATCCAAGAACTCAAAATGAACAATGACTTGCTTTCTGAACTTACCAATTTATAGCTTTGGCTATGAATTTGCAAAAAAAAAAAAAAAAAAAAAAAAAAAAATTAGGGGATAATCTAGTCTCCAAATATGATTTTTTTTTTCTTAAGAAAATTGGCCTATATAAATTTTAAATTTTAGCCATATATTTTGACAATTTGTTTTGACCCAGAAAGAAGGCCAAATGAATGACAAAAATGAAATGCCAGTGGGCATCATACTTTTTATTTAATAATTGTTTGTAGTGGTCGTTTTTTATTGTTGCCAAACTAAACTACATTAAACACAATGATATTTTGGGCTCAGCAAATTTACCTCTCTGGCCACAGCCATTTCTAGGACATCAATATTCACCACTTGTGGTTTTGGCAAAACCTGTGAACAATCATGGCTGAGCATTTTTCAACATGGATTTGAACTAGGAATCTGTTTTGGCTTTGACTATGTCATCTTTCTGATTTCTTTTATCTATTTCCCCTGCTATTTTTAACTCCTCATAACTCCCCCTGCTGGTGACCAGTGCTAAAAATGATGCATTGCAACCTCACAGCTCCAGGGTACTTGGTTCGTGGTGAGTTTGAGTTTAAGTTTGAATTACTTTCATGTTCACATGAGTTTCCTCCAGATTTCTCCCACTGTCCAAAACCATGCAGGTGGGTGGACTGGCTACTCCAAATTGCCCCTAGGTGTGAATCATTGTATAACTGGTGCTCTGCTAAGAACTGGCTTCCCATCCAAGGTGAATTCTTCCACTTTTTGCACAGTGTTACTGGAATTAGCTCCAGGTCCATTATGACCCTGTCCAGTATATGGTGGTTGCTTTAAGTGAAGTGAAGTCTTTCCCATTATACTGTTAATAATGGAAAATGGGAAATGGAACATAAGAAAAAGTGGCAAATTCAGGCTTTCGAGGGCAGTGGTAACTCAGTGGTTAAGATGTAGGACTACTGATTGGAAGGTCAAATCCCAACACTGCCAAATTCCAACACTGTCAAGCTGTCACTGCTGGGGCTTTGAGTAAGGCTCTTAATTGCTCAGTTGTATAAATTAGATAATTGTAAGTTGCTCTGGATAAGGGAGTCTGCCAAAATCTGTAAATGATCCATCCATCCATTATCTATAGCGCTTTATCCGTCTGGGTGGCGGGGAAGCTGGAGCCAATCCCAGCATCTTGGG
>JAQQZR010000001.1:3446670-3467923 GCA_030068235.1 Notoglanidium macrostoma
CAAACTCCGCACAGAAAGGCACCCTGGGTGACCCGGGGATCGAACCCAGGACCTTCTTGCTGTGAGGCGACAGTGCTCATCCAGCCTCAGTTTCAGTCACATCTCTATCCAACACCTTTGTGCCTACTCAAGATTTAGATTTAGGTGCTCAGTGATTTAGAGATACACTACATGGCAAGAAATGTGAAAACCTGACCTTCACGGGCATATGTGGGCTTCCCCAAACTGTTGCCACAATAGTGGAAGCATATAGTTGTTTTCACTGGAACTAAGAGGTCTAGCTCATATCTGTTCCAGCATGGGAATGCCCCTGGGCACAAAGTAAGGATCATAAAGAAATGTTGTGGCAAGGTTAGAGTGGGAGAATTTGAGTGGCCTGTACAGAGCTCAGACATCAAACCCACTGAACATTTTTAGGATGAATAGGAACACTTACTGCATGCCAGGAGTCCTCAACCAACATCAGTGTCTGATGTTACTAATGCTCTTGTAGTTGAATGTGCGAAAATCCCCACAGCCACACTCCAAATTCTAGTGGAACGCCTTCCCAGCAAGAATGGAGGTTATTATAACAGCAAAGAGGAACTCAATGTGGAATGGGATGTTCGAAAAGCACATATGGGTGTGATTGGTGAGGTGTCTACATCTTTTGGGCCTATAGTGTACCTATAATACAGTATTTGCTAATGGCCCTACTTTACATGCTTTAGGATTCTTGCACTGTTGTGTCGGAAAATTCTTGATAGTGACACCAAGATTCACCAATTTCATATGCCATAGAGCTAGGAATGGCCATCCAGCCTCAGTTTCAGTCACATTTCTACATGTTCAGGTTTGCTATTAGGTTCTGTATAGAGCCTGAGTTTCAGACTACAGCATTCAGAACGCACACCTTCACTCATCACGCAGAAGTATATCCCACAGCTACATAGAACCTTTAAGGTCCCGCCATAGACGCAAATCAAAGAACCTTATATGGTAAAACCATTGAAAGTTTTTTAAGAGATTGTAACTATTCCTATTTGCTGTGTATCTTCATCTGTGGGAATGAAAACCTTATCTTTACAGATCTTGTTTTGGAAAGAAATTGGGATCAGAGCCCAAAGTCAGTGTCAAACTGCACCCACGATGGGTTCCACCAATTGGTAGGTTGGAGTAAAGCTCAAGATTCAAACAGTGACAGCTTAACCATGTTGTCTGGTCCAGTAGACCAGAACTTTAGCCTCGTCAGGCTGACACTGAGAGTGGATATATGTGTTAACCTTGTATACCTTGCTTTGTAATTTGAAAATGATTCCTGTAAGCATGTCCTACCTCTCTATGTCCTCTGGTGTTCTTATTAAGATGAGGCCTTACGCTGCTTCTTTAACTACATTTATAGGCCAAATGTTAAACAAAGGGCTTGTAATCGTACACATGCTTATTCTAATGATCTTTCTTTTTGCTTCTATTTATCATTTTTTTTCCCTAATGTGTAATCCTGCCTGTATTATCCCAGCATTATCCCAGGTCGGTAGGTGGCCCTTTCATTCCTTTTGGCTGCTTTTGAGTTCACTCATGCCAGATAGCTATAGCCTGGCCAAACATTCCACCAAGATGGGTTTGTCTTCTTTTTTCTTCAATGACAGAAAATCGAGGATGATTCATAGGCACACTTGGAGCCTGGTAGTGAAATACAACTGCGTGATGTGATTTAAGGAATGTCTATGTGCCAATGTGTAGCCATACATCGTGTGAGGAAGCTAGTGTTTAATTCATTTCTGTGACATGAGTGTCTCCAGGAACAGAACTGTAAATATTTTAGTTGTCGGGAACTCTTTTTTTTTTTTTTTTTTTTATGATTCACGTATGTATGTTGCATTGCCTTAATTGTTTTCGAAGTTTCTTTTTAATCAGTGGTTATGAGTGTGAATTATTGAGCTATGAATCTGGATTTGGAAAGACATCCAAGCATAAATCATCACTCCCTACATGGATAATATTGAATAAACAAACTAGATTTATCTACAGAGATGAATTAGTGGCACAAAACTTAAATTTAGCCTGACTGTGTAAGAGAATTACAACCTTCGGGTTTAATCTTGTGCAATCTGTGTTTCCATGGTATTGAAACAGTGACAGCACTGTTGCACATCAGGCTGCCATGTGTCACTTGTCTTTGTTTCGTCTCTCTATCTCCTTTTCATGTGTTTAAACATTTTTGACACATTATTATTCAGAGAGCTCAGAAACGCATCCCACTGAAACGGTGGACAATCACGGCAACGCATGCCCGCGTCTCGTTAAAAACATAGCCCTGGTTGTTCACTTTGGTGGATTGTAGGACGCACTATGTAAAGTGAACACAGATGTTTGAATATGAAGCAAGTTGGAAAGCTTCTAGCTCGGTGTTCTGGGTGTTATTATAATCATACACATGCATTCTTTATTTCCTTTTCTTAGATGAGACATCTGGAGTCAGGCATTAAAAAAAGCTGTAAAAGTAAGATTCTAACATGTTGAGTGTAAATGAGTGACTCAGACAATATGGCACCTGAGGTCCTGTTGCTATTCTAACATTAAAAATTCCTATACATTTTGTATGTTCTTCAGTGGATACTGGAAACGTGAACCCACGAGCTGCTGCTGTAATCATAACAACTGTCCTGTGATCATCCCAGGACTGTTATTCACAATCTGCTCAAACCTGACTTTAAAACACTAACGATTTATAATCGCACTAAGAGCATGGGTTCAACCTTTCTGTTTGGTTCCTCACAAAGTTTCTCCTTCATTTCATCTCAAGGAGTTTTTCCCCCCCTGCCGCTGTCAGTGTCTCTAACTCTACATCCAGATTTCTGCTTTGTGACATCATCTATTGTTAAAGTTGCTCTACAAATAAGATTTCGGTGATTGAATGATTGTAAAACATATACATTTAAATATACTACAGAACCTTTTTTTGCAAAGCACACATTGCTCTGTAGTACCACTGAGGTAGTCGAGTGCACGTGGATATTTGTCAATTTATTTCTACCATACAGCCATTTTCATTTAACAGATCATGTTGGAATAGTTTAGATCTTCACAGGTGGAAATACAAGAAAGGATAGATTCGTTAACACGAAGACTTCTTTGACATTCAAAACCATGTCTTAAGTTATAAGAAGGAGACCACATGGTTGATATAAAAACCACTAGTTTGCATCATACCATTTTCTGTCTAATCAGAGATGGGATGAATTTCAAATGAAAAGGGTTTTAATGTGAGATTTTTCCATTTTCTGAGCTCCCTTTCTCCCTCTGAGCACCAAAACCATGCTGCAGATCATCTATTTTTATAAGGAACTGCATGCATGAAACATGAGTGCTTTCTTCTCCATGCCAGTTCTTATACATGTAAAGAGCATGATGCATGCACACACTGTCACTACAGTACTGAGTGGAAGGATGAGTGTAACACAGATCGCCATGGTAACCGATTTTCCCGCGGCCCGATCTGCCTGGAGGGCGAAAAGAGATAAACTGCTCCTCTAAAAAGTACGTGGGAGACGGTACTGGATCCGGAGGGGAGGGGGTGGGTGGAGGATGGCAACTGTTCCGCCACCGTTCCAGCCTTTCCTTGCCTTCCTGAGTCTTTCTGAGTCTTTCTGTGCTGCTGCTGCTGCCTCTGCTGCTTCTCGCGCCCGAAAGCGTGAGACCAACGTGCAGGATTTTCCACCACATCTCGTCTGTTTTGCATCACGGGAAACTACACGGGCGGAAGATGAAATGAGCTTTCGCGCAATGCAACTGGAAACGGAAATCGATTGTTTTTCTCCAAGGTTTTGCATGCATGCCTGACCAGAGATATTGAGCTATTTTTTTTTTCTTTTTTTTGCTGGTTGGAAAATTCTCGCGCGCACCGACAGACCCCAGGGTTTTTAATTAGCCGGCTCGAGCCGAGAGGGGGGAAGGTGGAGATGCACCTGCACTTCACGCGCCGCCCGACATCTGATGCATAGCCACCAACTTTTTTTGGGAGAAAAGTTCCTGGAATGTAAACAGCAGGTAGTGGAGCACCGATCTGACCTCGCTTTTCAGAAGTGGATGCGCTTGGCATGGAGTGAGAGCGGCACTGCGCTCGTTCCTTGCACTCGCTCGCTTCACGTCCGGTCGGCATGGTCCGCTCCGGACAGCACGCGCCGAACGGGACGGGCTCGGGTTCGGGCTCGGGCTCGGGCGCAGGCGCAGGCGCAGGCTCGGGTGCGCGCGCAGACGGTCCAGGTAACGAGGCACCAAAGAGCATCAAAGCGCGGCGCGCGAAACCTCCGCCTCCGGGCAGCCGGAACTGTCTCACGGCAAACAGGTCGCTGTTCATCTTCGCCGAGAATAATCCGGTGAGGAAGTACGCGCGGAGGATCATAGAATGGCCATATCCTTACCTTTTACACCTTCACTCAGGTGTGTGTGTGTGTGTGTGGAGTGGACATGGAGATGGTTGAGAGGTCATGACTAAACTTTAACCCGCATTCAGGTCAACATGCTTAGGAAATAATCCAGATCCAGGCTCCAAACTGTACTTTTCCTAATTAGTACCATCAAGTACCTTTTGTACATATCATTATACCTTTAACATGATTTAACTGGACCTTTAAAGCTTTACTCAAAATCCTAAGTGTAAGAGTATGGTGTACCTTGAGACCTAATTCAAGGTACACCACATGCACCTTCCCAGGTAAAAGATGATACTCGGTGATAAAGGAAAAAGATGCACCCTTCATGATACCACCCCGATCCCAGGCAATAAGGAAAAATTACAGTTTGGAACCTGTATTTCTGAGAGTGTAGATAGATTGATAGATTGATTGACAGATAGTCCATTAGGTGCACCTTCACTCACTGGCCATTTTAGTTGTAGGTCATCTCATCCCAAATAGTGACTGTAGCCCATATGTTGCTCTGTACAGTCTATTACCCCATCCACTAATAGACCAATGGAAATAGACCACCACAGGACCACCACTAATCAGAAATCATTTAGGTGGCATGAATGTATCTGGCTTGGCGTTGCATAATAATAGTGTTGCTTAAATAATATCTGGTCAGTGCACATCCATTTCCGTCGATGCATGCGTTCGAGAATGACTGACAAGCTGTGCATAGCAACCGTCAGTAATTGCACACCTATGAAGTGACCTATATGGAAGGTTTAACATTTACAGGGCCAATAAGGGGTTGTAGCTACAATGTGGGTGTATCTAGTGGCCACTGAGTGCACTTCATATTTAATATGTTCAGAACAGGTCTGTTATGTTGTGTCTAACTCTTCTTTGTTGGCATTTATGAATATCTTTGAGTGCAGAGGAAAACCTGTTGTGTTTGAACAGTCTGGAAATGGGGAAAAATAAGGTTTTTCCTTCTTTTTCTTCACACGGTGGTTGATGATTGGATGATTGACGTCAGCACCACGGACAGCGCAGTTGCGTTAGTAAGCCAGAAAGCGCGATTGAGTGTTTTCCTTCTATAGCACACGTTCGGTAGGTCTCATCGATGGTTTGGAGAGTTGAATCATGTGTGTCAGGGTAGGGAAATGGTGAAATGTTCCGTGATAAGGCTAGAAACAGAAAAACACTGCTCTAAGGGAGCCACTGTCGTTTTGGGTGTCTTGTGTCTTCCTTCAAGGCTCCAAGATTCTCAAGGATTGTTGTTTCATTCAGAAAACAGGCACTAAAGTGTACAGGTACAGGTGTAAAAATGTTTGTCACTAGGATTGTACTATCGAAGGGGGCATCTTGTATGCTTTTAGATAGAGGTCTTAGAAGACAGTATTCATATTTAAGATACATAACTGGATCTTTAGGACTGCTATTGGACCATTGATGATGTACTTAAATTGTCTGACCCTTGGGGAACTTCATGTACTTGAACTGTAAGATTTATAAGAATATGAGATTGGTTGTGTGGTTGTGGAGTTAGGAAAATGATCATTTTTCAGTCAGCTCAAAGCCACGCTGCACCATATGTAAACTCATTCTTGCTTAAGGAAGCTCATGTGTTTCCCCCTGACTTCTTGAAGATAATAAATCTTGCCTGTTGTAACTCACAGCCCTGGAATGCCAGATAATAATAATAATAATAATAATGAAACACAGACTAAATTTAGCTTACTGACATTTGAAATGTAAAAGAAGGTGATTTTGACACGTCCTAGATTAAACTCATCTTCAGAACGCCCTTCTTCCTCGTCAAAGTCAAGGTGGACCCAGGACCTTTCCTAGGAAACCACCCTGGAAGGGACACCGGATTTCTGATTCCTTTTCCCAGTTACACTCCTTTAAACTCTGTTAAAGACATCAGAGTTTTATTGCATATTATTCCGGCATGAGAAAAAAAGGACCTCATCACGAAGTCAAAGTTGTTTGTGCATCTTGTCAAAACATCAGTGTTATATCTGGAGCAAATTTCCAAGCCAAATTTAGATTAATGTGCGAAATTCAGAGTTAATAGCGGCACTAAACTTGAGTCCTAATCAGGACTGCTATATTTGGGAAGGCCTCTTTTTAGCAATGCACCAGCAGAGACTTTCTAACACTAGTGTTTAATATGATGGATACATTTACTTCACTCTCGATCAGTAAACTAAGAGCTAATTATGGGCTAACTGCTGCTCTGTTTAGGAAATTCCTGACTGGGCCATTAAGAGGCGAGCAATTAGAAATACTCCCATTTAGTTGTACATATTTACAAACCAATTAGCCAGAAATATTGGTCTGGGTGTTTCATGTGTAATTGGGTTTAGATCAGAATTATTAGTAACACTTTATGAGTATAGTCCATTATAGAGTCTTAACCAAACCACATATGACCAAACACATATGTCTGATAGCACGAGGGATAAGTTAGTAGTTTACACCAAAGGTATTCATCTAAAAAAAAATAAAATAATAAATGAGTGATAGCGCAGTGTTTAAAGCATTGGTGTTTAAAGCAGTGGTACTGATCAGGAGGATATAAGATCAAATCCCGACACCTGCCCCTGCTAATGGCTTTTAACCCTCAACTACTCAGCTCTGGGTAAAAGTATCAGCCAAATAAGGTTCAAACTTGTTCAGTTACTTACACATCCTTGCTTACAAAGGATCTGGATGGTGACGACTGTTAATTTTAAATACTCGGCTATTAATGTTATATTTATAGCTGTAAATAAGACCACTGGATAATCCACAACAGAGGATCTGCTACAACCAGTCATCCTGAGTCATGTTTAGAAAACTAGAGTTACTGAAATAGTACATCCAGCTTTGCATACGTTTATTGGTTCTGCTCTGGAGTTTTTATACACGTACTTTGTACGGGATGCTTTGCTGGGTCCACATATGGACTGCGGTTTGTCATTGGATGACCCTGGATGAAATATATAGCTTGTCTACCAAACATCTTCAAACTCTCAGTCGTTTACATGCTGGAAATCTGTCGATAGGTTGGTCATGACGGATCCCTGACATGTTGTTGCTAGTCTACATGTAACATGGGATAGATTTGTGTTGGAGGTCACTGTAAAGGACGCCACCAATGAAGGGGCATTTATTTCCTGTATAAGCATATGTAGTTGTAGATTTCTGTGTATACTCAGAGGTAAAGATGCCGCTTTGAGCTATTATTAGTGTGTAAGAGAACTGGATATAAGAGGACACTTTGCGACATGCTATTGTAAAATAAGCAACTTTGATGGAGTTCAAAACACTACACTGTTGTTCCTTATAAGCATATTATTCGGTATTTACTACGGATTATTCAGTAACTGCAGTGAAACTAATGGAAATCTGTGTATTTACAAGAACGAAGAATGTAAGTCTGAACCTGCCAGCAGCTTCTATGGATAATTGTTTTGGGTTGGATGTTTTTCTGTTTGGAGTGACGGTATCTCAGTGCTTTTTCTAAGGATCTGTGCTGCTGAAACCGCGACAGCGCTGTGGCGCGTCTGTCTGCCGTGTGTCACTCCCTATTGTTTAATCTGACTGTCTTTCCTGTCCTTTTTCATATGTTTGACCGTGGAAAACACTGAAAAGGCGAGGTGCCTGCGTTCACCTGAGGCGTTTTAATGAGGTCCTTGTTTATAACCTCCCAGAAGGTGTTTTACATGAAGCCGATCGGAGATTAAGTGAATGTGGGAAGTTCGCAACGAAGAGACTATTTATAGCAGCTCACTGTTGTGTGGATGTGGATTGTTCAGGATGAATCACTGAGAATCCCACAGCTTCTTCACGCCGTCCATTGTGGCTTAACGACACCGTTTATGATGGTGGCGAGAAATTAATAACGCACGATGGGACTGTTTTGCATCCTAAGGCGCATGTTAGCATTTGGGTAGTTGTCGTCTGTCTTTTGTTTTAAGGAATCTTCATTCATTCATTCATCTTCATTAAGCATTTTATGTTGGTGGTGGATCTGCAGTCTATCTCAGGAACACTGAATGGGCACACGTTCACACACACTCATTCACCCCATGAGCAATTTAGTGTAACCTGTTTTTGGGAAATGGGT
Source organism: Notoglanidium macrostoma (assembly GCA_030068235.1). Taxonomy (NCBI): domain Eukaryota; kingdom Metazoa; phylum Chordata; class Actinopteri; order Siluriformes; family Auchenoglanididae; genus Notoglanidium; species Notoglanidium macrostoma. The sequence continues at coordinate 3,455,176 of JAQQZR010000001.1, forward strand.
GGAAACCAGAGAACCCAGAGGAAACCCACGCAGACACTGCACAAAGAACACCGGAAGCTATAATTTACCGTAGCTTGTAATTTAGAATGAATTGTATGCTGAAGAATTGTAATTTACGATGGACTTCATTCTCTATGTTCTTGTACAAGTTACAAAGAGGCTTTCAACCACAGCATACGGTGTGAATGTGAGGGATTTATTTTTCATTTTTTCCAGTACAGCCGCCTACACAAAATAACCACCGTGCAAATGGTTTTCAAAACACTCATCACAAGGCACACTGAACATAATTTAGAGTCAAAGCTATTAGTATGGATGGCATGGTAATTTATCACTGCAATGCACATGCAATTTTAGTGAATGGCTAGCTAATGGAAATGATTATGAGAATCACAGATTTCCTTGAATTCTTTTTTTGACTGTCTAGTTTTCGGGGCGAATCAGGCGTATTTCGATTGCGACATGTTTAGAGAAAACTCATAAACCTAAAACACGTTCTTGAAATACTTGTGATGAGATTCTGGCACTAATTTCATGGTTGGTGCTGCGGAGCAAGAGCTTTTTTCTTCTCACTCACCATTCAACATCATATTAATGAGAAATCCAGCATAAAGATAATGAAGACAGACTCATATCCCAGAATGCATTGCAGTTATATGACAAAGATGCTTCGAGTTACAACAGAGACTCGACTCGGCCGGTCAAGATGATGAAGGCGATGGTGTCAGCGGTTTGGAAGCTGATCTGTTTGAGCAGAGTGTACAGAAGTGATAGAGCTGGATAGACTAAAGGACTAAAGCGCCGCCGCATCACTCTCTTTCGGTAGAGATGATTGAGGGTTAATAGCGCTATCAGCAAGGTAGTCAAATGGCAATCTGTTAATAATATGTCACTGAACAAATTTTAAACTGAAGTCATAATTGTGTAATCTTGGACATCCATTGAAGGTCACATGTCAGTTATACTGTATGCTAAGATTAATATGAAGGTTGTTTATTTTTTGTTGAATGATTGTCCTCCATCTTGCGGAAGTTTTATTTACACCTTAACCTCACGGTTACTCCATTTGAGTATATGATCCTGGCTACCATCATCGCCAACTGCGTCGTTCTGGCTCTGGAGCAGCATCTTCCCGGCGAGGACAAGACGCCCATGGCCAAAAGACTGGTGAGGTTTTTTTTTTTTTTAAAACAACTGTAACTCCTGGATTTACACAAACACCATAAGGATTGCTTGACCACTGGGGAATTTTCTGTATAGTGAATTAATAGAGCAGTGAAAAGAAAAGCATAAGTGTTGTTAAACACTACTGAGTCATTTGATGGCGTGTTATCGGATCCGTGTTTCTACACTCAAAAGCCTTTTAGTCGGAATCTCCAGGTGCGATAAGAGTTGCACCATGATCATGATGACCTCTCCACAAAGAGAAAGTGGAGGATGTGTTCACTTAATATACAATCACACGTCATATCTGCAACGCCCACAGCCCTTTGCGCTCGGTGTGTGTATGATTCACGGACTGATACTGCAAATCCATGCACATAGCACTCGTCAACATAATGAGAAATCTCATATTAATAGCAAATGCTGATTTTATTATTTTTTTTTGCTTGTGCAGTAAGAGGAAACAACGTGCCGTGTGTCTTTATCTCACCTCTCACTCATCCCCGTATCCCTGCTCTTCACTTAACCATGGTAACGACGCAGTGCTCGTTTCCGCTCCTTTTCTGACTTCATAAAGACATTGAAATAAAACATAAAGGATGAAACAAGCTCACCTACCGTCTAGACACTGCTCTGTTATACACAAAGAAAAAACCCCGTCTCCTAGCTAAATAATCTGAGAGCACCGTGTTGAGAATAGAGGTTGAATAGAAAGAAGTAAATTAAATCTTGTGAACGCCGTTCTTGAATGACTGGCTTGCACGTTCGTTTACTTCATTTCTGTGTGTCCACACTCCAACAGGAGAAGACAGAGCCCTATTTTATTGGAATCTTCTGCTTCGAAGCCGGGATCAAGCTACTAGCTCTTGGGTTTGTTTTCCACAAGGGCTCATACCTGAGAAACGGTTGGAACGTCATGGATTTTATTGTCGTGTTAAGCGGGTAAGTGAATTTCCTTTATTTATTCTTACCATCAAGAGCGGCTGCGCTGTCAGAGCTAAGCCCCGCCCCTGTCAATCCACTGACGCATTGTTTAACCATAAGAGCTTCGTTGTCTGTTAATAGATATTATTTGTTTAAAGTTGTACCCCTCCCTTCTATCACAACCCGTATTCACTGATTATTAATACAAAAAAAAAAGTTCAATGTTCATGTTCATGTTCCCCCTACTTGTTCAGAGCTTTATTCTGTGCTGATAAATGCAAGCGTTTAGACTGCCTACTTTCACACCAACATATCACAACCCTCCCTTCTTTCCGATCAGGCTTATGTAAAAGCGGCATCATCAGACTGATTTGCCGGTAGCTATGCGACAGAACAAGCTGCCGGAGCTCTGAGTAAGGCTGGATCCTTACCAAAATGATTCTTGGATAATCTCGTCAGTTCTTTATTTCGGTCTGATCAAGGTTTCTGAAAGGTGCTACCCGTGCATGTAGGTCTAGCTGTGAAAATGTGTTCCCAACTGGAGGACACTGAGGACACCGACGCTTTTTTTTTCTTATAGTGACGAGGCTGTTTTCGCTTACAACACCAAAAACAGGGCCTTATTCGTAGCACTGGCTTGTCCATACGAGGTGGTGGAGCCGTATGCATCAGTCAATCAACAAGTATTAATCTTCATTGAGTCCTTATGCACAACTCTATACATTTAAAATTCCACTGAAATACTAATTTCCTCTTTGACATGACCAGTGTTCCATTGATTTGCTCAACTTTCAAGAAGTTCCTCGAGTTGAACGTGTAAATCCATCCATCCATTATCTACACTAGCTCCGCAGAGTTATTACCCATAGTGGTCAAAAATTCGAACGGCAATAGAGCTCTATTGGGGAGGGAATCACGCTGCCACGTGCTCGCCCCGTGAGCAGTGGAGGAGGAGCGAACAGGACAGTTAACGACAGGGTTGCCAGATTGGGCTAGTTTACGAATCCTCCGAGTTCTTGTTTATAGCAAATGATCAGGATTGTATCTAACATGTTTGCACACTGGAAGTGCAGACAGCATGTCTATGGTGCACACAACCAATTGCATTGTCATATTGCAAAGATTGGAAGAGGGAAAGGGGGATAATAGAGTGGACAATGCCTGAACATCAGATATGCATACACAGCACAGTGACCTTGTATCCCATGCAATACAGTTTCAGGTATTTTCTATCTAATATTTGTATATTGTTGACTCACAACTGCGTATTACTGTAGTAAATTTCACTAGATTTTAGCCCATATGAACCGTTAAGTGTGATAGCGTCTTGACTTTATGTTTGAGGCTGTGTTGTTATTCATGTTTTCCTGCTTCACCAGCTATCTGGTGAGCAGCCACTGCAGCTTATGTGAGCCATATTTACATCAAGTAGTTACATTTTTTTGTATAAAATGCTCCATAGATTCTTGCCTCTTATCTGAGGTTGTTGAAATACACACATGTTGAGTGAACATGACCTCAGAATTGGCAAAACCAGTCTTCATTACAGCTACCAGCTTTGGCAATAAGCTTTCATAAATATTCATGTACGATTGTACCATTTATGTCATTTATGCATTATGTAAGTGTCATGTAGCCATAGCTACCAATCGGTGTAGGTGAGCTAAAAGGTTCCACCTGTATGTGAAATGCGCTTCCTGTTGGTAGACATGTTGTTGGTTGCTGTCATGCGCTGGAAGTTTTTACATCCTCCGATCTTCCTGAGTTTTCTTATTCAAGAGTTTCTCCATGCAGTCCTTCCCTTAAGGCCATTTTCCGCTTATCAGTTAGAAAGTGGCAGTGAGTAACACTGTCAGCTGGTGCCGAGTTTCTTCGCGGGGGCGTCCTTATGCGTAGGTTTTGCAGCATTCCAAACACTGCAGTGATTCCAGGTTAGAAAGTTGTTTTTATGGTCGTCTACATGGGTTTAAGTTGAACTTTCTAAACTGAGATTGAGACGTTTGAGTCACTCGCATAATATTAATCAAAGAGTTCCCTGGTTAACTGCTCACGGCGAAGATTAGAGACGCTTTTTTTCCATTTGAAGTCCTTATTTTAGCTTCCTTCGCATGAAGTGGGGATCATGTCGAGTTAAATTGTTGTATAAATTGCTGCTTTCTTTCACGCATAGCTGTCGCAATATACAATAGCTTAAGAGAACGGACAAGGAAATGTCATGAATAATTAACTGTGATTTATGGAATTGGTGTTTAAAATTTGTATAAGGGCAGGATGGATAGCTTGAGTTCGGTTAAATTCCTGGATCCACAGTTCAAGTGACAGCAGTTTTGACTTTTCTCCTTTGACATGATTTATGTAGGAGTTCTGTTTGATCTCCATGTAATTTAAAGATGACACATTTTTATTTTAATGACCCATTTTTTTGTGTGTGATATAGTCCTGAAATCATCCATATTGAGGCTTTCAGAGCTTTCCAGTGCCGATGAGAATGAGAGGCTTCATCTTTCCAAACAGAATTTTGGCAAAGGTCTCATGACATCAGCCAGTCAGCAGACGAGATGAAGTGAAACTCAGCCAAGATTTTGGCTTCAGAAGCTGTTCTGCTCCCACACTCTAGTTTAAAGGTGTCGAGGTAGAACTGGCACATAAGTGGCACATGTTACAGCCACATTGTCATTTCAATATGATAACATTTTTTTTTTTTTTTTGTTGCATTTTTGTGAGTCAGGCTTGAAAGAAAGAGAATAAATAGGCGGATTGACTTGTGTGTAATGAATCTAACCCGTCTATAATAATCTAATTTTCTGCAAAAACAAAAAAAACAAAACAAAAACAACCAACAAAACAAACACATGCCAATGTCAAGACACTACAACAGTTCGGAAAGCATCTTAACAGCCTTTTGTCTATCCCCTGACTAATGTGTTATGTGATGATGACAAGAAAATTGGCGAAAGCTGCTTTTTATTAGAGCTGACACTTTATAACTGTTTATGTCATTTTTGGGAACCTCCAACCACCAATAAAGATATCTAACCTCATGATGTTGAGATGTTCTTGGATTAGGTTTCTATGAATGCTTATGTAAGTTTATATCACTTGTCAATAAGGGCTTATATAAAGTAGGTGTCATGTAATTCTTTGTAAACGCAAATGCTTGGTTATCTAATTAGTTGGTTAGGACATCAACCCATCACCTGGTGACATTTTCAGCCATCAAGGCTCATGTTACACAATTACGCATCTTGTTGACTTGGTTTAAGTTTAAGTTCAAGTTGGTGGCCTTGAAATATTAACTGATAGCCACCATATATTAATTTGTATCTATACCTTATTGTAAATAATCATCATGTCACCTCAGGGTCAACCAAAAGGATTGACTTGTAGGTCTCGTCCTAATTGTTTTTGTCATAGCAGGATGAAAACTCTAGAAAACTCAGAACTCTAATCTTAAATGGGCATAATAAAAGTAAAAGTGAATTACCTCGAGAAATGTAGCGTTACTGTAAGACTGCTGAGAGATATTTATTTGGACACGAGTTATTAAATTAAGGCCATGCGATAATACATTATCTTTCTCAAGATGGCAATAATTATATTTTTCACTGAGTAAGACACAAAGACGTGAGTAGCCACAGGGACCTAAGACAGGATATGCTTGATAATATTACACTTCAATCTTGGAATAAGGTATAAAGACATACTGGAGTCACTGGTGTCGTGAACTGGATATAGCGCTCTCTACATCGAGTGAATTCTCATAGCAAATACACTTTTTCGCCCATTCTCACCAAATAATAAACCGGAGGCCATATATTAAGTTTGAGCTTCCCACAGCATATTAAGTCATGTCCTAAATATATTAACTTGTGGCCTCAATATAATAATTCATGGCCACTCCTTATTAAAAACAACCACCACGTCACCTCAGAGTCTTTGTACATTATTTCACATAGCCAAAGCTTTACTGTATATCGGTTAAAATGAGAAAATAGTTCGGGGATGAATGCTAAAGGTACAGACTTCTCCCCTAATTTTAGAGCTCTAAGCTGTTATATCACACGCGCCCCTTAGTACAATCCCTCCTCTTTGCGATGTAACCCAGTTTCCCCCCTGTATGCAGCTGACACACTTTTATCACACGTTCGGCCTCCTTCGACACAGAAAAAAAGTAAGTCAGACTTAAAAGAAAACTACACATGTGTCACTCCGGTCTGCCGGGACTAGAAACAAGGCTAGTGGACCACAGCTCGCGGCTGTCATTTCATCTGGAATTAATGAATCGCCTCTAGCAAATCTGCAGAGACGCACCGAGCTAATTTGATATTCTTTTGCGCTGAAGTCTGAGGGGAACGCGTGTTGAGAAAGTTTATATTTAAAATGCCGTAATATTCATTTCTGTATAATAGGCTTTTAGTGACAGCACTTGCTTTTTCGTAAGTGGCCCCCTGTCGAAGGTTAGTGTTTCCCCCACCGGGCGGCTGAAGCCATTCTCCTTCTTTATGTTAGTCCTGTTTGAGAGCGTAAAGTGCCAAAAATGGCGAGTGCTGCTTAAATAAGTGAAGAGTGCTTCAGTAAACTAAAAGGTGTGCTGGGGTTTTTTTTTTTTGGGCAAGGTTGAATTTAGACTATATGGTGCGTGACAGTATGTCAGCGAAAGGCTGAAATGCGGGTAAAGTCTGCCCAGACATTTCTGTCACGCTGATCCTCTGGCATTTGCGTTAAATTAGGCAGTCATGTGACATTTAAAGAATAATATGTGTGGCAGCCTGGGAAACACTTCACATGATGAAATTTGGACACTTTTTTTTACTTGAGAAAGTTTTGGAAAAACTACTGATTTTCATGAACCGAAATGACGTTTCACTTTTGGAAGTGACTCAATCACAGGCAAAGTTCTAGCAGTGTTATAGTGAAGCTATTGCGTTCAAGGTCCATTCATCTGGAGTAAGCACTTTATATTGGTCAGGTTGGTGGTGGATCTGGAGTCTGTCCCAGGAACACTCGGAGTAATTTGTGAATAAACCTTGGATTAGACTCTACTAGAATACACCTTGGTTTAGACTTCACTAGAATTTACCTATGATTAGACTCCACTAGAATACACCTTGGATTAGACTTCACTAGAATACACCTTGGATTAGACTTCACTAGAATACACCTTGGATTAGACTTCACTAGAATACACCTTGGATTAGACTCCAGTAGAATTTACCTATGATTAGACTCCACTAGAATACACCTTGGATTAGACTTCACTAGAATGCACTGTGTATTAGACTTGAATAGAACGGATTTTGGATTAGACTTCCCTAGAATACACCTTGGATTAGACTTCACTAGAATACACCTTGGATTAGACTTCACTAGAATGCACTGTGTATTAGACTTGAATAGAATGGATTTTGGATTAGACTTCCCTAGAATACACCTTGGATTAGACTTCACTAGAATACACCTTGGATTAGACTTCACTAGAATGCACTGTGTATTAGACTTGAATAGAATGGATTTTGGATTAGACTTCCCTAGAATACACCTTGGATTAGACTTCACTAGAATACACCTTGGATTAGACTCCAGTAGAATTTACCTATGATTAGACTCCACTAGAATACACCTTGGATTAGACTTCACTAGAATGCACTGTGTATTAGACTTGAATAGAACGGATTTTGGATTAGACTTCCCTAGAATACACCTTGGATTAGACTTCGTTAGAATATACCTCGGATTAGACTCCACTAGAATACACTTATAATTAAACTTCATTAGAATACACTTATGATTAGACTCCACTAGAATACACCTAAGATTAGACTCCAGTCCATGACTGGGCATATTGCACGCACATGTTCACACACTCATTCACACCTAGGGCCAATTTAGAGCAAATCCACCAACTGGAGGAAGGAAGGAAGCCTTTTGGAGGTGAATGTAATAAATGAAATATAGAAACATGATCATGAAACTAACATCCTTCCCCTCCTTTATTCATAGCCTACAGGCTAACAAATAGTTAGATGCTAGATAGGACCTTTATTCCTGAATGGATGCATAGCATAAACATAAACATCGCTCTTGAGTAGTTATTAAGAGAAACTACCTGGTTATGATATCATTCATTTGCTGTGAAGTCTGTAGCTGGATTTGAGTAAAAAGAGCTGACTTTCTTTTCTGTGATCGTGCTGAAGGTGGAGATCTGAGTCATTTTTGCATGTCTGAGTAAGTGTTTCACAGTCAGCCGAAATAAATAAAAAGTCTCAGCACTAAGTAGCACTAAAGAGTGTTATTGTTGTGTCGAGCCTGTGAAATGACCAAAAGTGCAATCTTTGTCAGTCATGGCAGCCTGCAAGTCTGAAGATAGGCCTCATTAGTCAGACGTCAGCATGGCATTCCATGTCTTAAACATCGAACCTGATAAAAACTCGATTATCCAAGTGGACATTCTATCAAATCCGCTACAGTTATTTTGATTATTCCCATTGCATCACTTTTTTTTATTATTCTGATATTAGGTGACATAAATTGCAGTTCTTGGGATACAGGGACAAGCCAAAGAACCCTTAAGCATGCCAGATTTAACTTTTAAGTACAATATTATGTCTGAACTGAATCTGAATTTTGTAGCAGAGTGCAGTTCTGATATGTCAGAGTCACGTCCAAATCAAGTTCACTGTAATTGTAAGTGAAAATATGTATAGAATAAAGTAATAGAAGCAACCTGTTTCTATGATGTCATTATATTGTCACATGCTTATAGAACATTTTTATAAAACGATAGGCCTCATTAGCCAGACACGCATGGCACTGCATGTACAAAATTTTAAACATGCAAAAAACTCTATCATCCGAGTGAAAATACCTCAAATTCTCTGCATCTGCTACAGTTATGCTGATGATTCACAGCTCGGTGTTGATACGGCCATCCCCCCGTCTCTCCCCCTTCTGATTTCGCCTTGGCCTCTAACAGCTCGTTACTGTGCAGGCATGTAGGTGTACGTGTGTGGGAGAGGCCAAATTCTGTTCATGTTAGGAATTCAAAGCTTGGACGTGTCAGGTGCATCTTTTCGAATTCTGAAAGAGAAGTCGCATAGTTGGACAACATCATCACAAAAGGCAGAAAGCTCTCATTCAGGATGAGCGTGGCATGCACATTCGCTCCATAATCATTAATTTGTAGAAGCCTTCAGCAAAGCCTGAGAAAAACCGTCTTAAGAAATGTGTGCTGAATGTGTTGGGTTGGAATGTGGTGTTGAGATGTGCGTGTCAGGTCTGAGAGACAGTGATGGGAAAATGAAGTGTAACTAGTGCAATGGCTAGAGTTCCCGCAACAGAGCATGAATGTGGGAAGACATGATATGTTATGGGTTTGTCAGAGAAGTCAGCGTTGGATTATTTATTTAAATGCAATAACTTTTTTTTTTTTTTTTTTTGCAATTTAATTCAGATATTGAATTACTGTAAATACACATGGAAAACAGCTTCATTTGACACCTTGCTGACTTATAAGTCAATTAAGACAGTGCTTCGATATCTACAGAAACGGTACACCACTACACTGTCAGGTTAATAGAATACACCAATGATTGTTAACCCTAAAGTCCATTAGGCAAGATGAAATAGAACATTGTTGGGGAGAGCGAAGCAAATATTGTGTGACTATACCAGCAATACAATCGTAAATCTAAATAACTTCCCAAAAATTTATTTGTACACAAATTTCTCCTTAACTTTTTGGTGTTTTCCACCACCATTTATGTACAGCCTGGCTGATGCGTAGGGTTACGGGATATATGTAAGCCATGTGTGCTGCCTTCAAAACACTAGCCGGAAGAGGGCACTTCAAAAGCCACCATTTTATGCAAAGATTTAGTTGACAAGCTTTAATCCCTTCCTGTCTTCGAATACAGCCTTAATAGGCTTTATTTTTTACACACCCATCTCATCACCAAGTGTATAGGTAGTGGTAGCTCAGTGGTTAAGGCATTGGACTGCTGCTTGTCCTCTTGGACCCTTGATCAAGGATGTTAACTCTCAGCCGCTCAGTTGTATAAATGTAAAAATGCAACACCCTTTCACTTTTGTAAGTCACACTGAATAAGACTGTCTGACAAATGCTGTAAATGTATCTCCTTTTACCCTCCCTCCAACCCATACCTGCCCACCATATGCATTGTCCAATGAAAACCAATGGATTCATGAATTGTCCAATGAAAACCAATGGATTCATGAATTGTCCAATGAAAACCAATGGATTCATGAATTGTCCAATGAAAACCAATGGATTCATGCACTGTCCAATAGGTACTTTTACTTAACATAAAATCTTCAATCCCCAAGCCCACTTAACCTCATTCTCAATGTTGATGGTTACAGTTGATTAATTCTGGCTTGATTCAAAATAGTCATGAAGTGGTTTTCTGGTTTTACTGCAATCAATGCAGCAAACAAGCCAAAGGGTTAGGCAATACTCAGAAACATGAGGCACGCAGAAGATCAAACAAGAATAAAGTACACACTAAATCAGGAAACTACAGTACAAAAAAAAAAAACATCAATACAATCAGATAACAGAAACTTGGAATCCTCACAACACAATGTTGCTGCAAGGCGTCACCAGGTTCGGGTCCAGGTTATTGAAAGGGAGCAGTGTGACTGCAAATAGGTGAATGTCATGAGTAATCATTGTGATGGGATCACAGGGGATCATGGGAGTTGAGGTCTGGAAATTCACAGGGACGCAGAGATGATGTAACACAAATAACTGATTTATATATATGAAAGTTTAGAGCCTATGTTTTACTCTGTCTTCCACCATCAGTGAGTTTTAATGCATCAATATCATGCAAGCTTTAAACATGGTTTCCATGGTGTGTGTGTGTTTTAGACATCACTGTACAACCAAGCTGTCACATGGCAATTAAATTTAGCATGAGAACTCTCTTAAACCTAGCACTCTATTATCCTTTCACTTCTTTTGCTTTACTGCTGTGATTATGATCAGCGTGTACCAAGTGTCCTTGCAGAGTCTGCTTTTCTGTGTTTCATTACACATTCTGTATAAAGAAATTATTATATATATTAATCATTCTGGTTTTTTTTTTTATTCAGTTCGGGTCTTTGTGTGTAGTTATATCAAGGTGTATCTGGATCCATTCAAAGCTGCTCTTCTGAAAAGGACCCATTAAAAAAAAAAAAAGTGCTTATTGAGAGTTAATTATTTTTTGTCCCAGACGCTTTCACAATCTCCGTGTCTCCAGTTATTGGTCTTTTTTTGTGAAATGTGATCAGGTTTGTTGTATGGAAAGTTCTTGTAAAATTGCATGAAGAGATGTGAAGCTTTACTGGTGTATCTTAGGATAAAGTATGAAATCCTTTCTTTTTTTATAAATAATAATAATTTGGGTTCTGGTATAATCCGGCGTGCACCAGCACATTTAAAAATGTTGTCTTTATCAGACTTTAATTTGGCTGTCTAGATATTGTCTAGAGTGAAATATTTAACACGCTTTTCTTTGATGTAAGAAAGACAACTCTTGTTGTCACATACAAATCAAATTTAATATGGGTTTTAAAAAAAATGGACAGATTTAGTGGGCAGATGAAGTTGGAGCAGGACCGAGCAAAATAAACCAATAACAACATCTTTTCTGCACCAACAATGAACGTCTGGTCATTAAATCTTCAGCGTGTTGCCATGGATACTGAATTGACTTGCATCAATGTGGAAAATCATTTCTTCATTTTTATTTACATTAGAGTGAAACATTTGTCAGATGTTTTTATGCAAAACAACATCTCATAAGATCTAGATCAAATGAGGCAGATTCAACTCGACAAATCCTGATCAAGTGAGGCATCATAGAATCCAAGGATCTCGATCAAGTGAAATAGAGTCGAATCCAAGGATCTAGACTGAGTGAGCCAGAGTCAAATCTGAGGATCTAGCTCAATTGTGTCAGAGTAGAATCTGAGACTCCACATGAGGTAGAAATAAATGCAAGGATCTTGACCTTTCTCTAACACTGAGGCAGGATTGAATTTGAAGACATAGGTCAACTAAGTAAGAGTTGAATCTGAGTATCTAAATCAAATGAGGCAGAAGTGAATCTGAAGCTATAGACAAGTAAGGCACAGTAGAATATGAAGAATTAGGTCAAGCGAGGCAGTGTTGAATCCAAGGATCAAGATCAAGCGAGGCAGAGTTGAATCCAAGGATCTAGATCAAGCGAGGCAGAGTTGAATCCAAGGATCTAGATCAAACAAGGCAAAGTTGAATCCACGAATCTAGATCAAGTGAGGCAGAGTTGAATCTAAGGATCGAGATCAAGCGAGGCAGAGTTGAATCTAAGGATCTAGATCAAGCAAGGCAGAGTTGAATCCAAGGATCTAGATCAAGTGAGGCAGAGTTGAATCCAAGGATCTAGATCAAGTGAGGCAGTTGTTGAATCCAAGGATCTGGATCAAACAAGGCAAAGTTGAATCCACGAATCTAGATCAAGTGAGGCAGAGTTGAATCTAAGGATCTAGATCAAGCAAGGCAGAGTTGAATCTAAGGATCTAGATCAAGTGAGGCAGTTGTTGAATCCAAGGATCTAGATCAAGTGAGGCAGTTGTTGAATCCAAGGATCTGGATCAAACAAGGCAAAGTTGAATC
>JAQQZR010000001.1:3468023-3486904 GCA_030068235.1 Notoglanidium macrostoma
GCGAGGCAGAGTTGAATCTAAGGATCTAGATCAAGCGAGGCAGAGTTGAATCTAAGGATCTAGATCAAGCGAGGCAGAGTTGAATCTAAGGATCTAGATCAAGCGAGGCAGAGTTGAATCTAAGGATCTAGATCAAGCGAGGCAGAGTTGAATCTAAGGATCTAGATCAAGCGAGGCAGAGTTGAATCTAAGGATCTAGATCAAGCGAGGCAGTTGTTGAATCCAAGGATCTAGATCAAGCGAGGCAGTTGTTGAATGTAAGGATCGAGATCAAGCGAGGCAGAGTTGAATCCAAGGCTCTAGGTCAAGTGAGGCAGTTGTTGAATCCAAGGATCTAGATTCAATATAGTTTGTAAATTTATTTATGAATAAAAACCAGAAAAGTTGTGTTTGCATAAGTATTTACCCCCCACTGCTGTGAAAATCCAAAATTAGTTCTAGTGTAACAAGTTACCATCAGAATTCACATAATCCAGGAGAAAGTTCTAAAGAAGTATCAGTCAGGATCTGGATATAAAATATGACAATGTGAAATGTGAACCTGCCTTACATGTTCAGTTTTTAGGTACATCTGCCCCAGATTGTCTATATTTATTAAAAATACAACAATTCTTCATACACCCTTTTTGTAAATCAGCTTACTGTTTTCAGATGTTATTAAGATTGCACATGTTTTTACAGAAAATCAGGGCCTCAGTTCTGTTATTTTCTCCATAGGAAGCTTCATCAAATATCATGTGGTAGCACAGATCATTTTGAGTGAATGCAGAAAAAAATAATTCGGGAGTCTTAAACTTGTTTGCACTCAGTGGGATTGAGTTGATGGTGTTTAAATTGCTCTCAGAAGAGTCTTCATGAATTTCCTATTGCTTTAATCTGAATATCTTTTTCCATTTCGTGTTCAAACGTTCTAAATGCTTCCCTTTGCTGTTTTTTATGGATTTGGTTTCTGTTGGTTTTGTCACAGAGTGTTTAGCTGTACATATGACAATGAAAACTAGACTTAGTATATGGATGAACAGTTTATACAGAAGTATTGTTTATTGGCATGTGTGTTTCAAATCCAATTTTTGTTTTTAAGAAATTAGCTTATTACCCAGATTCGTTGGTATATGTCACAAAATCATCTGTTCACCAGGTCCAGTGATCTGTTGGTGATTCATGGCCTTGGTGTACAACACAGCCATTTCCTTGAATAACAACCATACACAATGTTCCGGTTGGATTCATAACCTTGAGACCGGTGCATTTTCACTCAGCGGCGTTCGTTCAGAGCCTTGCACGCCCTTCAACGCCCCCGCGTTCGGCCTTTTTCTTATTGCTCCCACTCAGCATGTGCTCATTCTCTACCTCTGTACCTCATTCCCTCTCTGTTCTCTACAGCCGCTTCACGTCTCCTCACTGTACTCACAATCATGTTTATTATTTACATGTGGTGTTAGGAAAGAAATGATGGATGTCTCGATGAACTGTTGTTTGGTTATACAGGAGATCTGTACTTACACTGTTTACGCAAAGGATGGAGACACATTGGTGAAAGATTGGTAATTAAATGCTAATCATATGCGGAGTCGCGTTTTGCATCAAATTAGCGCTAACCTGTTATTAACAGCATCTCAGAAAAACGAAAAAACGAATTTATATAGCATTCTTTTTTTACTGCATGGAGCTGTATATATTCGAATCATGCTGGGATTCCTCCTCTTATTATGTATTCATTCTGTAATCTTTAATTTTTTCTCATGTAAGCATTTTATCCTGGTCAGATCGTTGAGCTTTTAAAAAATTTTTAAAACTGTGATAGCAATAATAATGTCCTGCTTTGACATGAATAATAATAATAATGTCCTGCTTTAACTTTAATTTGATAGACAACACCTCTCTTTCATGAAATACAGCACTAACCAACAAGTGAACAAGTGAAAGACTCAACAGTTCACAAATACTTAAAAATTCCATGTATTTCACAGTGGAGAACCTTTGACAAACCAAAGTGTATAACCTTAACCTTTAAAACTTGATAATGTGGTCAGAAACATGAATTTGCAAGTGTAAGAGCACGTTGGTCATTTTTGTGTTCCTGTTTTTGGTGTGAACCATTTGAAAATAGGTCAGTGATGAGGCATCTGTGCATGTGTGTGTGTGTGTGCACATGTGCATGTGTTTGTGTGATTTATTGTGCTGAACGCAGGATCTTGGCCACTGCTGGAGCTCACATGAATATCCCAGTGGACCTGAGGACTCTGAGAGCAGTGCGAGTCCTGAGACCTCTCAAGCTCGTCTCAGGAATTCCCAGTAAGTGTGTCAAATATATTTAATGAATTCTAAGTGTACGGCTCAGAAGTACCCAAGCATGTGACATTTAAAACATGAAAATATAATCCACGTAGAATAATAAATTGTTAAAATATGGTCTTTAATTTCCAACATTGTCTTGAATAAATATAAAACCTTTACCTGTACATTAAAATGACAGGAATTATGAATATGTATGAATATGCGAATTGGAAATGCAACTTAGATTGTCTAGCTAGCAGACTGGCTTGCAAAGGATGAGCTGGTCAAACTGGTAGACCGTCTTCACCAGCTGGTAAGTGTAGGTAGAACCTAACGCTAGTGATGACTACATAATAGACAAAAGGGAGGTTATTAGAAAATCTCACATATTTAGTAACCAATTTAGTCAAGTTGTAAGAAGTCTAGGTTCAGTGAAGTCTTGGTGAAGTCTCTCTTATCCCCTTTCCACCGATGCAAACAAGATGCCAGTTTAGTGCTGGTGCTACTGCCGGTTTGAAGTTGGTTCAACGTGCGAATCTTCTAAGAACCAGTTTGCTTTTCCATGGGCTAGAAATCGATGGTGCTACTTCAATTTCCCGTCCATACCGAAGCTCTGGTTTTTCTTCCCCTTCTTCTTCTTCTTCTTCTTTGGATTATGCAGACTAGACGCTACACTAGTTCTGTTTTTTGTTTTTTTTTAAATGGTGGTCACAAACTTTAATTGATCTCGTTGGTCACAATGATCCCACCCAGCGCCTGACATGAAACGTTCTTGGTTCTATACCAGCAAAGTGTTGATACTGCTCTTGAACCAGTTTCCCTGGCAAAGAGCCAGTTCTTTGATCGAATTCTTGAAGAATTGAAGAATTGGTTTGAGGTTAGGAACCAGCCCTCAAACTACCTTGGTGGAAAAGGAGTATCTAAGAAGCAGCAGTGCTCTAAAGACGGTGATGATGTCAGTTGCAGGTTGGGGTTAGTGTCTAGATTTTACTCGATTTTTGGAATGCCAACTTTTCATCATCAAATTCCAGTTGATAAATCTCCATTCTTGCCTGCCTAAGTATGATGTTTCACTCGGAAGTATGCCAGTTTTTCAGAAGAACAATGTGAACAATTTCTTTGGCAAGATTTGGCCAAAACAGCAACATGTACAATTGGAAACACAGGAGTTAACCATTTAAAAATCACATTTCGAGCATTTGTTACAAATCAAACTAGTTTATATAAATCCTGAGCATTTAGTTCAGACTAGCTTTCTAATGAATCCTCTGCGTCCTGAGGAATTCTCACACTGAGCTCATTCTCCGGTTATTTTCATTAATAACAATTACATCACACTCACTATAAATAGCCCACCTTAGAATATCTTATCATTGATCTTCATAATAAGCCAGCCACCTTCATCAGCGGCCACACCAAACACAGGAGCCAGTGTCTTTGAATTTCGGGCTGTAATTGCCTTCGTGTCTTCATGAATACGTTACGTCACAAATGTGCAAATGTACATAATTACACTGTATCCCCAGTGCTGTCCAAAAGTCTCATAACATCTAAATTGGATCAATATTCGGTACTTTAAAATTGTAACTGAATCAGTTAGCTTAGGTAAACTGTTCTACAATTTTAAAAGGAAATCAGCCACTTGGACAAGAAAGACTGTTTATACCTGCTATAAGGTAAGTGATAAGAGGAACTAACATCCTGTGGATGTTCTATAACCTTAAATGCAACTATAAACGAATAAAAAAAAGCATGATATTCTTTAATTAATAAGAAATGTAATCATTGGCAGATTGGTGCAGTGTACAGTATTTGGAAGATGAATGCAATTATTATTATTAGTAGTAGTAGTACACATCATTTGTATTATAAATTGTTACTGCTGGAGATTTAGCGCTGATGTTGATGTAACTGTTCCGTGTGTAACGTCAGGTTTGCAGATCGTTCTGAAGTCCATCATCAAGGCGATGGTGCCTCTGCTGCAGATCGGCCTCCTGCTGTTCTTCGCGATCTTGATGTTCGCTATCATCGGCTTGGAGTTCTACAGCGGCAAGCTTCACCATACCTGCCTTCCCCGATTTGACATCCTCGGTTAGGTTCATCGTTAAATAATAGAATTGTAAATGAAAAGGAATGCATATTGGAGATAAAGCTGAAGATGCTAACACTGCTGGTCTTTGGGGGGTTGTATTGCCATCAGATAACGAGACAGTGGACTCCTCGGAAGTGGAGTTTGCCTGTGGCGTGCGCAGGTGTCCGGAGAAATACGACTGTAATGGCTCGTGGATTGGGCCGAACGACGGCATCACTCAGTTCGACAACATCCTCTTTGCAGTGCTCACGGTGTTCCAGTGTATCACCATGGAGGGCTGGACTGCTGTTCTATACAACGTTAGTACACATCACTTACAAGTCAATCTAGATAAAGTCTGAACATTTCCGAAAGGTTTCGTCATTTCGGACGATAAACTATAGACCGTTTTCAGAACTGATCATTTGAGATAGAAATTGAAGTTACATTTTGTAGCGTTTTTTATATTATAGCAATTTTTATAATTATACAAATTATAAATTATAGCAATTTTCTATCAGGGGATCAGGGGACACATTTTAGCCTACTTTTATACTATATGAATGAGAAAAAGACAACATTTTAAATCAACATCTAATATTAGTCTAATGAGTTGTAAATATACCGTATTAAGGGCTGTCATGAACGGGATGTGGAAAAGATCCTACTTATCATTCATTTATTCATTCATTCTCAGTATAACAGTGGGTAAAATCCAAGGTCAAAATTGATATTCTTCTGCTTTAGGCAAACTCCACCCCAAGCACACCACCCACGCACAACTGTCTGAGTAGTGTGTAATCTGTAGTTGCATCTTGTAACGGGCTCATCTGAAAAACTCACTCCATATCACCAGTAGCCTCAATCACCTAGTACTAACCCAGGATACTGAGCTCACCTCATTCCCATCACTTCCTGATTCAGATTCAGGTATACATTGCGAGTCATTTGATATTCCCTGTAAAGCAGATACAGCTTTATCTCCTAATAAATCAATGAATGATGTGATTGGATGAAGTCATATGGTACAAACCATAACTTCACCCTTAACATTAACCTTAACCTTCTCAACACTTGGTGTCAATGGAGTTGTGTGATACCATGTTCTCAGGAGATAATTGGATACTAGTGATTCTGGTGTGACCTTGGTGTGTTTTTGGCATTTACCATTTTGGACGTTCCATCAGATTCCAGAAATTAGGCTAATCATGCCTCTGTTGTCCCGTATGTCCTAAAACTAATGAGGGTCCCATATGGCATTTTTATAAAGCTAACAAATGCCCCTGGTTTTTTTTTTTTTTTTTTTTTTTTTTTTTTAACAACACTTGGGGTGTTATTCTCATGGGCGGGTTAAAATATGAACCAGTCAAGATTTTCTAATAAAAATATTTTGATTTCAGCACAACCAGACAGTACATCACTGTGAATGGCCCTATGAAGATATGAAGTATATCAATATTTTATATAATAAAAAGAATCATGTTAGTGAAGTTCAGTGCGCTGATGATGATGTTTGTTTATGAGGGAGAAAGAGCTGTTATGCTGTCAGGAGACCTACACCAACACAGGTTCATCAGACTCACAGTGTGAGGGTGGATGGATCTTTTTGTTCTGATTACACTGAATTTCAACTCCTTTTCATGTTTAAAGCACAAACTACTGTCCTGCTTTACTGTACTCGACACCATTTTTTATAGAATTGCAGCAGATGTCTGACAGTCCAATAAACAACACTGCAAAATTATGTAATGCAAGAGGTAACGTTCGTATGAATTAAATATTGTTCTGCTATGACCTTGGTCTGGTGATTTTCTTTTGGCTTTGGTCGTTTTGGACTGTCCATCAGCTTCATGAAACTAGGCTAATAACATGTCTGTTGTCCGATATGTCCTCAGACTAATGATGCTCTGGGTCCCACGTGGAACTGGATGTACTTCATTCCCCTCATCATTATTGGCTCCTTCTTCGTGCTGAACCTGGTGCTTGGTGTCCTATCAGGGTGAGAACCTCACAAAACATAGTCCTGTTTCTCTAACAGGAAAAATGTAACAAGCTCTGTTTAGTTAATGGCATCGATCCTTAGAAATTTGTCTTGGGAAAACACTTCATTTGGACTCCATTTTCTACTATGTAGAATTCTAAAAACTACAAAAATAAGTCAGGGAAGCAACCAAGAGGCCAAGGGTAACTCTCTAAAAGATGCTACCACCAGTGTGCTTCAGTGTAGGAATGCTTTTTTTTTGGCAAATGTAAGACTTTGTAAGGCGAAAAAAGTTCAGACGGCCACTTTCCATATGTTTGCCGAGTCTCCACCATGTCTTAGCCAAACCCCAAACACGACAGCAGAGCTTCTTTCATCTGAGGTGTGGTTTCTCCAGTTCCTTCAGAGTTACCCTTGGATTCTTGGTGGCTTCTCTGTCTAATCCTCTCCTTACCCAGTCAGTAGGATAGCCTCCTGTAGGCAGAAACCTAGAGTCATTATATATAATCCCAATTAAATCAGTTTCGGTTCAGGCTTCTATAACTACACAATATGGAAAGGTTATGGAAAGCTTTGCAAGTATACCCTTGTACACAAGAATCAGTATTTACGTCACCCTTATAATCCCCGGTCAGAAAGGAGACATGTTTCCGGTGTGACTAACATTTAGAGAAAGATAAAATGAGCCGTCAATGTCCAGTAATAGTAACTCAGCAATAAAGCCAAACTCCCTTCCCACTGCTCATTTTTTCAAATCCTAAGCGTTTATATATGTATGTGTGTTTGTGTTTGACATTTGTCCTAGTGCTTGATGTGTGTCCTGTTCCCCATAGTGAGTTTGCTAAAGAAAGAGAGCGTGTGGAGAATCGGAGAGCCTTCATGAAGCTTAGACGACAGCAGCAGGTGGAGAGGGAGCTTAATGGCTACCGGGCATGGATTGACCGAGCAGGTGCGGTATTTCATATTTATCTTATTTGCTGTTCTGTACTTCATAATGTAGAGCTGAGCTGTGCTACAAGTTTCCTTACGTCCAAAGAATCCAGACAATTAATGAAAAGACAAAAATGTGGCCCTTCAAAGACCTGAAATGCTATCGTTTTCTGGTCATACCATCTATTATTGTCAAATAATACACAGTCATAGAAGAGCAAAGACAAGTCAATGAAGCAACCAATAGGCCAGGAGTAACACATAACCTGATGCTACGATCAGTTTTTGCCAAACACCGCACTTACTACTAAAGTCTCATCAGACCGGAGCACCTTTTCCCACATTATATGAAGTAGAAGCATGAACAGATAAGTGAATTCGAGTCCTGGGATGAGCACAAAACTCTCTTTATGATTACAGCAGCAGTTCTTAGATGCAAATCTAATAATATCCAGCTGAGCTTGTTCAAGCATCTGAATAGTTGATAGATATTGGATGAGGCTGGAGCTGAATTCCAATGAATCAATGACTGAATCAATCAATCAGTGAATCAATTAGTGATTCAATCGGCCCCATGAAAGTGAGTCATATGATCTCCCACTACTCGGAGTTTACTGAGTGTGAACCTCTCCGTTCTGCTAAAAGGCCTCCCAGTTTAGTTGCCCACGCCACCCCTGGTACAACTCGATCCTGCCTCCCACCTGAGCCGAGCGAGCAGGTAAGCGGCAGTGTGTGGAAACACAGCAGCTCTGTGAAGCCTTTGCTCTTCTGTAGGAGCTGCATGGCAAACTCGCTCTCCCACGCAGATAAGGGTTAGCAAAGAGGTGAGCCTGACTCACAGACTGGAGTGTGCGAGTATGTTCGTGTGTGTGTAAGTGTGTGTTTGAGACACCCGCTCGGTGTAGTCATTGTTTTCTACAGTGCAAGGGATCAGTTTTAAGCGCCATACTGGTACAGAGAACTTTAATCAGTCTCAAATGACGGACTCCAAACACGAGGCTCTTTGGCATTTCACTTTGACACCGCTCACTATTCAAATGGTTTGTGCTTAGTGTCATTTCTTTTCTTCTGTCTTCCTTTCCACAGAGGAAGTGATGCTCGCAGAGGAGAATAAAAACTCCGGAAGGTCTGCATTAGAGGGTATGAGGTCCTTCTTCTTTGTTATTCAGTCCTCTCGTGTTAATGTGCTTTTTTGTTCAGTGCACTCACACTCACGCACACACACACACACACGTTTTACAACCCTCCCACCAATAAACAAATAGACATAAGTATGCATCTCCAGTTAAATTACTCCTGCGCTGTAAAAAGCTTTACTACATTCATGGTTGCGGTGAGACACATCGTCCTGACAGTGCTATTAATTTTACCCTTTGAGTTGTTCTATATTTGTTCTCTAAAAGCTTCACCTGACTTCCCTCTACTCAGAGCATATAGTAGAGATTTTACACTTAGAACACTAAAGTGCAAAGCTTACGCGTGACTTCTACGTTATATAGAGCACAAATAGTATTAACCCTTCCTAAAACGTTATGAAAACAAGTTCTAAAATCTAAAAAAACCCAAAATCCTTGGTACTGCATGCGCGTCGCAATAATTGACTTCGGTCTTGATGCGCCACATTTCAAACCAGTAAAACCATCAGTCCACAGAATGTCCTAATATTTGCCTGTTATGTTGCTTAGCAACCAAAGCTTCCTGTCAATCAACTACACCGCATCACGGTAGAATTGTTTATAGTGAATGATACTCATGATGAATGTAATTGATTTGCTTAAACTTTTAAGTTAAGCCTATGATAAATCACGGTTTTGAATGGCTTAGCGATTTTGGAATTCTCCGATCCGATTGGTCAAAAACGGGTTCATTCATTTGCTGTAACAGCAGCTCTGAAAGTAGCTCCAGCTACAAGGCAAATCACAGGTTTATATTAATGTGTTCGTTAATGTAGTCGTGTCTTTCATAACAACTTACACACGGACTTGTGTGGCTTACGCAGCACATAAACTGATATTAAAAACATGTTTGGAAGGTGGGATTAATTAAAACATGTAATTCTTGGCACATTCCTCTTGTCTAAAAGGAATGAACCACTTCAGGACATGCTGTTGTTGGAAAATAAACAACTTTGGCATAGTAAGAGTACGTCAGGATGCGTCGCACTGCCCTGTCGCCGATTATTTTCCTATAACAATTTTCCTATTACAGCAAAAAAAAAGGTCAATTATAGTTGAAATATTTGTCCCAAGTAAGGCAAGATACCAGACAACATGTGAAGGAAACACGTGTCTTTCTAACATGTGACCCATCCCAAGCGTAAAAGGTGGGATTTATACGTTCGGGTTTTTGGTCCCAGTGTAATCGGTGTATAAATTCATAGCCCGGGCTCCAGCAGCAGGACGATACAGCTCGTATAGCACACTGATGATGTGCGCTCTCAGGTTGCAGCCGTTCCAGTTACCACAGCAACGCTCCTTTTCAGTTTTTCACATTCCCACTGATGTGTTGTGCCTTTGCTTGGCCTCTCCATTCTGGCTTTTGCAGAAAAAAAGGTCACTCATGTCTTACACGTTGGTGAGCTGGTCCCAACAGGAGCAGGAAAGGAGAGAGTGTGAAAAAGACATTTGCAACATCCTTTAGAGCCTTTAGGTTGTACTTTTCAGTGAAGTAATTATGTTTTCCATTCCACTGAAGTGTTGAAGCGAGCCACAAGCAAGAAAAACGCGAGGCGTCGTGGAGAGGACAAATACTCAGAAATCGCAACAGTTGGTTAGTGACACCACTTTGACTGCGTCCATATGCTGTCTCTCTCTGTCTCTCTCTCTCTCTGTCTGTCTAATGCCTTTTTCCTTCTTTTCATTGCTCTCTGAGTCTGCACCTTTTTTCTTATTCTTTTTCTGTTTCCTCCTGCGAGACCTTTGCGTTTGCTTTACAGTTTTTTACGTGTTCATAAGGCCCCATAAGGCTTTCATGGTAACCCAGATAAACATTTATAAAGGATAAATATTTCAACAGCCTTTCATTAAGACTGCATTTGGAACGTTAATGTCACGAAACAGATTGTTAACAGGTTGCTATGACGCCTTTCCAGACTGACTTATGGAAGAACATAAAAACAACCGACAATTATAAGTAATGGGTTCTCATTAAAACCTTATGAGTTGGCAAACAATGCCGGAAGCATACAGTGTCATGTACTGTAGGTGTTCATAAAACTCTACACTAATTTCAAAAAAGCAATCTACTAGTCGACTTGCATTTTCTTCCGTAGTTAAATCGTAACGCGATTCGCAATATTGCTATTTTCAGCTGTTTTTGTTAGCGCAGCTAAACAACAGCATCAAATCGCATTTTATTAACCATATACAGCCTAAAAAAATAACATTTGAGGCTGTAAATCAGTGCAGTAAATATGAAGAATAGTACGTCATATTACGCTATTTAAGGATGGAACAGTAAAATGCCTCTAACGTGACACCGACATTGACCAAGGCAGTATTTCTCAGCTGAGACGCCTTGAAAATAAAGATTTACATCAATTGTTGCTAACAATTTACTATTACATATCACGTTGCATGTCTATTCCAGGTGGTCCCAGGCCTCCGGTGAACATCCGCACTGTGAGACGAGGTCCTGCTGCGTACCTGCGGCGTAAAGAGCGCATGCTGCGCTTCTCCATCCGCCGCATGGTCAAGACGGACAGCTTCTACTGGATAGTGCTCAGCCTCGTGGGCCTGAACACCATCTGCGTGGCCATCGTCCACCACAACCAGCCTGAGTGGCTCACCGTGCTTCAGTGTAAGAACCGTCGTGTTCTGTTTACTCTTTAAGATGGATCCAATCAAGCCATCGGACATAAATATATATTATATTTATATGTGTTATTTGAAGGCGAATATATTTTCAGGGTTTATTTGAAATCTAGATATATTTTTTTTATTTATTTATTTTTATGCAGTATGTTTTTTGTATTTTTACAGGATTTGTAAACGATATATTATATATTTATTTATTTATTTATCCATCCATCCATCATCTTTATACGTCTGGGTCGCGGGGAAGCTGGAGCCAATCCCAGCATTGAAATATCTACAAAATTGACTATGGAGACTTTGAGACTTTTCATCTTTATTCACGAAATGAACTTCATAGAGACGTTCTCACAGGCTCGGCTGCCAATTTTTTTTTTTTCCGTCTTCTCGATTTGTGTCAATTTTCTTATTTGAGATTCACGTAAGAGGTGCTGTCAAGTGATTCACAAAATACGACTCCCACCATTGTGAGTCATCAGTTCAGGCCAGAATATAAATGAAGGCGAGAATGTGGTCAGATAAATGTAGGACTTGAAAGAGCGCCTGCTTTCAAAGGGAGGCTCGGTTCCTGATCTTAGCATCTCTTTGATATTCAGATGCTCCGTGATTGTAATGGAAAAACTGATTAGCTGCTCAACTGTGACATTAGTACAGCCACTTTTGATCCCGCAAGGGCTCGCTTCCAATCTAAATCCAATCCAGGAACTAACTCTTCATTTTCTTTCCCTGGATGATCTCTACTAGCTATATGCAATCCCAAAAAGTTGGGAATTCTTACAATTAAGACTATTTTTAAAGTCTTTGTTCGGATTAGTCTGTATTGTTAAGTTTCTATATTAATGTTCTCACTTGATCTAATACAATATTACAGCTCATTCACAATAAGAAAGGGATTAATAAGAATGGGTTGTAAGACGTATAACTGGTGATAACATTTACGGAAGGAGTCCCCAGTCCGTAAAAGTCCGTCTTTTGTTTGTCTCCTTCAAGAGCGAGGTTGGTGAAGGAATGACCGTTTATAGCTGCTAGAACGCACGTAATAACAGGAACTAACTTGTCTCTCGGACTTTCTACGACATTCAAAGTAACTATAAATGGATTAAAAACACACTGTTTGTCTAAAATACATTTTTTAACACTTTAGGATGTGCTGTTCTAAGAAAATAATCAGTGTGGATGCTGCGTTCCGCTTCACCCATGGTTGATTATTTTCCTATTACGGCATTCACCAAGATAGCAAGGCTTAACAGTCGCAGCATTGTCTGACTTGTGTTAGGCAAACTCCCACGATCCACATGTGTAACTCGTAATTTCCAACATTCATAATTTAAGACAGCTTTTGTGGTTGCCAGAAGAGGCAATAATCCCATACTGCAGCTCGCAGTGGGTTTTTTTTTCCACATGCAGGTGATATTTGGATCCAGGTAGATGTTCAGCTGTTATCACAGCGATTACCCAGGTGCACACTCAGCTTCCATAATCATGGCACTTAAAATGTTTTCAAACCTTTTGCAGACTACGCAGAGTTCGTGTTTCTGGGACTGTTCCTGGCTGAGATGTTTCTGAAGATGTACGGACTTGGCTTCCGCCTCTACTTCCACTCCTCCTTCAACTGCTTCGACTGTGGGGTAGGTGGGCTGTTTACTTTCTCGTGATTCCGCTGCTGAATCATTTTGCGTCTGTCAGCAGAACATCGTGACTCCGCTGTAGATTTTTTTTTCTTACGCTTGGTCCTGCCTGGGAGCACGAGTGAGGATTCATGTCGTATTATCCGTCTCGCGTCTGTGTCCAGGTGATCATTGGCAGTATTTTTGAGGTGGTCTGGGGATTCTTTAGGCCTGGGACGTCTTTCGGGATCAGCGTGCTTAGAGCTTTGAGACTGTTACGAATCTTTAAGATAACAAGGTATGTTGGTGAGGGTCAATATACTTACCCAGCAGCGCAAACGTGTGTGTGCACTTGTGTCAACATGGCATCAGTTTCAAGTAAAAAAAATGTCTTTTGTGAAATATATTTACCGATCAGGTACTGGGCCTCTTTGAGGAACTTGGTTGTGTCTCTGATGAGCTCCATGAAGTCCATTATCAGCCTCCTCTTCCTGCTCTTCCTGTTCATCGTGGTGTTCGCTCTGCTCGGGATGCAGCTGTTCGGTGGCAGGTAACATCCAGATGTTGAGTAGATCTAACCTATAAATATCAGCTATAAATACATTTAATATATTTCATTCAAAACCATCCTTGCTCTAAAACCGCCATCCACTTTAGTGTCCCTTTTTTGAGTTAATATTATGTAATATTTTATAAGTGTGGACAAATGAAGGGTTCTTCATGTTCTACCAGCACTCTGACACTGCATGTACACTTGAATATTTATAGTTATGGAGTTTATATTTGATTTTAAACTCCATATTTGAAGAAAGACTCCGATTGGTCAGAAGGTGTTGAGTAATTTCCTCTAACAGCAGCTCTAACAGTGGTTCCGGTTTAATTTAAATCGCATGTTTATATTAATACGCCTATTCTAAGATGTTATTGTTTCTATAGTAACAACTTTTTGTGTAATATTTAAGGAGGTCTCAGGTGTCAGTGGAAAGCCTTCAGGCCTACAGAATTTGTACTTTCAGGTTTCTTGGTACAAATATAAGCTGGATTTTTTTCAATGTTTGTAGCTGCTATGTCATAAATGAGAACAGGAACTAGGTTGGCTCATGGATGTTCCATAATATTAAACGTGACTATAAATGCATAACGTAGTGCATATTTTTCAATAATTAAGTAAAGATTTACATGCTAGATAATTGCTAAATTATTTGTAGAAATGAATTAGTATTATAGCTAAATAGTTAAATGTAACTATAAACCGATGAAAAAAAGTAACTTTTATTAAGTACAAACTGTTAGTTTGGAAAATTTCCTGTGGTATAAGAGGAATAAAACACTTCAGGAAATGCAGGTTTTGGAAAATCACCTACTTCAGAGTGGTAAAAGTGTCTGGCTCCGTCACAACACCCATGCGTTTCCTACAACGGCGTTCTTCATTGCTAACATAGGAAAAATCTGTACTTGTAAATCCCGTTGCTTTTCTTCAGGTTTCACCACTGTGTAAATCTCTGAATTATTTTAATCTAAAAGCATTGTTTATTATTTGCACTGTGTTTGTTCTTCAGGTTCATCTTTAAAGATTACACTCCTGCCAACTTTGATACATTTCCAGCTGCTATCATGACGGTCTTTCAGGTTGGTGCCAAATCACAGCGATGAGCTGAGACGGTTTTATTATTTCATTGCTATATTTGTACATTTATATCTCGTTGCTTTTAAATCAGACGCTTTGCTTTAACCTGCAGATTCTGACGGGGGAAGACTGGAACGAGGTGATGTATAACGGGATCCGTTCTCAGGGAGGCGTACAGTACGGCATGTGGTCCTCCATCTACTTCATTGTGCTCACGCTGATTGGTAATTGTATCCTTCAGATGTGTCTGGAAATGAAATC
Organism: Notoglanidium macrostoma; assembly: GCA_030068235.1. NCBI lineage: Eukaryota > Metazoa > Chordata > Actinopteri > Siluriformes > Auchenoglanididae > Notoglanidium > Notoglanidium macrostoma. Next base: position 3,482,590 of record JAQQZR010000001.1, read on the forward strand.
AGGTTCAAGTTGTTCATTTGTGCCTTAAAAAGCAATTACAGGTGTACAGAAAGGCACTTATCCTGGTTTAATTATACTTTCCGTAAACTGTATCATCAGATAACCCAGGTTCCCCCTTTTTGAACTATTACACTTGTTCAACAAAAAATCCCAAACTTCAAAGATACAACAAATCCGTAATTTTAAAAAAGATAATAATAACCTATAGAATTTGGAATGGCTATGATCTTCCTAGACAAGGCCAAAAAGTCATTGATGGTGTAAGAAGGCCTTTAGTCAAGGCCTTGAATAAGAGGTATTCTCAGCTTGATGCTCCCACCACCATGCTTCACTCTTAGGAACGATTCTCATTTTTCACCTACTATAAATAGGACCTGAGACATAACTTATGTTTACTACACATCTTGGTTACGATTCAGTTATATCACATAGGGAAAGAGACTTTTTCTTTAGTACAGGAAGAAGAGCTCTTTTCTTTTCACTTCCTCTCCCACTGAAGTTTAAAATGCAGAACAGTAAGAAATAGACAACATTCCAAGGAACCAATTTGTTGAAATCCTAATACAGATCCAGTCTTCCTGGAGCTTATATCAAACGTCAAAATAATCAGTCTGCATTTATATAAGGTTTACATAAATGTGGAATGCACAGAACATTTCATGCATACGTCGCTGAGATTTCACTAATCTCATACTAATTGATCGGACATCATCTGGCAACATTACTTAATATCCAGGAATCGTATCCCGTCCCAGTAGTACTTAAAGATTACAGTAGTCATTGGTTTGATTGATGTACTAAAATCCTTGACCACAATTTGACCAGACACTTTGCTGAATGTCTTCTTGGCCATCGCTGTGGATAATCTCGCCAATGCGCAGGAGCTTACGAAGGTAGAGTAAATCCCATGGTTCCTGATATACAGTATACAGTCCTCTCCAGTATTGGAACGGCAAGGCCAATTCAGGTTTTTTTGCTGTGCACTGAAGATATCAAAAGATGAATATAAAAAGAAAGATCAAAGTTTTAGCTTTTATTCCCTGGTATTTACATCTAGATATGTTAAACAACATAGAACAGAACAAATCTTGTATCAAACTAATGTAAATGTAAATACCAGGGAATAAAACTCTCTCTTCATATATTCATCTTTTGATCTCACAAACACAAATGTCTTCAGTGCAAATAAATTGGCCTTGCTGTTCCGATACTTCTGGAGGGGAATGTATGCAAGAATAGTTTTTAACTGACGCTAATCTTAATGCATTGAAAGGATGAAGAGGAGGAAGAGGCGTTTTTCAATCAGCGGTACAAGGGTCGGGAGTTTGGCCTCTCTGAGTAAGTGTTATCAGTCCTGTCAGTAAGTTTATGCACCCCTGATTTTGCTAGATATACTGTAGCGTGATTTTGATGTACATTAGCTATACATAGCTGGCAGGAATTAGCTCCAGTGTAATTATGAACTTTCTTGTGATCAGACTGTTACAACCCACTACATCCGGCCTAGCGTCATTTATTAATGTACCATCCGTCTGTCGCTGTCGGAGTGAGTCTTACAGAACGTTCCTTGCTGTACACTAATCGTAAAGAGCAAAATAATGGACGTCTAACACAGAATGAATGTGTTTGCTCAGCAGCATGAGCTTTGGGGGATGTTACCATGGATAGAAAATAGAAAGCTTGTTCAAATCTTTACCTTAATAAGACTAGCTATCAGCCATGATATGGACCAGAATGTAAAGATCTGGACTAGTAATGATACAAATGGTCCAAATTTTTCAAATCGTGTGCAAACTTTAAACGAGGCCGCTGACAGCTAGACTACTTTTACATACAATATATTTACCATTACCAAAACTGACACTTAATAGAGGGCTGTAGCTGGAGTTATGGCTGGACTGTTCTGCTATCTAATTATTGTTTAGCTTTTTTTATGTAGCTTAGTGGTCACCAATCCTGTTCCCGAACATCTACCTCCCTAAAAACTAGCTTCAACCATAATCGTGCCCGACTGACCATCCAATCACTGCCTTAAAAGGATTTTGATCGACTAAAAGAGGTGCATTAGATTTTGTTTGGAGATGAAACCTGCAGAAAGGTAGATCTCCAGGAACAGGGTTGGTGACCACTGCTCTAGGTTAATTCTAGGTGAATGATCATTGGAAGATGATGTTATCTTGTGTTCAGAGTATTTCTTGTAGTGACTAGTGTCTTTCACTGTGTACTGGTTTGTAAGTCCTTCTTTTACTCGAATGCCTCACTGTGAATGCTGCTTGTGAACTGTGATTGGACTCGTGCAACCCTCAAAGTTTTTACTGGACATTAGATTATGTCATAGAAGAAGAATATTTAATCATAGTTTAAAGATCTTGTTTGTGCTTGTACACTAAAATAGGTAGTAAAGATTTCCATTAAGGTTCTCTTAAGGACGTTATTTTTTTAGCATTCCTTAAGCCTTGAATTTCAGCATTAATAATCCATAATAAAGCATCTAATTCATTGGATAGTTTATCTATGAGTATGAAATGATCTAATATGAACTAAAGCCTTAATTAAAACAGAATGTTTGCAGTGAATTGAAACGGTGGTTGGTAATATTTTCACCCTGAGACGTGAGTTAAGATCTTTATCAGCGTTAACAATAATAACGTCCTGTACTGTAATTTACATGAATTTATATGGACTTGCCTTTAGAGATCAAACATCAAGAAATGAAAACAGATTTATTTAGCATTTAATACAGCATCACTTAACACATGTTCGCTTAATTGTGTAAGGAATAAATAAATAAATGACCTCACTTTTCTACATAAAGAAAAGTGACGTCTTTCAACAGTCTTTCTTTTGAACTTCATGAGACCAAAAAAAGCACAACTTGTCATCTTACCAAGAAACCAGATGTCCTCTGTCCTAACACCAGAGACATGTTCTCCTCAGAGAACATTTTTTCTTTATTAAATACCAGCAAATAATTTATTTTTTCAATCTGTTTTATTATTACTCTTGCTACCATTGAAACTTCGATGTATTAGAATGAGCACATTAATATTACCCCTTGCAGCCAGAACTACTATAAGAGCTGCTGTTGTGGAGAATTAATCAACACCTTTGGTCCAATCAGTATCTAAAATCACTGTGGTATAAAGTGTATTAAAGCTGAAGTTTGTTAATAGAAAGTAATGCACTTATAATGTTAGTTAAGTGTTAACAATAAAGTTGTTAGGGTAGATTACGCTACTGTTGCTTGAAGAAACTTGAAGGAAATTCGATTATAGTAGTTTCCAGAAAAAAACATTTCAGAATATATATAATCTTTGAAGCAGATTCGGGTGAACTATATTCGACGTTATATACCTGATTTCCTGAGCCAGGAATGATGCATGCTTGCCTGCTTGCACTCTCGCATGCTTGTTCACTCTTTCCTCCTGAAATTCACTGAAAAGGCCAGTATAACTTTACTGTCTGGTCTGGTGTCCAATATCCCAGTAGTTTAAGTTAAACCAAAAATGTCATGTGGAAACATAAAATCTGTCTACCCTGATAATAAAATCGCTGTGCGATTTTAAAAACGATGTCATGGATGATGAAACCCACAGAACAAGTGGCCGATTTCTAGTAGAAACCTTTGCCTGGTGCATTCAGCACAGCTTGAAGGACTTAATGCCAAAATATTATGATGCTGCCATTGTATTGTCTTGTCGGTTTATGGTTCTGGAGTGACAAAGGCCAAACGGTCACTGACACTAAAGCAATAAGAACAGCTTTTTTCCATTATCTTGAAAGCTTAGCATGGTTGTTGCAAGATATATCAAGTTCTTGCATAAGAAATGGCTCTAAGCCTGACTAGACAGCCATGTGTCCACCGCCTTAGTGCCTAATGAAAGCTTTTCTCCAGGGGAAATTCAATTTTTATGTCTTGAGTTTTCTCAATCTACGCAACCCACGGCATTTGGCAGAAAGCGTTGCGAGGTTCATCCATCCGAGAACTGAAGTTTTGTAAGAACTGGGAACAAGAACTTCTGGCACTGAGAACGCAACACTGAAGTTTGGGCTTTTGAAAGCAGTAATAGGAAAGAAATGTGGGGGAAAAAGCCATAATGTACAGTAAACCTGTTCTGGAGGGCACTCTGTGTGAGAGAGAGTGCAGTGACATTTAGGCAGCATTGCTTCAACGGGGATCCTAATGGATTTTTGGCTTCTGGCTTGGATTAAGTCGTGCAGTCTGGCTGTATCATTGGGTATTTTGAGGATCTGAGCCTATCCAGAAGCCAAAATCCAATAGGACAACTTGTGGAGGGGGGGGGGGGGGGGGGGG
>JAQQZR010000001.1:3487004-3509112 GCA_030068235.1 Notoglanidium macrostoma
CCCCCCCCCCCCCCCCCCCCCCCCCCCCCCCCCCCCCCCCCCCCCCCCCCCCCCCCCCCCCCCCCCCCCCCCCGCGCACAAAGGTTTGCACTCAGCTGTAAATTGTGTAGGCATCCAAAAATAATACATGTCATGTACAGAGGTGGTACACAAACACACCAGATTGATAGCATGGTGCATGGCTGGTTTGCTCACAGGTTTCTTGATTTTTAGTGTGTAGGTCTTACAGAGTATCTCGTCAACATCTTCAGCATTAAGAGTATAGAAAAATTCTCTCTAGCCAATCAATTCGGCCATCTTTATTAATACCGACTTGGTCTTTGTCACTCTGATTGGTTTGTCTGTCTGCTGTACAAATACACTAATGGCTTATTTCCAACCAATCATTCATTTGGTCACATGGACAACAAAAGAATGCGCATAAATGTGAGTAGTGCTGTCTCTCTATACCCCTTTTTACCTGTTCCACCTCCATCCTCCAAGTTCATCTTTTTGTCTCATTTACTCCACTTACTCAACACACATGTGCAACTTTAATACACTGTTTCTGTTTCGAACTTTTTGTCCTTTTCATTTACTAGCAGATTGTTTCTAGGGTCTTGCTTTGTTTCATTTCTTTCCCCCCTCGAATGCTCTTTTTTCCAGCAACTCTGAATTTCTCCAACCCGAACCAATAACCATTATTTTGAAACTTCTAATTTCTCAGATTTGATCAAACACACACTCCCCGTGAATGCTACTGTGTTTGTGCACTTTGAAAATAATGATTTTTGTGACTAAGTCTGTGTTTTGTGGAAGCAGACGGAGGCGCAGGCCGTATCTCTACAGAAAACGAGCCATTCATAGAGGCAGGCCGAATCCAGCCGAGGCAGAGGATGAGATGGCGGGGGCGAAAGCCGGTGAGGAGCAGCCTTCTAATGCCTTTGCCAACCGACGTGAAAGACGCAACAAGATCAAGATGTCTGTGTGGGAGCAACGTGCCAACCAGCTGCGCAGACGGCGTCAGATGGCGAGTCGCGAGGTTTTATTCGACAGTCCCACTGACGACCCTATGGGCACACCGATGAGTGGCCACCACCAGACGCACACCATTGTCCCCTCTGCTGAAGCCAGTCCAGCGCACCTGCCCGAGTCTCCAATGTCAGTCGTCATGCCTTTACCAGAACCACCCATGTCTATCTCGATCCCACTCCCTGAACCACCTGAATCTGAGCCAGTGTCTCTAATGGGCTCTGGAATGGAGGACCGATCCTCAGGCACCGTCCACCGCTCCAATACAGACAGGAGGCACCGAGTGGCGCGAAAGTTCCGGGCTGCTGCGGCGGCAGGCGTCGTGCAGGGTGGCCGACACCGGAGACACAGGCATCGTGAGTCCAGGACAGAGAGTAAAAACACAGACGAGGAACAGTTTCAGGAAGGAGGAGATGACGGAGAGGCTTCCCAGTCCAGACAGAGCTTGCTGATGGATGAGAGTGAGCCCATTATGTCCCATCAACCTGGCGAGGAACAGCAAAGGTACAATCCTGTCTGATTAATCACCGTGGACATGGTAATGTCAATCATAATATCTAACCTCTGATTTCAGCAGAATACATTAGATCCATCTTTAGTAAGCAGTTTATCCTTGTCAGGCTTTTGGTGGATCCGGATCCTACCCACGACGTGAAGCAGGAATACACTCTTGATGTGACACCATGCCCACACATTCGTACACTATTTAGCACATGCAATCCGCCCGGAGAAAATCCACACAGATCCAGGGATACCATGAGAAACTCCACACGGACAGTAACCCAAGCTCGTGAACGAAATTTTAGTATCATATCAATGCCAATACATCTTGTCTTTCACTCTTTTTATTTACAGCGGGCTTTTGTCGAAAATTGTTGTCAAAGTCCACAATCATCACAGGGGAGTCGTAGTCATTATCCAAAAGAGACAAGAAAAGGTCAAACACTAGGAGAAACCAAGAAAACAAGGAAAAGGTCAAGAGAACAAGGAGACCAGAGAAAAACAAGACAAATGGATTAGAATTGTAGCAGTACTACATGCGAGACCCAACAGGGATAACGGATTATCGTGAGACAGATTAATAATAAGCCTAATTGCAATCAGGGGGAAGAAAAGCTTGGACTATGAAAGGTTCTAAGAAAGGACCCATCCTTAACAGGCAGAAACCCTGGACCTTGTTTACAAAGGTCTAGATACCACAGTTACCATTTGGGTAAATGTACACTTCTTAGTCCTGTTGTCTTTAAACATTCTTTTTTTTAAACAATCCCTATTGCCAGTTTGCTAATCAGACTAGAAAAGGTACTACAAAGGCCGGTGAAACCTTGATCCTTTTCTATATTACCTCTATATCTATTATCTCTATATCTCTATATCGCTGTATCTGATGAGCTGCCTTCAGGACGATCATTTACATAAATGTACAATATGTGATTGGATAATGTAACAATATGTGATTGGATAAATTGCAGGAGAGGATCTGCTACCGAACTGAGCTGGTTCAAGTTTAGTAAACTAGAGTCGCAAATTTTATTACGGCCATTTTATTTTTTAATGTGGTTGGGACAAGGGGTTGAGAACTGAAACCACGCATTAAAAAAATCAGTTCTGCTTATTGGTTTTGTGATAACAATTTATTCATATTTATATTGTCAATTTTATCGAACAAAGGCTACAAACATAACAAACATGCTACATATCTGCAAGCTATTGTAAGTATACACTTGCAGGAAGGGAGAATCTGTCATGGTGGCTGCTTACTGTGGCTAGCCCCCCAGTGGATGCGAGGGAATTTCAAAATAAAAGTCCCTGTGGCTGTCTTGCCACAGCGCCAACGGGATTTCAAAATAAAACCAAATAAGAAAGTTTTTAAATCTAGTACGATACAGTATATATATATGTAGTCATCATTAAAAGTCGTCTCTTAATTTTTTTCCATAGCTGTACATATGCTCATATTAATTTTCATTGACAGTTTTAAATTTTAAAATAGCCTCTTCAAGGCAATAATGCAGTCAACATGTTTTAATTTAAGTTGTAAACAGTGAAAAGTTCTGTTTTGTTATCTATACATTTGACCTCTTTCTTTTATTGAAATTGATAAGAACCGGAATCGAAATCAGGATCGGTAAAATTCAAACGGTACCCAACCCTAATCAGGACCTAAGATGGGGTCACTACCAGGCCTTGAGTTCAAGAATGCGAACAGTAACCTCTGTTTAAACACATAATAATGCATATTACATTGTATTATTTACCAATATAAATCATTTAAATCTTGAAAAAAATCGTACACACTTGACATTCCATTTTGTTTGTCCTCTGTGGCTTCCGACGTCCTTTTCACACCCATTATGGTCCTTTTCAGGGACAGTGTGTGTGAAATTTCAGTGAGATCTGAGGTGGCTGAGGGCGAATCTGGTCTTCAGTGTACCTGCACAGCTCTGAGCGAAGATGGAGAGGTCGAGTCCTGCCCGCAGCACCGGGGAGAAAATACTCCAGAGCGTAATTACCTCTCAGGGGAAGCCATCGATAACGAGAACAATGCCTGCTATTTAAACCAGGGGGAGTCGATGGCAGAAGCGAGCATGATGAGAGAGATGTCTGCACAGCCGCTTTTAGAATTAACACCAATGACTGGTAAAGTCACCGGCTGCGTCATCTTTACTATCATTAGCTACCGTACACTGTTCATTTAGTAATATAACTTCGTTACTGATTCATGCCAATACTTACTGATCTATTTGATAGTGTTCATATATTTATTTAATTCTATATCTGTTTCCACTGTAACACTAAACCTGGCAGTAGCGCTTTGTTTTATATGTCTGTTGGATGGAGTAACTTCTTGTCCATGTCTCAGATTTATGATCTATTGTAGTCAGTTTTAAGGATGTGGAAGCTTCTCATTCGGAAATGACCGGTAGAGACGATGATGACGATGATGACATGGATGATGATGATGCCCCAACAAAAGTCACCAAAACTGAGGCACCGGATAGCATGTTCATTTTCAAAAGCAAAAACCCGTAAGCCTGAATTATTGTATACGAAGTATTATACGTCGTTTCGGAGCCAAATTACAACAAAACTAAACATTAAGTGAATCTTGTTCATGCAAACTATAGGATCCGAAGAATTTGCCACTACGTAGTGACACTACGCTACTTCGAGATGACCATTCTTCTTGTGATCGTGGCCAGCAGCATTGCTCTGGCCGCAGAGGACCCTGTGTGCACCAACTCCGAGCGCAACCGGGTAACAAATTTAAACTGTTAACCGTTTTATATTCAGGAACCCATCTCTGTCTTGTAGGAACTCGAAACTGTATGCACTCACATGGGATTTTTACAGTTCGTTTGTTTTTACATTTGAGTATTTTTAGATGATTCAGATGTTTTGTCATATGATTCATTTATTAATAAATAATTTTTTAATTTTAAAAGATTAATTTATTTTCATATGATTTTTACGTGATTCATTTATTTTCAAATGATTCATTTATGTTCACATGGGATTTTTACATGATTCATTTATTTTCAAATGATTCATTAATGTTCACATGGGATTTTTACATGATTCATCTATTTTCAAATGATTCATTTATGTTCACATGGGAATTGTACTTGATTCATCTCTTTTCAAATGATTCATTTATGTTCACATGGGATTTTTACATGATTCATCTATTTTCAAATGATTCATTTATGTTCACATGGGATTTTTACATGATTCATTTATTTTCCCATGTTAATTTGTCATACACTTATCTTTTTTGGCGAAAGAAAATTGTGCCACAGTGGGCCAATTGGTAAAAAAAAAAAAACATCGTCTATCAGGTTTCATTGCTGAATTTTCTCTATTCAGGTTCTTCGTTACTTCGATTATGTTTTCACGGGCGTGTTTACATTTGAAATGATCATAAAGGTATGTAATCTGTTACCACACTTCCTCCCAGTTGTCCTTGCTAGTTGCATCCTGATACCAAATTGAAAATATTTCTTTTGCTTGTCATATTCATATTTGATAGATGATCGACCAGGGCCTCATTCTGCACGACGGCTCATACTTCCGAGACCTGTGGAACATCCTGGACTTCATAGTGGTGGTTGGGGCTCTCATTGCCTTTGCTCTTACGTAAGTGATTTCCCATTTCATAGAGTGTTAGCTAATTGAATTATTAATGAAAAGTGATTATCATCACATTTTAGTATGTACTGTTCTGGATTTTACAATATGTTGGAATTCTAGCCACTTAAAACAAGGGGAAAAAAAATCACTCTTGATTTTGGTTCACAAGGATAAGTGCATTTTCTAATTTACAATCTTTGACTTTATCGATTTCAGTTATTACAATAAACTAGCAATCACTCTTTCAAAGGTCATGAGAAAGTACTTCTCGATATTACAGATTATAAATCGCTGTTAAGACGCCAAAATTGTTTTATGTGGCACTGTAGTGTTTCTCTGTTTTTAACCTCGCTCTTGCTGTAAATGTTTTTTTCTCTGTCGTCCCTCTTTCTCTCTGTTTTCTCTGTGGACTGTGTCATTGTGGCTGCCAGGAATGTTATGGGGTAAAGCCACACTCTTCTCACTCATATTGTTGAAACAGATGCATTATTTATGTCAGTAATGTTCATGTGTGCAGCGTTTGTGGAGTGTTTTGTCACTTAAACCCTTTTTACAGGGTTCGGTGTTTATCAAAGCTGTAAACCGTACACTGTATTCAACATGGTTATGTAATTTTCTGTTGAAAATTAAATTGTGGTACATAAGCTCTCAGCGTATGATGTACTGCTCGAGCTGGATTTCCCAGGATGCACCACGTCTTTATGGCATCCCCTTTAAAAAAAATTATTGTTGAATGTAACAGCTCAGCTCTTTATGTCTGAAATGATTACTGTATAAATATAAACATTCATGAGAAATAGTGTAGCAGTGGGATATAATTCCAAGGAAATTGAATCCACAAGTGAATTCGAACGACGGTACAGTATGCCAAGGATCATTTATAGCATACTATCTACTATATTACTGTAAAGTGTATATACTCAGCGTGGGCTTTATTTGGACAAATCCAAGAATCGTAGTCAGTACCGTAGCAGGGGTCAAAGCAAAGGCAAGCAGCGTTAAATAAGGATAATCCAAAATCAATAATAATAATAATAATAATAATAATAATATAGGCCTGAGTCAGAAAACCAAAATAAACGTGCGGCGGAAAATATGGTTTAAAAATGCATGATGCAATTGGCAAGACTCCGCAAGAATACTCAGACGCAAGAGGGAATAAATAAACAAACTTATCAAGGGCTTAACACAGAACGGGTGCACACATTTGGGGAACAAACCAATGATGGGACAGGAGCAGAAAACCATGAACAGTGGCGCTTGTTTTGAATACAGTCCACAAAATTATATGTAACTCTAAATGAACGAAAAGTTAATAAATGCAAAACAAAACAACCCTGGAACAGAAAGTACGGCTCAAAACGGCACAATTGGCAAGACTTCGCGAGGATAAAGACACAGCAGGGAATAAACAGACAAACAAATCAAGGATTGAACACAGAACAGGTGCAAACAGTTGGGGAACAAACCAATGATGTGTCGGGGGAGGAGACAGGATCAAAACCGAAACAAATACACACGGCTAAACCAATAAACCAAAGCACATGGAGTACGTAGAACAAATGCAAGCAGCGTTCGCACACTTCTATGATGAATAGTATGCAGTGCACACTTGGTTAAATTATGCCGTTTTAAAGTATTTTTAGGTTCAATACTCTTTCATCAGTGGAGCAGGTGGGATATTGGATCATAACCATCTGCAGTTTTAGGGGGCTGTAACATTGAATAGTCTTATATTTCCTAGCTTAATATTTAAGGAATAATGAATTTGTCTTGGAAAAACGCATCCAATATTGGATCTGTGAAAGATAAAAGATCAGAACGCTAGGTTATAACACTATACAGCATCCTTTTTGCGTACCGAGGGAGTATTATGTATCTGTAAGTTTCTGAGTTTCAGGTTTCAGTCCATTTGAAGTGCGACTAATGGGAGTTTTTTTTTAATCACAGAAACAACAAAGGCAGAGACATCAAGACTATCAAGTCTCTGCGGGTGCTGAGAGTTCTCCGGCCTCTCAAGACCATCAAAAGGCTGCCGAAGCTCAAGGTACAAGGATTAGTTTGAGTGTTTAAAAAGCACTGCACATTTAAAAAAACGTGACGAGTCACAATGACGGGAGCAGAGAAGCGTCTGCATCATCATTCCAGCTCTCAGCGACAGTGTTGTTGAATCTAACGTCGACAAAAGTGCTCGGATTTTACATCACTGCTTTCACAGGCTTATATTTGCATTGATAAAATCACTGAATAAAAGGCTTGTTGATCTCAAGTATACGGAATAAATTATTGGCACGCTTTTGGGAAGTTTTGAATGTATGATTACAGTCGAACATTTTCAGACAAAGATAGACCTTTTCTATATGATAGCTGTGTTTTCTTTTTTAGGTGAAACACCGTTTGATTTCTCTAAATAATACTTGACGTTTATATCTATTTACTTGCACACACTTTCATCCAAAGAGACTTTGAGCTATGCGGTAGAGGGGTCACAGCCTTCTCTTCAGTAGCGCAATGCCTTACTGTTTGAAATGAATATTAAATCACTCATCTATAAAAAAAAAAAAAAAGATTTATTGTTTACCATCCCTATAAGTTCGAGATGAAAATATCAGTTATTGCGTATGCTTATCATGAGTATGCTTATATATATATATATATATATATATATATTCATTTTCATCAAGGGTGCCAATACTTCTGGAGCTGCCTGGAAACATGTTATGTCAGGAAATAAAACAGCACAATATTGAGTTTGGCTGCGTATAACGTTCCATGTAGTGTGATTATACGGGTATAGAAACCTAAAATGGAGGTTTTTTTTGTTTTGTTTTGTTTTTTTTATTCTAGTGCCAAACTTTAGTACCTCGGCTGGGTATTTTTGTGCTTCTAGCTGACTTAAACAGCAGCGATGATTGAATTGTCATGGTCACATAGATACGAGTTGTGTCCCAGTGAGCTTTGTGCACGCAGGCCGTGTTCGATTGTGTGGTGACGTCCCTGAAGAACGTCTTCAACATCCTCATCGTCTACAAGCTCTTCATGTTCATCTTTGCCGTCATCGCAGTTCAGCTGTTCAAAGGAAAGTTCTTCTACTGTACAGACGGCTCCATGGGCACACAGAGAGAATGCCAGTGAGTAACACACACACACACACACACACACACACACACAAACAAGTGAGAACTTTCCACTGACATGATTATTAATGAATGTAATCTAACCCTAATATTAACGTCAGTATCCAACCTTTGGTTCATTCAGTTTCTTTAAATATACGGTGCATTTCACAAGGTCAAAACTGTCAGATATTCCTATATAAAAACATGTCCACACACACACACACACACACACACACACGTGAAACTAACAGTACGTAAACACTGCACAAAATCTTGCAAACATTCTCCAAAATGCTTCCAACAAAAAAGAGTTCTTGTTGCTTGAAGAGGAAGTAATCGTTATTAAAACTATCATATTAGATTCGTACCAAAGAGTGAAAATTCAACATCTCCAAACAGTATTTAAATCCAGGAACAACAGGTCCGGCGGTCAGAAGATTCTCGGCCTACGGCTTCCGCTTTTCATCCATCTGCTCAGAAAGTAAGAGAGACCTCTGTATGACAGACGCGCTCATCCTACACACCAACACACACTCTCTCAACAGTCTACCCTGTCACCATAACGTATAGACATCTCTGTGAGATATAAATGAGATTTGCATAAAACCTGATCAAGCTTTTGGGGACTGAGGAATGTTTTATGTAAGGAATGAAGCAAAACGGGGTGACGTGAACGTGGCCCGAGTTACTCCTAGCGCCCGTAAGTTATTACTTTCCAATAACAGCACATCCTGAAATGTTTCCTTCATCTTCATCGTAGATCATACTCTTCATTCATGGTTGTCCGCAAACTGAATAGACAAAAAAAAAAAAAGACCCACGCTATATTTACTAAGAAACCACAAACTGTAAACACCTTTCTGATTTGAAATGAAACTGGAGACTCCTTCCAAAAATCTCTTCACGGGAAACATCACCATATCAACGAACATAAATGTTATCAATTTGTTTAAATGTTGCGTGCCAGAGGGGTTTTTTCAGTCCCTGTGCGAGTTGCCATAGAAACGATACGAATGTTGCAGTCAAAGCTGCTGTTACAGAAAACGCGTCGACACTTTCTGACCAATCAGAATGAAGAATTCAACGTAGTGCAAACTGTATCTATACATGTAACTGTATACAGTACCCTTATACCACGAGCATATATGCACATGTATATGTACATTCATGCAAGACTTGGTGTTAGATTACAATATAAAAAATAATACATTCATGAACTGTTACGGCCCTGTGTGTGTTCAGAGGCTACTACATCGATTACGGGAGGGACAGGAAGGAGGTGAAGAAGCGGGAGTGGAAGAGACACGAGTTCCACTATGATAACGTGATGTGGGCGCTGCTCACGCTCTTCACCGTGTCCACAGGAGAAGGCTGGCCGCAGTACGTGCACACACTCACTCCACCCACCAGCTCTAGCCCGGGTCCATCTCCATCTCCTATCCACAAGATCAGCTTTACAGCAGACGAAAGCAACATTCTGGGCGTTCTGCCACCGTGGTCTCATCATCATGAACCCTCAAGATGTTTGGAGTTGATTTTTTTTTCTCTTTTCGCGGATCCAGGGAATAAGATGAATAATTTGCTTTCACAATTAATAAAAAAAATAGTGAAATATTGTGGGTGACAGTTTACTTCGTGTTCATTAGGCGGTCATAACTCCTACATAAGCCTTCTTGACAACTGGCGTAAACATGCATGAGCGTTTAGAGATACTTAAACCAAGCCACTGACAAAAGCTTAGTCAAGTATTCATATGCAAATGCTGTATTTTTGTAGCCTGTTGGAATGAGTCTGTAATACGTTTATGTCTTGTGGGTGCTATGTAACCTCACGAACGCTAACTTTCCCTCGTTTCGGCCTGGTTTAACGTTGGTCTTAATGTTACGCCAATTCGTATTAGGGTCGTTCCAAAAATACAGCGACGTCCTGACTTTTAATTTAATTCAGTGTTCAGTGTTTCGCTTCTTTTAAATCATTACACAATAATTTAAATTAAACAAGCAAAGGCTGTAACACCAATGACAATAACACCAATGATACATTCCCATGAGAGACTAATTTTTCAAATCGGTGTCAATTTCAGCTAGCATGATGGAGCATATTAGACAACCAGTAAACACTTTTTAAAAAAAAATAAAACTTCTTCATACAAAGTAACACCACTGACGTATGAAAAGTAACATTTTAAATATCTTTAAATAAGTGCAGAAAAACTCATGATGCGCGAATTTGAATGGCTTTTCATCTTTACCACGGAAGTACTTCCTGAAATCGTTTCATGTTTTCAAAATAAAAGTCCCTGACGCCAATGACACCAATGACACAAAATAAAGGGACAGACGGTTTTATAAAATGATCTTTATCTTTTTCATAAATACTCATTTGGATTTGGATGTGTAGTCTAAAGTCTAAAAATTACAAGAAAAGTAAAAATAAACTTTGTACACCAAGCAAGAGGGACAAATTGTTTTTCACCTACTAAGGAATTTTGAAAAAAATGTGGAAAACTATCTAGATTCAAATCATCATGATCATTATAAAAGATGTTAGGTTACATAATTATGGCTGTCCATGTGGCTTTAAAACCTTTTGCAGGCCTGAAAAGTGTAGAGACAAAGTTGTCAGCATGTTTTGTAAATGACCCATTAATGTATTGGAAAGTTATGCGTATTCAGAGTCGGGTTACGCGCAAGTTGATTTTCTGGCCTCTTAAGATAAGCTAATTTGTAGACACTAAAGGGACAATGCCATTAAAGAATGAATAGTGTCGTATTTATGTGTTAAATATTGGCCATAAATGGCATTTCATAATGTCAAGGTGTAAATTTCAGCATGACAGCATCATATCATATCAGTGACTGTTTGTGTTCTGCTTCAGGGTTCTCCAGCACTCAGTAGACGTGACCGAGGAAGATCACGGGCCGAGCCGAGGCAACCGCATGGAGATGTCCATCTTCTACGTCGTGTACTTCGTAGTCTTCCCTTTCTTCTTCGTCAACATCTTCGTCGCCCTCATCATCATCACGTTCCAGGAGCAAGGGGACAAAATGATGGAGGAGTGTAACCTGGAGAAAAATGAGGTGAGGAATTCAGACACTCCGGCGGTGTTTAACTCTAATCCTAACACACTCTGGCCCTCCGATTAGGGAGTGTGTTGTATGACTAATTGTGCCTATGACTAATATGTGCTAATTGTTCTCGATAGCCGCAGCAGGATCGGATCTCAAAGAGACTCCCGGTCAGAATGTATGAATGTAAAATACGAGTGTGTCGACATGAATATAGTAAATAAGTTGAATGAAAACCTTTTCAAGGGTTTAAATGATATGCCTGCATGGTTTTACCGAGTGGGCGGAGCTTAAAGCAGACTCTAAGTAGACAAAAATGCTGAACCATTTTTTTTTGGCTGAGTTTTGACATTTTCTATTACTACAGCGTAAGAGAAGACAAGGTAATGATTGAGCAAAAAATCTTAACTCTGTTGGCCCTTCACTCTCGAACCCCTCCGTTTTATCATTTAAATTGTATTGAAGTCACTTTGAATAAAACAAATGTAATGTAAAACGCACCAGCAAAGCAATATTGCACTAAGACGTTTGTGTTTTTCATCTCATGACTGTTTCAGAGAGCCTGCATCGACTTTGCTATCAGTGCAAAGCCTTTTACGCGGTACATGCCTCAAAATCGACAGACGCTCCAGTACCGTCTGTGGCACTTCGTCGTCTCTCCCTCGTTCGAGTACACAGTGCTGGTCATGATCGCGCTCAACACTGTGGTCCTCATGATGAAGGTATCTACACTGCTATTCCAAAGCATCGTCCTGTACAGCATTGGGTGGTCTTGGAAATGGCATCGAATGGGATAAGAATTCATGCAATGTTCAAGAGCTCTTTAATTTCCAGCTTGTATAGGCATCGATATATACAATAATCAGGCACAACTGTAGTGAATACAATTTTGTGTATTCAGATGTTACCCAGGTGCTGAGGATGACTTTAAAATGACGTGGGTTGTAAAGTAGAGCAGATTTTTCATGCGCTTTACGAGCTCAGTTCAAGTCTATAAAATGTTGAAGGCTTGGACGAAATGTTGAATTTTTGGATGCAAATATTTTAGGAATTCTTTAAATAAAAAGTAAAAACGGGACGTACGAAAGAAAAAACGGCTGAAAAATCATTTCACTTTTTTTGTGATCAAAGCATGAAACAAATTCATAATAATAATAATAATAATAATAATAATAATAATAATACATTTTAAACCAATGGTATGCTCGCTGCGTCCTAACAAGCCAGGATATGGAAACGTTATTTTTTACTATAATGTACAAAACGATAAAGCCTTCTTTTTTTCTAGCAGCCTTATGTATTGTGTGCAGACTTGATATCAGTTCCTTATATTCAACAAGGCAACAGAGAAGAGCAATAATTTTTACCCCCTTGGTCTTATTTGGGCCAGTTCTTTTTAGGGAATGATGAAAGTCGGGTGTTAAGGCAAGTTTGGCTTTGTGTCACAGTATATCAGCCAGAGTAAAAGGCTTAAAGAGGCCCAGTTGACAGATAATCAGAGAGATGGTGGTAGATAAACACTCTGTGACTGTATACGATGTGTGTTGCAGTATCACTCGGCTCCGGCTGCGTACGACATGGTACTGAAGCACCTGAACACGGCCTTCACCGTGCTCTTCTCCCTGGAGTGCATCCTCAAGATCTTGGCCTTCGGCTTCATGGTGAGTTGACAGGGTTTAGGTCCGGATCTCAATCGAAAAGGGTGTTTTTTTGAACGTTTTGGAGCCAGGCAACCACTAAAGTGTCAGCAAAATAAAAAAATACATAACATTATTACACATTACTGGAGGCACTATGGATTTTATTACTAAACTTTTTCTTCATGGAACCTAAACCAATTATATTGCAATAAAATATAAGAAAACCGAGTAGCACTTTTTTCACCGAATAAGTGCCTTATAATAAAGCATGCATTTCGAGTTTGATGGAGCACTTACTGTAATTTGATATATTTATAAAATAAAGTGGTTCGTGTTTACGTTACAACAACGTCCATTCATATATCTTTCATCGCAGAATTATTTCCGAGACACTTGGAACATCTTTGACTTCATCACCGTACTCGGCAGCATCTCCGAGATCATCGTAGACTTGCAGGTACAAATCAAAGCCTTTCTGTTTAAAGTTTAGATTCACTAACCTTTACATTTTCTTTCATTTGATTTAGCCGTAACTGGTCTAATCGCATTGTTTCGCTATTCTGTATTCCTTACTGTTGAATTCTCGATTCTGATTGGTCAGAAGGCCTTGATTCATTTTCAATCGCTATGTCATTCAGAGTGCAAAGCAAATAAGTGGTTTATATAAATGCTCTCCTTATACGTTATGGTTTCTATAGAAACAGTTCAAACAGCTTGTATGGCGGAGAATGAATTTTTCAGTTAGGAGATGTTTATTGAGTAAGCGTGTCAGCCCTCTGCAAGCTTTCCAAAAGTCTTCAGGATTTTTATATATTTTTTTGTCTTATTAATTAAAGAGAATAATACAAGTGAAAACAGGAATAGATTTGTCTCAGACATTAAACGTAACTACAAATGGATAAAAAGTCATTCCGGATTATTGCTTATTTTCTGCAAGTCATGTTTTACTCCTTATGCAAACTAAAGAAATCTGCATTAAAGATTTATCTATAAACAATAATGGATTCACGTCGAACATTCACGTGATTATGTTGATCGTACACCTCTTTGTGGTAAAGCTAATGCTGGCTCATAAATCGGTCTCTCCTTACAAAAAGTACCATCAAGATTAGCAAAAACGATTAGCAGTATTAAAAATGCCTCATGAATTCCCTGTTCTTTCTCTTGTAGTCTGTCAACACGTTTAATATGAGTTTTCTGAAGCTGTTTCGTGCAGCCAGGCTCATTAAGCTCCTGAGGCAGGGCTACACCATCCGAATCCTCCTCTGGACCTTCGTCCAGTCCTTCAAGGTAAGAGCCATATTCCGCTAGGATCCTTAACCTTAAACCCTATTCAAAACTGTTTTCTGGATTCGTTAATGAGACGTTCCTGGTTTTCAGGCGCTGCCGTACGTGTGTCTGCTCATTGCTATGCTCTTCTTCATCTACGCCATCATTGGCATGCAGGTAAGCCATACAACGTACACTATACAGTGTACAATAACAGGTTCAAGTTCAGATTAAGGATTAAGAAGAAGCAAATAATCAAGCGTGACTCTCTAAGGATCAATATAACATTCTGTCAGAAGTACACGTGTTTCAATCTTTCTCTCGAACGCTCTGTGTGATCAGATCTGCACCACTCTAATGTAACCACGCCCACCTCCACCACTAAGCTTCTTTGATCATTTTAACTCTTATTTTAATATATAGAGTGTAACCCACTTCATTCTGTGTTTTTCATAACAATTAGACACAATCAGGCTTGCAAGTCACATGATAACACGGTACTGTAACGTTGGTATTTTTAAAACAATGGAAAGTCTCCGCAGCCTGAATAACACTCCACTGCTGTGTTACTTATCCTTTAGGAGTATTCTTGGAGTGTTAACTCTTTATTTGAAGTTTCCTACTTTGCACAACCATAAGTTTTGCGTGAATGGTTTATAAGCCAATTCTGGCGCATCATGAGATGAGTTTCTATGTTGTATGGCGTAGATCCATTAGTATTGTTGGTGTATTTAAATTTTCTAATCCTTATTTCGAAAGTTATACCGTCAGACGACTCTCCTTATTCCTTTAGCTGACACATGGGCTTCTTAAATAAACAGAGCTATGTGGAAATGAGCTGCAAAATCATTTCTCGTGCAAGTGAATCAATGCACATCTAATTTCATGAAGCAAATACAGTAAATACACATTCCCAGAAACATAAGCCTTCCAGCCAGGATCTCAAAACACGAACGTGCTGTTCGTAAGAGCAAAATAATAAGTAAAGGATGAATAATTATCGCTAGAAGAGTCTCCAACTAATTAAAAATTGAGAGTTCTTCTCTCTTCAGTCTTTTAACCTTTCATTACACGAAATGTCACCTCACAAGTTCTGACATAAGCCTTACATTAATTCTTGATCATTACTTTATTAAAGATTCACAGCAATAGTAATGAAAGTTTTATGAGGGCCCCATTGCAGGTATCCTTCAAATAAAGTGTTACCAAAATCTTACTGGTTTTGCATTCGGTGTGTATGAGCTGTGTGTTATACCTCGTCCTGTGTGTCGCTGTAGGTGTTTGGAAATATTAAGCTGAACGATGAGAGCCATATAAACCAGCACAACAACTTCAAGACGTTTTTCGGAGCTTTAATGCTGCTGTTCAGGTGAGTTTAATGGAGCGGCGTTAGCCTAAATTGTAGTAGATAAAACGTCCGGAAACATAATCTGGATGAACAAAGGTGGTTTTGTAACACTAACTTGATTTTGTTTTAATATTAATTTCATTTATTTGTTTTTATTTTTGTAAAGTAAGACTTAAGTAGCCATACTTCTTCTTCTTCTTCTTCTTATTATTATTATTAAAAATTCTACAAAGGTTATTAAGAAAGAAAGAAGGAAAGGAAATCAATGGTGACCATTTTTTGTTTCAGGATAATTATGGAATTTCTATACAAATTTTTTTTTTCTATAATTATGGAGTTTTATAATTCTATAACAATCTATGAATTTGCAAATGGTGGAAAATCCGCTTTCTCAGGTCAGTTCAGTATTAAATATCTAATGATTATTTCCTTGTGTTTCCTAGCACAATTATACCGTTTTTGTTTTTTTTTGTACATTTCAGGAAAACATTATATATTTTTATATATAAAAAGGGATATTTTATACTCCTGATGTTATAGATGGGAACTGAGAAAGAACCATTGTTAGACCTTGTGCTAATTGAATGAGAAGCGCTTTTTGGAACCAGTTAAACTGGATCTGATTGAAGGTTCAGGGTCACGTCATCAGACTGAGGTATTGATTACGGATATACACGTGTGTGTTGTTTGCAGGAGTGCAACAGGAGAGTCGTGGCAGGAGATCATGCTGTCGTGTTTGGCTGGTCAGGAGTGTGAGCCCGACCCCTCCATCGCTCCACCCTTCATCTCTCCAGATCACGAGGGCGGCTGCGGCACTGACTTCGCCTATTTCTACTTCGTCTCCTTCATCTTCTTCAGTTCCTTCCTGGTAAGACTGGAGTATTTATACAACATGCTTCCTTTTTCATCGATAATGAAGCCGGAGTAAATCGGTTCTGCATTTTGTATGGTGATGGAAGTACGGCCAGAACAGATAATAATAACGCAACCATCATATACATATATGAAAGCGTTTACACAAGATCTGATCCTTGTCTTTGCCATGCTGCTTCATTGCTTCATTGTGTACGAGTCATAACAAGAATCTGTTATTTTTGCACCATAACTGAACTGATGACTCACGATAAATAGACTCATGTTAAATAACCTGGTGTGCATCATTACTCAACATATGCACTGCTAATGCCGTGACAACGATAATAATGATTTTAAAAACAATCCAAACCGTGAGGAAAAGACAAGAAGAAATCATCTTTCATAAAATAGCTGTAGACATTCAAACATATACTATATTAACTTAAAAATGTGTGTTTTTAATCATTAAATACTTTTTAGGAGAATTTATTCAACTGTCCAGACTGGTCAATGTATAAAAAGGCTCTTGCAGTGGTTTTCAATGAAAACTTTTAGTACTCAATATGTAACAGGTAAGTGCTACTGAGTCATAAATTATGAGAGCCGATCAGGTTTCAGTATGTAAATAGGCTATTGGAAATGCAAAAAAAAATAGCCACAAAGTTTTTTATTGCTTAAAAGTAACAAGTTAATCATAATTTAAGCATACAAATGATACAAGAAATATAAACATTTTTATGGGTTTAATGTTTTTGCTCAAATTCTTTTCCTTTCCTCAGATGCTAAATCTTTTCGTAGCTGTGATCATGGATAATTTTGAGTATCTGACACGGGATTCCTCCATCTTGGGGCCGCACCATCTGGACGAGTTTGTTCGGATCTGGGGGGAATATGATCGAGCAGCGTGGTGAGTCATGAAAAGTGAATAAAAATTAGATGCACACTCATTTGGATTAAGGGGAGAGAGGGATCATAACTACTGTGTGACTGAGGAGTATAATTAGGAGTAATTTGGCAACCGGGGTCTGACATATGCTAGTTGAGTCCGGGGGAATCGATCTCCCATGTCGAAACAGCTTTCAGATATTCATTTTTGATTTAATGGTGGGCCAAACATAAAAAGCACTGCAAAACCAAGCTAACAGCACTGCAGAATTGAACGGTGTTGATATAAAGGCCTACTATCAAGCAGGAGCAATTCTAAATCATTTATACACTAATAATCTAAAGCGTTCCCAATTTGTAGTCCATTTATCCAGCTATAAAAGCTGCTGAAGGGAAAAAGCTTAGTTGTAGTTAGCTGTATTAACTAACTACAAAACAGGGCCATGGGCTAATTACCAACTTCTGACACTTTTGTCCTATTTCAGATAAAATTTTCTCTCACTTTTACCCTTCAGCATTCCCTACAAGTTCCAAGGACACCGGGAATTTCCTGAAATAAACCTGCTTACACATATTAATTCTGTCCACAACCGCTGGCTAATGCAGATTTCAAATGTGCTAGCATACATGCTAGCTTTCGCTGGGCTAGCAATGAAATGCATAGCTAGCTAAGCATATTTTTAAATATATGCAGCTGGATTTTAAAGTCATAGTTCATCATTTTTTGGAAATAATCCTGTCATTTTCCTTTTTTATTCATTGTCTGTTGCCTTTTTTGACTTATTATGCGTTCGTGTTCAATGTATGCTAATTACATTAAAAGGGAATAATAGGGCAACATGTTGCCTCATTAAACCACAGCTTGTCAGACATATTCATGGACTTTGAGTTATTTAAACATCGCAACAGATGCAAGAGCTGTACAAAAACTAGCATTCATTAGCTGTGCAGGTACATTTCATATAATTCTAGTTATATGTTTATTTATCACGTATTCAGACCCATGAGTACGCACAGCAAAATCTGATATCTTCCCAAGTGAAAATTCTAAATTTTCAACGTAAATTAGCCACATGACAGGCTAATAGAATAACCGTGCAAACGAGAAGGCGTTCCTATTAAAGTGGACGGTGAGCGTATTATTATGTTGATTTTACCTTCTTTAAAACCTGACCCAATTAATCAGCTAATAATCCCCTTGTTATATCAATCTGTGTTTTAAGCAAGGATGGGATCCACAGCACATTTTTTGATGCTCAATAATTTTTTTGAAGGTTAAAGCCAAAGGTCCATTTAAAAATGGCGATATGTCTGGGAATGCAGTACCGGTTGTCATATTAAACCTTGACTTTAAATTTGCCTGTTATTTTTAAATGCACTTTTAACCTGTTCTCCCACTGGGGGAGTTCACACACTCTGCAGTTATGGGGAAATCCTTTGAAAAAGTCATGAACACTTAACGGGAACAGCGTGAAAAGGAACCGCTAAGCTCCTAAATGGGATTTTACCAGCAGTGGCACAGTTGGAGCCCCAATTTTGCAGCTTTTTACAATCTCTGCTGTCATGGTTATATAAACTGTGAAGGACAAGAAAGAAATATTCTAAGGAGTATACATTATTATAAGAAAGGACTGTAGGGTTTCGGTACAAAATTACAAAATAATGACTAGAAACGGGTTTAATAATATACCGTTATCTTAATCACATTGCCAGGTCAGTCAACCCTGCTTGAAAAGATTAACATCGTGACTTTTTATTCTTGGCGACTCTATCATGTGTTTGTTTTTAGTGGTCGTATTCATTACACTGCCATGTACGAGATGCTGACCCACATGTCGCCCCCTCTCGGCCTGGGGAAGAAATGTCCCGCTAAAGTTGCCTACAAGGTGGGAGATTTTTGTTTCTACATCACAGCGTGTTGTCTGCACGGCACTGTGAAGTTCTGATCTTGTTTTACATGCAGCTAAATTGTTACCTGTTTATAATAAAGATTTGTTATGTGTGAACACACAGAGGCTGGTACTGATGAACATGCCCGTGGACGAGGATATGACCGTCCACTTTACCTCCACACTGATGTCCCTCATTCGCACCGCCCTGGATATCAAAATCGCTCGAGGTAAAACAGAGAGAGACTGACAGCATGTTTAACAAAGGTGCTGTGTGTGGTTTCACCTTTACTCATTAGCTACTCTACATCTTATATTAATAATCTCAGATTAATAGATAAGGTAAGATTAATAACCTATACATGTGTAACGTTCAGTTCCACAGCACTATTGAATATTAATACAATACAGTATACATTTATTGACAGTGACTTATGTTCACAGCAAGATAGGAATTGCAAAATGTTTTGATGGTGAATAATTTTTACATTGTATATTTTGTACATTTCCTAAATAGTACATCTGAAAAAATACAGTATCCATTATACTGAGTCACATTACAGCCAACTCATTTCCTGTCCAATTAAATTAAATTAGTTTTTATTAATAAAATGATATAGGAATCATCCTAATGTTGAGCATCAAGCTGTTTGCTTGTTTGTTTACTTATGGGAAGTGTTTATTAATATCTATTTGCAGTATGTTTCGGTACAGATGTATTTAATCGTTCGTTTGTTTGTTTAAACGTCTTTCATTTGTTCGTTTTTGTGTCACCTGTTTGCAGTGTTTATTGTTTCCAGCTGAATATATTTATTTACAGTGCATGTTTATGTACAGATGTGTTTATTAATTTGTTTATTTATACCTTAGATATTTCTTTCTTTCTTTCTTTCTTTGACACTTGGTGCTTAGTTCTTTATTCTACATTCAGTTAGCGATTATTTATTTATACTATGCGATGCAGAAGTGTTCATATTTATTTGTTTAGTTATTTATTTTAACATTCAATTAGATAGAGTGTAACTATTTATATTATATATTGTACAGATGTATTTATTTATTTACACACTTATTTATTTATAGATTGACGTTTTATTTATATATTTCTTTTAGTTCATTTATACATATGTGTAGTTTATTATATCTAATTACAGGATTTGCAATACATTAGTTAGTTAGGTAGGTAGGTAGGTAAGTTATTGTGTTTCAAAAGGTTTTCGTCTTAAACTCATATAAACAGGGCGTGCATATGTGTGTGTGGAGGAGGCATAGATAAGAGACCGTGTTGTATGTTTGTTTATAAAATAGCGAACCCTGTGCTTTCAGGTGGAGAAGACCGGGTGCAGCTGGACACTGAGCTGCAGAAGGAGATCAGCGTGATTTGGCCTCATCTCTCCCAGAAGACCTTGGACCTGCTGGTGCCGATCAATAAAGGTGATGCCCAGGTGCCCATCGCTTAGGCTGAGAATCACTACATGTCCTACTCAATCCATGGTTTAACAGAGTCCGATTAAACACGTACAGTGTCAGTATGGGATAAATAAGAGCCTCGCTGTGGATCTGAGCGGAATATTAATGATCTCCATCATCCCAGCTACTTTTTTTCAGCACTGAAATCTGAGTTTACTATGCAACTGGTGATTTTTCATTTATTAGGTATATTTATAGAGGGATCTGGAGAAATCTGGATCAGTGTCATTAGAAAGAGGAACTTTTGCTCAGAATGAGAAATCCTCCTCTGGTTAAGACGGATTACTGCAGGACGAGTGTAAATGTGGAGCGAGATTAATGGAGTAAATATACAGAGCTACAGCAAGGATTGGTGTTTCACTGAATCCATGAATTAAGACAAGATTAAATCTTACTATGTCTTTACTGACTGCCATGTTGTGCTTGGAATGTCAGCTATGCACATTAACTGTTTTCCCTCTCTTATCATGACACTAATATGTAAGTGTGTGTGTGTGTGTGTGTGTGTTTTCCCACAGACACAGACATGACCGTGGGTAAAATCTACGCCTCCATGATGATCATGGATTACTTTAAACAGAGCAAAGCAAAGAAGTTGAGGCGGCAGGCTGAGGAGCAGGTACGTGTCATTATATTATAATTACATGCTTAATATGAATAAAACTGAACCATTTTTATTATAAAGATTTATGTAAAGATCTAATGAACCTCAGAAATGTAAAGTTCTTTATTTCCTAAGTATTGAAAACACTTTATTATAATACTTTTTAAACTAATATATAAACTGATGTAACTTCAGGTACATTCATTGAGCCATAGACGTCATTTATTGGAATATTCTGGCCTGATTAAAGACTCAGCTTGGTCCATATTGATCTGCCCAATAAATGAAAATAAATGTAAATAATTTCATATCGGATGAAATCTAGACGTCCCAGAATATCCAGCAAATGAGTCTTTTAAATGTCTTTGCGCTCACTGTGTTTTTAATGGCTTCTCAGAATGGATGGAGTAATTTTAAACTCAGACGTGTCACAGCTCATTTATATACCAGAAGACCTTCAGTATTTCCTCCGCATACAGTCTTGTAATTTAAGCATATTATTATTTTATTAATATTTTATGACATTTCTGCACATGCATTGCAAAGCTGAAAGGTTGTATAGAAAAACCATGTTGAGTAATCTCCCTCTTTCTCTCCATCTCTCTGTCTGTCTGTCTCTCTCTCTCTTTCTCTCCCTCTCTCTCTCTGTCTCTCTCTCTCTTTCTCTCCCTTTCTCTGTCTGTCTCTCTCTCTCTTTCTCTCCCTCTCTCTCTCTGTCTCTCTCTCTCTTTCTCTCCCTTTCTCTGTCTGTCTCTCTCTCTCTTTCTCTCCCTCTCTCTCTCTGTCTCTCTCTCTCTTTCTCTCCCTTTCTCTGTCTGT
>JAQQZR010000001.1:3540290-3580499 GCA_030068235.1 Notoglanidium macrostoma
TAATGTTTTACAACGTAGAAAGCAAAAAAAATAAAGAAAAACCTATGAAAAAGAGTAGGTGTGTCCAAACTTTTGACAGGTAGTGTATATTTGAAAAAAAATTTCGCTCCTTTATCTCAGCTGTAACCGTTACCTTTTATGGAATTTTGTGGGCGTGACCAAATGTGCCTGGTAATTTACTGGCGATCGTCATTCATCAACCTAAGCGCGGACAACTTTTGTAAATCCCGTGGATATTTTTTAGTTTGTTATGGATTACACAAGTTTATACACTACTAAAAGATTGTTAAACGAGGCCTACTTTTTCTATTTCTCATTGCCGTTAGTTCTACAGTGCACAAAAACTCCGTGACAATGTTTACATTTCTATGCTATACAATAGCCCATATATATATATATATATATATATATATATATATATAGTCATTATTTCTATTTATTTATTTAGTTGCTCGTTGAATGAATTCAGAAATCCAAATCCATGTCTTGCTTCTTTGCACTGGCGTGAGAAGTATCCCCAGGGTTCACCTTGCGCAGGTCGCCCATCTATCATGTGGTTAACACCGCGCCGAACAACCGTTCGCACTGTGAGCGGTTTAGAGTAGCCGGTTGACCTAATCTGCATGTCTTAGGGCTGTAGGAGGAAACCGGCGCACCCGAAGGAAACCCACGCAGGAATGAGCAGAACATGCGAACTCTACACAGGAAGGTTCGACCCCAACCTGACCTCTGCACCGCCTCATACAAATACAGTTTCGCGGCGATGGCTCGAGACCTGTCACGTACTTTTAGCCACATAGTGTACAGGTCATATGACAAGAAAATGTGCAATGATTTCCCCAGAGCCAGCCACAAAAGCAGCTTCCTGTTTTCAAGTGCAGCTCGTGAGCCGTGTGATTTGCTCGCTTTATGGCCCCTATGGCGTTCCATCCACAATTCAAGGAGAGGCGACGTGATTCTTCTGGGCTTTTTTTTTTTTTTTTTTTTTTTTTTTTCCTTTGCGTAGATAGCCAATACCCGTCCAATTCTCCCTGAGAAGTCTGAACAGCGCTCGCCTGATTTGATCACCGTCAAGGAGCCCAACCCAAACCCCGAACCCAAGCCTGCAGGTGGAAAGGAAGGCAGGCTGTTAATCAGGTGGACGGAGAGGAGAGATGAAATCACGCCGCTAATATGATGCGCTTTCTGCTGGACTGCCTGAGGCCGGGACGCCAGCGCGCGAGCTGCGGCAGGTACAGACGCACCGCAAGCACAGCATCTTCTCATTCAGCTCGAGCCCTTTCACTGACGAGCACCGAACACGCGTCGGACACATGACACAGATGTGCATTGCACATGCAGATGCTCCACAGGGTGTGCGTGCAATGCAGGTAGAAGATCTGGAAACGCATGCTCAAAAACGCATTCCTGCAAGAAAACAGATAACAAATGATCATCTTATCTTATCTGAGATACCAAATGACATCCAGCCTACAGATCTCGAAATGCTACACATATAGAAGAGTATTATTATTATTAATATTATTCTAAGGGTCAGTATTACTCATCATTTGTAAGGTTGCTGGAAAATCGTGGTGGTGTTCTGCATCATATCTGCTGCGTGTCAGGTGTGAGTCATGTGGTGTAATGAGGAAGATTTGCAGGATTTTTCTGAATGGAGCACCTGCGATTGTACAATCAGCAACACGAACAGCTCTCAGTCATACTTATTTCTATTTCATTGTGCATCACTAGAGGGATGGGCGACAGGAAGAGCCATATATTACACCGTCTACCTGTAAATACCGTACCAAGTGCATCAGATGAAATGTATCACTTTATACAGTTTTAAGAACAAAATAACAGCGTCTCTGAATCTTCTGATTACATTATTATTTACGTTTATCAACATATCTGACGCTGGTCCACGGTTCGATACTTAATCTCTGTGTAGACTTTCACACGTGTCCATGTGGGTTTCCTCTGGGTACTCCGGTTTTCTCCGACCACCAAGAAACATGTCCACACAGGTGGGTTGGCTGATAAAATCTCTCCTAATTTGGGAGAGATGTACTGGCGTCCCATCCGGGGTGCATTCCCGGATCGTGCCTAGTGTTCCGAGGACTGCCTAGGATCCACCCTGAGCCTAAACGGGATAGAGTGCTGACTTTACGAATAATGAAGCAGAATCGAAATGATATTTTCTTGGGTTGTTTTTAATGACCGTAGAACTACAGGTTCAGGTGAAACGACAGGTACAATCAGTTAAACGTGTTATAGTATTATCGCTGTCCTGACACCTGATGATACTCCCAGAAATGGAAAATGGAAAATATGCGACGTTGAGCTAATCATCGTAAACGGTACGCAGGAATGAATGCACACCGCAGGGCCGTCGAACACTGCGCCGCTTTGCTTCAGCTCTTCTCAAAATGGCATTTTGTGTTTCAGAGAAAACTCGGTGGAAATCCCAACGAAGGAGGGAGACCCCGTCAATGAACATGAGCTCAAGGTATGTGTCGTGTATGTGGGTTAAACTCGTCTTAAACCGATAGTGTTTAAAACAGTGGCTTGATGAATTCCTTTGCCTGTAAGATTTAAAGCAAATGAGAGCCTTGGCCCAGTCATGTGATTGATCTAGTGACTGTGTTTAATCAGTAACAAAGACTGCTGCATGGCGAATGAACTCGACGGACCGGTAGCAGGACCTTCTCTGGGTTTTTATGTACATTCAAGAGCAGAGGCTAGCAGTGGAGCTGCACTGCTGACATCACGGTGCTATTTTAGTGCAAGTGATCTGTGATTGGTGCTCCAGAGGCAAGCCCCACCTGCTAGATTTCACAGAGATTCACACACACTCACAGATAATCTAGTTCCGCCTGAGTGTATGTGAGAATCCTGCGTGTGCTACTGTGTTTGCTGGTGATAATAGAATACCTGCCAGAAGAGTTCACACAGATGTTCAGGATTGTGTGTGTGTGTGTGTGTGTGTGTGTGTGTGTGTTGCATGAGATTTCTTCTCCACGATCCACCTCCAGTCTACAGGCACTTAACGTTGTTGGATGAAACTGCAAAAACTCCAGCCATAAAATAAGATTAAAAGTACAGTATAAGCAGATTGGTTCTTTGGCCTGAAGACTTCATTATAAATTAAGAGGATCAGGGCCTCGGTCCAGGTTTGGCATTTTGCTGGACAGGTTTGGCGACCTGGAGATTTTCATTTCAGTCTGCAGTCCTTCATAAAGAGCTGCTCACTGTGTAATACAAACAGAAGATGATAATCAATGGATAGACGGGCGATTGGATGGATCAATGGGTGGACGGATTGTTGGATGGGTAGACAATTATTGATTAGAAAAGGTTTCAATATGGATAGATGGATGAATTGGGGTCTTGGTGAATTTATTACAATTTACAAATAGTACAAATGCAGCATTATGGATGGACGGAAGGACAAATGGATGGGTAGATAGACAATTGGGAGACGTAGTATAATATATGGGTGGATGGATGGATGATTGAATGGAAGGAGTGGTGGATGGATGATTAGAAAATGCAGTATACTAGATGGTTGATGGATGGACAACTGTCCAGTGTCACCCTGATGATGATGATGATGATCCTTTGCCGTTTGGTTCCTCCCTCATGACATCTCAGGGAGTTTTTCCTTGCCACCGTCGCCACAGACTTGCTCATTAGAGATCAGTTTATAAATTCATATGTTTAAAATTTATAACCGGAACTTATATTTATATTATACTTATTAGGCTGCTTTGTGACAATGTCCATAACAAATAAAGTTGAATTGAACTGAACATGTGGTATGCAGTATGACCGGATGGATGGATGGATTTGGATGCATGGAAGGACAGACTGTATTGATCTTCTCTACAGTAGGAGAATCAGTTTTACACACAATCAATAGTCGCACACTTACACACTACCCTGCACATATTTACACACCCAGAGCGAAAACAACGCAAAGTGCAGAAGAGAGCCACATCAAACCGAAACAGGAAGTGGCTAGTGTTTTGCTGGATGCTGGAATGCGTCTGTAGCTGGAGACGCGCCTGAATAGTCCACGCTCGTGGGTATGATGGGTAAAATATTTTAAGATCTTATCCATTTTTTGCTACCGTCCTCTTGCCTGTCACCGCCTCGAGTGAATTCAGAGTCAGTCTTATAATAATAGATTTTATTATTAGAAATAGTCTCGCCTTCTTTCCTCTCACATCCTGCCTCTCATTCCTTTTTCTTTTTTCAGTCGGAAGTGTATATTATTCTGACATGTCTTCAGTATCAAAATGATCGTTCGGTGAAGTGTTTAAGCTGATCTCACACACTTGCGCACACACACGAACACGCACGCCTAATGCAGCTAAATATAATGAGCTGATGAGTTAAATGAAGTGTGTCAGAGGAGAGGAAACAGTGCTACAGAGCTCCAGGAGTGGAGAACTGTGCACATACAGTAGTAATAAGTGGTCATGTGATACAAAAACTCTTTACTGCTTCGACTGCAAGCAAAGAACACACATTTTTGTAGTTTATCCAGAGAACACAATGTGACCAGTGCATTTAACTTTCTAGCCAGAAGTAGCACTTTATACTACACAATCTAGCCTTTAAAGTAGCAATTTGCGTTTTTTTTGCTCAATTGTGAACTTCAATTGCAATGAAAACACTGACTAGCTTTCCTCCTCCCTATCTTCCCCAAGCCCTAATAAATAATATAGTATGTATTTAAAATTATTTTGAGCAGAATTATTCGGTTAGGGGCGGGGCTATTTTCAGGGCCAG
The DNA here is from genome assembly GCA_030068235.1 of Notoglanidium macrostoma. NCBI lineage: Eukaryota > Metazoa > Chordata > Actinopteri > Siluriformes > Auchenoglanididae > Notoglanidium > Notoglanidium macrostoma. Next base: position 3,545,070 of record JAQQZR010000001.1, read on the forward strand.
AAAAATGTAAACCAAAGTCTGAAAGGAAAAAACTAGCCAGCTCCACTGCATGGCAGTCATGCGAATCACAATATTATTAAGGAATCTTTCAAATGAAATGCTCAATAGTGGTTTAGAAACATTTTTAAACATTACATATTGCAGCTTTAAGCAGATGAGGTGGAAAGCGCGTGAACGATTTTCCTACTAGGAGACATTTTCATTAAAATGTGATAAAAGACATGGCAGTTTTGTTATATCATCAGCACATGCCTAGTATTGAACCACGTTGTAAAAAAAAAAAAAAAAAAATCGATATCCGATTTTTTTCTGTGAAAAAGTAAGCCGCTAGATCTGACATGCGTTTTAAATGTTTCAGTAATTCAGTGCTGAAAAATCATTATATGATTAAAACGCCTAGAAGAGTAATCCTGCTTTTGAGATGTGCACTCAGGAAGTGGAGTTTTCTTGTTGTGCTGATAAAGAAGTGAAGTATGGCTGTGAAATCTGTTCCACAGCCCACTGTCACACTGAATAATGTCTGATATTGCTGTAGACAGAAAACGAGGGGGGTTGGGACTGCTATTTCTGCTCGCGCTGATATTCTGTGGTTCTGGAAACCCTCCGTCCTTGTGCAGGATCTGGAGGACGTGGTGGCGATGGAGGAAGGGGCTCTGCAGAGAGACAGGGCTCAGGGCCGGGACGGCCAGCAGGCCCTCGAGAGCCTCGCCAAGAGGAGAGCACAGCTGAGGGAGGAAATCGAACGCATCCAAGAGCAGCGCAAGCAGGAGGGCCAGCTGGTGAAGCCCTCTCTCTCTCTCTCTCTCTCTCTCTCTCTCTCTCTTTCTCACACACACACACAGACACACACACACACACACACATGCATATGCATTTCAATGTGCTCTCTCAAACCTTAATTCTGGAAAAGAGCCAAAATGGAAGATATATATATATATATATATATATATATATATATATATCTATATATGTGTGTGTGTGTGTGTGTGTGTGTGTGTGTATGTATATCCATGACCAAAATTCATCAGTGTGTAATTTTTCCAGTCTGAACAGCAGTTACAATGAAAACGGTAACAACACTCAAGCTATTTTTAATAAAGGGGCGGAGCTGAGCTGCCCCGCTTGCCTGAGGGCGGGTAGTCTTTTCAATAAAAAAAAATTGTTCCACCTGTAACATTAAGTGGTATATATCCTTGTGATTTATAAACAGCTGGCACGTCAACCAGTCTTGCTCATGAATTAATGTTGCAGTGACACGGCTGGCTGAGAAACATCCAGGAAGCCGACAATTACTTGGAAGGACACAATATTTAAAACTGGCTGTGATTCACACAGGGTTCAATCCATATATGTCTAAAACGTCTCACGTCTAACCAAGCCATGTCATTAAATCTGTAAAAAAAAAAAAAAAACATCACATGCAGCACACAACATGAGCACGTGTATATAAAGATATATGCAGTGTTAAAATCACACACTGTGATTGTCATTGAACTGCACTGAACAGACTCTATGGTCTCCGATTGAACGTGTGTGTGTGTGTGTGCAGCTCCTGTCTCTGCAGGAGGAGCAGGAGGATCTGGAGCAGAGGGTGCAGGAATACGACGCCGAGCTGACGAGAGCTAAAGAGGAGCTGCGACACCTCCAGGACGAGATCGGCAGCACCAGAGCGCGGGTGGAGGAGGTGCACGGCCGCATGGGCCCGCTCAAACACTGCATCGGACAAACGTACACGGAGATCAGTGAGGTTAGAGCTCAGCTTTTTACTCGAGAAAAAATAACCACGGTGTCGTATCAATCCAGCCAAAATGTATTTAGGACAAGGTCAATTAAAAAAAATAATAAATAAATTGCTTTTTCTCTAACAAATGTTTTGTATTGATTTTCGTTTCATTCGTCTAATCATATACATTTGCATATGTTCTGGTCTGCTGTTAGAATGATTATTTTCCTGTCTTTCTTTATAGTTTAATCAATACAATTCAGTAAACACTTCTAATATAATTAGGCCATTCTCAATACTCGGTTCTTAAATTTCCAAGAAAGTTCCTCGGGTAATATCCGTCTAATTAAGGATTGGAATGAACTTTTTTATAATGAATATAGACATTTTTTTAAAGAAGAAACAATTTTATTAATACAATGGGAGGTAACATGTTTGCACTCCGGTAAGAGCGGTTTATAAGGATAATAGTAAAGGAAAGCGACATGTGTATGAGGAAAGAAGCGTTTCTCAGATACGAAGTGGGCGGAGCTGATATTTTTGTATTAACGTTTCAGAATTTACCTTTAAAAAAATGACCGACGTGACAAGGATTGTCGTGTCTGTATAAACTGGTTTTCCTTAAGTGTCACGTGTGCAGGAATCAATTGTGAGAATGGATAAATGATGAAAGTTATTTTCCCTGCAAACAGGAATTCATAGAAACGGCTTAATCATTATTGACTTGGAAGCTTGTGCTAACGATTACCAGTGAAAACTTGATGTAAGAATGTAATAAATAAATAAATGAGCAGGGACAGGCCATGTAAGTGGTGTACAGCTTCCCAGAGAGCTGGATTTATTATTATAATTTTTTTTATTCAACGTGTTCTTCGGTCCAGTTCGATTCTGCACACCAAAGGCTTTTTTTCCTTTTCCAATTAAAGGCCGTAGCGGCGTGTTCTTTATAGACTCTTTATCGATGTGAGAACATTAAAGGAATAATGCGACCAGAAGGCACTGAACTTTTACTTTAAGAGTCGATCAGCCAAGACATGTTTGATGGTTGAATTTTATTTCTTTATTTTTACCCTAGAGCTCCAATGCTAATGTAGCTACCGAGTCAGCAAACTCCATGTCTAACCCATCACACACTCACAGCGCATCACAGAGCTGAAAAACAGTCATAGCGGCCATGTGGACGCGTCTAGCTTTCAGATAGCATATTAAACTAACTTTAGTCTGACAGACTGACAAAATGACAACATCGGTTGCACACGAGCATGACACCAGCTCTGACAGAGGCAGCGGGTAGTGTTAGCTAGCAATATCGTTGACATCATTGTGTGTGTTTTTTTTTTTATGATTGTCACTGACATAATACAATGCATCACACACAAAAAAAGCTCTCTAGTGGGACATTTCAAGCGCTCTTTGGGGTCCTCTGGTGGCCATGGGAGCCTTAAGCAGGCACTTAGTTTGCTTGTGCATGGGGCCGGCTCTGTGTATTACCTAAAAGATTTACAAGAACTGTAGCTTCAGTGCCATGTTTTATTTAATGTCTACTATAATCAATCAATATACTACTCATGACTGTACACCATGTTATAAGTACATCATTTATCATGATATTGATACACCTTTGTCAAATTGCATAGCGATTTCCAATGTCTAAAGGTTGAATTGCACTTTAATAGTGTCTCGAGTTTATATAATATAGCTTCACTGTGGTTTGTGTATACATTTTTTCCCCTTATACCACAGTGCTACTGAATCCTCGAATCTGATTGGTCAGAAGGTCTTAATTAATTTTCTGTAACAGCAGCTCAAATCACAGGTTAATACCAGTGCAGTCATTCTAATGTGTTATGGTTGCTATAGTAACAGGTCATTCACAGGGATTTGTACTGAGGAGACTATACATAATAAATGGATTAAAATGTGTAATTGAACAAATAATATGTACTCTGTGACATAAGGAGATGTTTAGAGCATTCATATTTCTGTCTAAAGTGTCAGTATCTTGTGTTTATAGCTGCGATAACGTAAGTGATAACTTGTTTTGAGCTTGTTCCACAACATTAACTTTAACTATAACGGCTAAAGAGTACGTTGTCTCATGTCTTTAATTCATGAAATTGTTAGCTCTGGCAAATTGATGTGGTATGAGAGGAATAAAACACTTCTGCTATTGGAAAATAATTAACCTTATGGTGGTAAAATGATATCAGGCCACCCCGTTGTTGATTGTTTCCTATAACAGCACATGTTAGTTATGTAGTAATGAAGTCCAGGTAGTGTTAAATCAAATTTAAAACACTGAATGGACATTGTGTGCCATGTGTTATGAGCTAATTTGCATAATTAACTTGCATACATAATTGTAATCTGGATTTCATTTTAATTTTCAGGCTAAACAGAGACTAGGTGAACTGATTACTGAGATGATTGCCATCGAGGCGTGTGCTCCCGAGATCACTTCCCAACAGGTGACAGAAAGCTTAAGCATGGCTGTAGATAGCAATTCCAGAGAGGAAGATGACTATGCCGAAGAGCACTGCGACAGTGTCTACGGGGAAGAAAAAGCACTCAAACATCAGAGTCTGGAGAAGGAGCCGTCTGAGCAGGAACATGAAGACGGACCTGAGAAACTGCAGCGCTCCGCTGAGAACTTGGTCTAACGCACATTACATAAAAATGAAATGACATGACTTTTTGTATGAATTTGAATCAGTGCTAGTCTGAAGACAGTCTGTGACCATTTTGCCCCTTCTGCACTACGTTTCCACTGAGGTTCCAGAGGAATTAAAGAACTAAATAGGAGCGTTCCTTAATGAGAACTATAAAGTTCCATAGTATGTATTCCCTCAACCAGCAGTGCACATTGCGTTCGCAAATTCAAAGTCTACTGCCTTCAAAGTGACAGCAAAAGCAAACATCCTTATAAGCAGTCTAATCTAGGGAGCAAGCTAAGCTATTTTGTTAGCCTGTGTTAGCTAGCACTAGTAAGAGCATTGTTATAGTTACAGTATACTTATGTTAGCCACTTTGTTCATATCAGCACACAAGCCGACAAAAAGTACAAAAACATGTTTTTTTGCTCAGGAATTAAAATCTGCTCTGGTTCCTGGAGTAGAAACATACTTATATATACCTATGTTCATGTTCCTTTCACCACAGGAACTCTAGATGTGTGACTGTGAATAAACCAATGGCTCATTAATTAGCTAGCTAATTCCCTGTCTAATGTTAAGAAACCACGTCCGAGTGTTCTAGCATCTTGTAAACACTATTAACTAGCTAAGGCTTACCTAATCTAGCTTCTATTTTCCTTTCAGCTCTTTAACTAGCTAGCTAACTTGGCTGACTAACAAGTAACTAGCTCAGTCAGTAGCTAGTTCCATGTCTAATGTTAGGAAACCACTACATCTTAAAAGTTCTGACACGTTATTAAAATTATTAGCTAGCTAAGAATGCTAGCGTCGATATCCTTTCTACTGTATAACTAGCTTGCTAACATAGCTGATGCTAGCAGACAGACTAGCATTGATTTAATGTTCATTTATGTTTTGTTTTGTGCAGTTTCTATATCTGCTCTATGCTATATATTCTTCTCTTTATGTGTTCTGGCCCCTTATTTTGTGTTTGTTTTAATTCCGCAGAAGAGCAGTGGTTCGTCTTCATTCACTGAGATCACTTTGACGGAGTTTAAAGAAGAAGATGCGTCACCCAGATCAATAACTTCACAGGTAAAGGGCACACGCAGTAAGAACCGATTGTCATGGATAATGACATTTATTATTTATCAGGAAGCAGGTGTTTGTAATGATGCATCAGTTTTATATCTATATTTAAAATTTCCCGGGTAGACGTTGAGATTCGTGCTCAAATATTTAGAGAAGAAATGTTATATAAGAATAATAATTAAACGACAAAGGTGTTTCAACTGGTTTTTTTTTCAGTCTTGAAACAGCACTGTGGATTGTGTCCTATTTAAATGCGCATACACTAACCGCCCACTTTAATAGGAACGCCAGTACACCTGATCATTCTTGCTAAATTTACTTGTTTAAACCCTAAGCCCATTTAAGAGAAATAATGACATCCAGATTTTGACTGATGACAGAAATTTAATTTCTCACTTAATTGTAACTTTCTGGAACTAGTACAACCCTTACAAAACTGATCACATGGTATTTGGCGAAATTCACTGCTTCATACTACTGTGCCTTTATCACTGAGATTTGGTTCTTTTTTTCTTTAAAGCACACAGGCTCTGCTGATCTGGAAGAAGAGGATTTTGAAATTGTCCAATCCCTCATGTCCTTACCGGTTAATCAGTCTGCTAGCAAGGAGTTTGACTTCTTCCATCCAGACCCTTTTGTTGACTGTAAGTGGGGCGGTTATCTGATACCATCTACTCAGATTTAAATCAGAGTTCCCAGGCTTCCTGGAACACTTAGTGTTTAAAAACATATAATTTAACAGTTTTTCTGTCACATTAAAACATACAAAAATTATATGTATTGTATGTATTAGTGAGATTCTGGAAAAAAAAATCTAAAGTTGGGTTATTAAACCAATGATATTCCTTATTTTAGTGTATTTTCTTCTCAATCACAGATACACTCTTTGAAAGAAAAGCGCCATAAAATACTCCAGAGGGCTCTTCAGATTGTCCCTCTTTAGAAGCCTGTAACTCTACAATGGAGAGTTTCTCTCTCAGAACTAGAAACTGATTAAAAAGAGAGAACCCTTAACCATTTAGAGAACCACTAAGGAATATTTGATTTGAAATTTCTTTGCTTTATTTCATAGGGAAAATCCAATGTTTAATTTACTTTACAAAAGACACCTGAGACAAATACTAGTACAGTATTTGTTCTAGGAGCTCTGACCATATTGTCAAGGATTGTCAAGGCTGTTAGGGGTCAAATTGTCTAACTTTGTTCATAATTTGCTCGCTTATTTGGTGTATTTGTGCATTTAAAAAACAATTTAATCAGAATCAGCTTTATTGGCCAAGTACATACAAGGAATTGGACTCCGGTTTTACCTTGCTCTCGGTGTGCTTAAAAAGGATATATGTATGTATGCAGCTTTTACAAAGAAACATTTGTGCATGTACAAGAAAGAAATATATATATGTACATACATATCTACATGTATGTAGGAAATGTGCAAAAAAGACCATGGTGCAATTGTGCAGAGTGCAAGATGCTGGAATAAATACAGAATATAGGATGTCGTATAAATATGGGATGGGTGACCAGTTATTTTATATACACAAAGGGTTCAGTTCGGTACAGTGGATGATTGTTGTTGACTGGTTTATTGCACAAGTATATTGACTGATGCTGTGAGATTGATTCAAGTGTTCATGATAGTGATGGCCTGTGGAAAGAAACTGTTCATGTGTCTGGTTGTCTTGGTGTACAGTGCTCTGTAGCGCTTACCAGAGGGAGGGAGCTGGAAGAGGTTGTGTCCAGAGTGTGATGGATCTGCAGTGATGTTTCCTGACTCTAGATCTGTACAAGTCCTGAATTGAGGGCAGGTCAGCACCAGGACACATCCCTGGGGGGCGCCAGTGCTGACTGTTCGCTTGCTGGTTGTGATTTTTCCCAGCCTCACTTGCTGCCTCCTATCTGTCAGTAAGTTTGTGATCCACTGACAGATGGGGGCTGGTACGGTGAGCCGAGTGAGTTTGGTGTGGAGGACTTCTGGAATGATAGTGTTGAACGCTGAGCTGAAGTCCACAAACAGGATCCTAGCATATGTCCCTGGGGAGTCAAGATGTTGCAGGATGTAGTGCAGTCCCATGTTGAATGCATCATCCACTGACCTGTTTGCTCGGTAAGCTGTAGGGGGTCTAGAAGGGGGCCGGTGATGTCCTTCAGGTAGGTCAACACCAATCTTTCAAAGGATTTCATGACCACAGACGTCAAGGCGACAGGCCTGTAGTCATTTAACCCTGCAATAGAGGTTTTCTTGGGAACCGGGATGATTGTGGAGCGCTTGAGGCAGGAGAGAACTTCACATAGCTCCAGTGATCTGTTGAAGATCTGTGTGAATATGGGGGCCAGCTGGTCAGCCCAGGCTTTGAGACAGGAGGGTGACACACCATCTGGACCTAATGCCTTCCTGATCTTCTGTCTCCTGAAGAGCTGACTCACATCATCTTCACAGATCCTGCGTGCAGGTACAGTGTCAGTGGGGAGGGGCAGGGGCATGGTTGTGGGTGGGTGTGTGTTGTGGTCGGCGAGGGTGAGAGGTGTAAAAAAGGGTTTATCGAATCTGCAGTAAAACAAATTCAGGTCGTTGGCCAGTTGATGGTTCTCTGCAGTGTGGGGGGATAGTTTCCTGCAGTGTGGAGTGATGTCTTGCAGGCCTCTCCACACTGATGCAGGATCGTTGGCTGAAAACCTGTTCTCCAGCTTTTCAGTGTAGCACCTCTCTGCTATTCTGATCTCCTTTGTCAGTGTGTTTCTGGCCTGGTTGTATGGTATTCTGTCCCCACTTCCGTTGGCCTTCTCCTTAGCCCGACGAAGCTGCCTGAGTTTTGCTGTAAACCAGGGTTTATTGTTGTTGTATGTGCGGAAAGTTTTTGTAGGCACACACACATCCTCACAAAAGCTGTCACAGTGTCGGTGAGATCGTCCAGGTCTGTCGCTGCAGTCTCAAAAACACTCCAATCAGTACTGTCAAAGCAGGCTTGCAGTTCCAGCTTTGCCTCACTGGTCCATCTCTACACCGTTTTGACCACGGGCTTTGCAGATCTTAGGTTCTGCCTCTAAGTCGGGAGAAGATGAACCAGACAGTGATCAGAGAGTCCCAGGGCAGCACGAGGGACAGAGCGATAGGCGTCCTTTAATGTGGTGTAGCAGTGGTCCAGTATGTTTTTGTCCCTGGTAGGACACTTAATGTGCTGTCTGTATTTTGGCAGTTCTTGGCTGAGGTTTGCTCTGTTAAAATGAGCAATGAGAAGAACAATGAACAGGGAGTCTGGGTGTTTGTGCTCCATGTTATTTATCTGGTCAGCCAGGTGTTGTAATGCTTCACTAACTCAGGCCTGAGGTGCTATGTAAACACTGACCAGAATAAACGAAGAAACCTCCCGCAGTGAATAGAACGGTTTACAGTCAATGAAAATGGTCTCTAAGTGAAACATGTCTTGTTTAGCACTGTGACATCTGTACACCAACCTTCGTTTATGTAGAAACAGATTCCGCCTCCTTTCACTTTCCCCGAGAGCTCCGTGACACGGTCCGCATGGAAAAGTTGGAAGCTCGGCAGGTATAATGCGCTATCAGGGATGTGCTCACCAAGCCAGGTTTCGGTGAAGCACATGGCGGCAGTTTGTTCTGTTGAGTAGCAGGAGTTCATCCATCTTGTTGGCCAAAGAGCGGACGTTCGCCAGGTGTATCGAAGGGAGCACGGTTCGAAATCCCTGCTGGCGCAGTTTAACAAGCGCTCCGGCTCGCTTCCCTCGTCGGCGTCTCCTGCTAAATCCGTAAAGAGCGGCTGCTCCTCCGACTAAAAGTTCTGTAAAGTACTCCGTTTGGGTGAAAAAAGATGAAAAGGTTTCACAAGTGGATTGACCGATGAGTAAGAGTTCCTCTCTGCTGTATGTGATCGGGGGTGGGGGGGACAGCTGATAACTGAACAAACAAACAAAAACCGAGAAAGCACTAGGGAGCACGGTACTGAGGCTGCCATTTGCGGCGCCATCTTGGTCTACTTAAAGTTCAAGTAATACGTTTTATTCATAATCCAGTGAAAATTGGCTGTGGAAACAGTGTGTGTGAGTGTGTTTCTGTGTTTTAATCATTGAATTAGGGGCTGTATTGTAGACTTTAATGTTTAGGATGTTGTCACTTTTGTTGACTTTCTATGAGCAGCAGCTTTCATTAACGAAAATGATTACACTGTACGTAATATGCAAATACAGCATGAGTAATCTACCCCATCTACTTCCTAGATGATGTGTTCGGAGATGAACGCTTTCCAAAAGTGGATATGACAGGTCAGTGTGGTGTCTGAATCTTGATTTTCAATGTGATTCTTTGTGTAAATTTATTAGCATGATCTGGATGTTTTATTAAGAAATCACAAATCAGTACTTAACACGATGTTGTTTTCTCTCAGAATTCCTTTCTGGTGATCCATTCAAAGGCACCGACCCCTTTGCTTGTGATAACCTGTTGTACAGTGATGTAGCAAACGGCCCGTTTCCTCAGGATTCTCCCCTGAGTGAAGAAGGAAATGCTAAGGAATCCAGCCCTCTGTTCTCAAGTCCCGAATGTGCTAATAAAGAAGAACTTGCTGATATTTCAAATATTGCCCATGTCCCAGCTAATTGCAGTCAGTCCATTGACTCTGGGATGTTTGAACAAAATGTCCCCGAGCTCGCTGATTCTGAGAAACACGTGTTATACAATGACGTCTGTCATCAGGTTGGAATCGAAATCACAGTGACCCAAGATCTCGACACCGTGGAATCGAGTAACACTGTAAGAAACGAGATGGATCTGCCTGCAACCCCCGAGATTGAAGATGTAGGACGTTTTGACCCCATTGTTTGCGAACATAATGACATTCCCGAATCTGAATCCAGTTCCACAGTTGACAGCTCTTTTGATGGAGATTTTGGTACAGGTGAAGATCATCCAGAGCATGAGCCAGAAGTTGAGGCAGGACCCAGTTATGTTAGAAGGAATCAAGCGCTATACGGACTTCAACGGATTGACACAAGCTCATACACTAGTTTTCCTCTCAGTCCTGAAGCATATGAGCCAGAGCCGTTTCCTGTTAGCAGTAACCTAGAGGAGAAACCATTGTCCTTCAGTTCTGATCACAGTACTGTCAATGAAATAAAACCTGAGATGGAATTATTCGAAGACACTGAAAAAGTTGTTCCTGATAATCCAAGTTCTCCTATTCAAGAGATCAGTGATGATCTCACTGATCAGAGTGACCCTTGCTTTCTTGATCTGAAAGAAGATCATTTCAGTAACACAAATGACGCAAGCCATAATGAAGAACCCTCTGACTCGGATGACCACAAATTTGGAGATATATATTTCTTCACAGTCCGTTTAGACCCTGGAAGTTCTGACGCTAGCCCTGTTTCTCCTGAAGTCAGTGAGAGAAAGAAATCTGAAGGTGACCACGTGAGTCCTGAGTCTGTTGACACAGACGAATTTGACTATGCTGCTCCAGGGGATGAGGACCCTAAGCAGGGTAGTCTTGAAGATTATCCAGAGGAAAGCTTTGACAAAGAAGAATCTGAGGTCAGACCAGAACAACCCCCCTTCAGTCCTGAGCCAAATGAACCAGTTGAGTCAGAGGAAAAAAATCCACCTTCAGTCCCCATTTCTCTTGAGTCTGAAGACCAAAGTGCTGGCCTTGATCCCTTTGAATGCAACTTATTTGAGATAGCGAGCAATAAGGATTTTAATCCCCAACCAGAAAATACAGGAAACATTGACGTAGCTTTTACTGTGGATACAAATTCAGACAGCTGTAGTACAGAGCCTGTAGTTCAGTACCTCATTAGCCCTGTCTCTGGTGACACTGGGATGTTCGCGACCGACAGTTACAAGCTTTGTGCTCGCAACCCGTTCAGCTTTGATACTGGAAGCATAGATCACTGTGACAGCACTGAAAGGAATCCTGAGCCTCTTGACTCGGAAACTTGCGTTATAAAAGAGTATGGCTCATCTGAGGCAAATCTCCAAACTTTGGTGCTACTGGATCCAGTGCTCATCGGTAACCCAGTACGTGTATTTGAAGCCAAAAATCCAAACACTGACATCGGAAGACTAGATTCTGGGTATCATGAATTCAGTGGACTGGATCCTTTCGGTCTTGCACCTACAGATTCACGTCCTGTGTCTACAGAAATAAGCCTAAGCTCTGTAACTGACAAGCTAGAGCTAGAGATGCCCAATCACACCAATTTGGATATACAGGTTCCTGATCCCTTTAGCCCTGAGTCCAGTGATACAACAATATTTGATTCTGAACCTGAAATCTGTAACCCTGTGACCAACGATGGAACAATGAAAGATTCAGGTCTTGGGTGTACTGGTTCTTCTGATGTCCTTGCCGATTCCTTTAGCGGATCCGAACTTGACAGTTTTGACCCCTTCAGTCCGATGCCGCAGCTTACAGGAAGCAGCAACTCTCACTGCAACATGGATATCCTTGTCCCTGCATCTGTCCAAGACGAGTCCAGATTTTATGAAGATAACAGATCCAGTAGCTGGGACTCTGGGGTTAGTCAGTCTCCTCAACTACACTGTGATTCTGCACCAAACAGAGCAGATCCCCTTATACCATCTGAGGCTAACCTGGTCAGCCCTGATACCCAAAACGTAAGCTATTCCTCCAGTTACTCAACAACTGACTTTTTTTTCCAGTCTGATTCCAATACCTTGACTGATGTTGGCCCATTTTCACCCAAATCTGAGAAAATAACCACACAGGAAAAGAATTCCACAGTAAGTGTACCAGCCATGGAAGACCTCGCCGAAATAGATTTCTTCTGCTCTGAGCTCAGCAAAATGGTGGCCTCACGTTCCTCCGATTCCGTTCAGCAAAGTGTCACCGAAATGCTTTTTGGCTCTAATCCAGACACTACCAAGTTCTATCCATGGGATCTGGAAAACAGCAACACTGATATTAAGGAGACCTCGAGTCCAGAAGTTGACTTCGGGCATACTCCGGACGAGGCCGAGAAACCTAGCTTGCTATGATGAAGGGACACTCCTAAAAATTGCACGGACAAATGTAGTACTTTTAGAGACGTTCCTTGCGTTCTCTTTTAAGGAATCTGAGATCATGCTTCCAGGAAATGACATCATCGATGACTGAACATAAACATCATATGACACGAGAGGATTGCCTACAGTAGCAGGGACAACACGACTCACCTATTTGGAGGTGCTGGGAAGCCAGAAGATTACAAAAGCCTGAAACATTGGTTATTAGTTATGGAATCTCCCTAGAAATAAGTAGCGTAATTGACCTTTAGGCTTAAACCCTTTTAGAAAGAAGGTTTCCATCATTTTAGTAGTAGACTGAATCTGATTTCCTGCAAATCCTTATAAAAGCTGATGGACGGTTTAAGTAGCACCACTGCGACACACTGTAACTCCATGTATGGTGTGCCAAAAATGCACTGCACATATCAGTTGTCTTCTACTGTGTAAATGTGTTCTTTCTTTTTTTTTTTTTTTTGTTTTTTTTTTTTTTGAAAGAATACCATCACTTGATGTAACAAGCATGCTACATTGTCCTTCCCAGCTTCTTGGGTTATTTCAGGGGTGCAACATATGCCTTTATACATACATCTCTACAAACCTGAACCTGAACAGGGTTTATTTTAATAGAGAGAGAGGGGGAGAGACAGTATAACCGACTGAAAATTCTCACACTGAATACCTCCATTACAGTGCTGCATGAATCAAGTGTTCTTAAGGAGTGTATGTAGAGATTATTTATTCATCCACTGGCTACTTTTCCCGAGTAGATGAGTTAGACATTTTGTTCGATCTAGCAGTGTTTGCATCCAGTGAGTGAGCCTGGTAAACAAGTCATTACGTTTGTATGACCTACACTACTATCTTGATCACGCTAAGTAGCATTTTCTACAGAGTTCTGTTATTAATTTTCACACATCATCACGAATCGTTGTATAAGAGCTTTGCTTCTTCAGGCTTTGGAATCTGCAATACTAATCAGTATGTAGAGATATTGCTTATGTTTTATAAGTAATTCATAACACATTATATGAAATTATATAATTACATGTTCAGCCTAATGTAACTATGACAAATCCAAACCAATGAAGGTTTTAAGCAACTACTGAAACACAAATTATGTCATATCTCTGTGTACGCCTGTACTAGATGTCTGTCTGTTCTTGTGTGCGAAGTGTTTTATCATTGACATCAAAGCATTAACTTGTAAAATAAATGAACATATCTAATGCAGTAAAAGTTTTAAAACAGCCGTACTTGTCGGTTGTATGATTTCCATATTATGTCTTAGGTGTGAGTAGTAATGCTCGAGGAAGAAAATAGTGGAGAACAACATTAAATGTGACACTGCAATTAAAACATATAATCAAAGAGATAACAAATAAAAGTTTCATGCAAATGTTTTCATAAAAAACATGGAACAAGACATGGAATGTGAGTTTGGATTAAGAGATGGTCCTTCAAGATATTAAGAATAAATAGTGAAACAATCTTTCTGGATTTTAAACATCCTGTAGCCAAAGCTATTTATTTTATAAGTAGAAGCAAGCTATTCAATATTTGACACACTAGCCACTGTAAACTGTCTTTTTTTATTATTATTTTGTTTTTTATTTCTGAGCTTCCTGAAACATAGATTTGAATATTTTCTTATATATATATTAACAGCACTTTGATGCAAATTGATTTTAGGTTCAAATAACTATCATCATATTTTTTTTCCCTGAAATTGAGCTTTATTCGAATGACATTCATGAATTAATTCATCAACCGTTTTCTCCTGGTCAGGGTCACAGTGTATCCAGAGCCAATCCTGGTAACACTTGGCATGAGGGGAAAATATACCCTGGATGGGATGTCACTCCATCTCAGGGCATCATACCCACACACCCACACACCCACACACCCACACACCCACACACCCACACACACACACACCAAGGGGCAGTTTAGCCGATCTTTGTTTTTAGTGAAAACTCTAACTGATTTAAAATTAGAAGAGGGGGATTTCATAGCCTTGCTCCAAAATCTAGTGTAAGGTCTTCCCAGATGAGTGGAGCTTATTATAACAGCAAAGAAAGGACTAAATAAGATAGAGAAGGTTGTGGGTGCGATGTGGAGGGGGCGAAAACATTTGCACTCGTCTCTGTCTGCGCCTATAAGCTTAGATTGAGGCTTAGACAGAAAAAAAAAAAAAAACAACAGATGGAGTGAAGCTCTCCTCCACGTGCGCAAACATGAGTGACGTCTCCAACGAACCGTCCAATCAGAAGCCGAGTTTCCGTGTGCGTCAGAGAATAACACAGTGACGTATGCGTGTTGTCTCCTAGCAGAGGAGGAAACGGTGAAGGCCGAAGACTTCATGTATAATGTAGCTAGCTAGAGCTATTATTAACAGCTAACGTATTTATTAGTATTATGAAGTAAAGCGAGTTTTATTTCCGTAAAGTTTAATTGCGTTACTGAGCGGAAATGACGTGATTCCGGTTTATGAGAACTTCGAGTGTTATCGTTCGAGCTAGTTTGTGCTAGCGTGCTAGCTAGTGAAGAGAATGAGCTGGTGTTTGTTTTGATAGCGTCGTTTGGTTTTTTATCCAAAATGAATGAGAAATCCTAAACAATTTGTTATATATATATAGATATATATATATATATATATATATATATTATTTTAAAGTTGTATTTATCTAATAGAGCAGTGTGTCAGCCGTGTGTTGAGAGTGTAGAGAAAGAGGAGTGCTGATCAGCTAGCTCTCAGACTAGCATCGGTGACTATGGGAAACTGTCTGAAATCCCCGACATCGGACGACATTTCGTTACTGCACGAGTCTCAGTCGGACCGAGCCAGCACCGGGGACGGAGCCGAGCCCGAGTTAGAGCCTCCTCCGCCCTATGAGGTCAGTTCATCATCATCATCATCATCATCACAGCATGTTCACTCACCCTCAGAGCTTCACCTCACCAGGAGGGCTCAGAGCCCTGTAGCGTTACTCAGGACACGGGGCAGTGAGAGAAAGGTTTAACACAAAGCTCGGCGCTTATTGTATATTTATATTCTCAGTCTTTCAGGATTAGTTGGTGTTTTAGATTCTGTGCCTCAGGTGGTTAGTTGCAGACGTACAAACTTTAGTTTACAGATCTGAGAAACAGAGTTATAATAAGATCTCGAATAAAATAGTGAAAAGTGCTCGTTTTCCATCCTTCACCACTTCCTTCCTTCCATCCTCACTTTGTCCCTTTCCTTCCTTGCTTCCTTCCTTCTTTTCTTTTACTCAAAGCAGGGTGGATTCGCCCGAGTGACAGCTTGTTAGTGCTGGGATTTGAACTCGCAACCTTCCAATCGGCAGCCCGATCAGTAGAGCTGTCCGATATGTCATTATAATACCAGAACCGGAATAAGTACTCTGGCAGTATACCCTTCTGAACAAATATCCCAACTGGTGGAGAGCAGCTGATTTTTAATCAGCGTTTGAGTACAATTTTGAGACTTTAAAATGATTAAGATCCTCAGTACTTTCCTCTTACAGTAGATTTTTTAATCTACCCTAGCAGACTTGATGGACATTTTGCTTTATAATTCGTTCATTAAACCAGCTGTGGTTTCTGATGTTGGCACTGGTGCCAAGTCCACTATTAATGTGTGTGTGTGTGTGTGTGGTGCAGGAGCAGGCCCGCATCCCCGTGTACCATCCCACACCCAGCCAGACGTGTTTGGCCACCCAGCTGACGGAGGAGGAGCAGATCCGTATCGCTCAGCGCATCGGCCTCATCCAGCACTTGCCCAGAGGAGTGTTCGACGGAGGGAAGGACGGCTCTGAGAAGAAGATCCGAGAGTGAGTGCACCACAGGGGTCAGGCGCACCAGCCACGATATTCCAGCGGGATAAATGTGGTTTCCGTTTTTTTTTTCCACCATTCACAATGGCAACGTAAAAGCGTGAATGGAAAACGTCACGAGTTAAAAGACTGAAGAGAAGATGCAATAAATGGTGACAGTTTCTGTCATACAAACCGGTCAGTTCAAGACTTTTATATCATTTAGGACTGACAGAAATATATGTTTTACCATTGAGCATGTAATGAGCTGAGTCTTTGAGTGTTTCCGAAACTGATTTAAAAATTTTTTTTTACATGAAACTGTCACTAAAGGTTAAATAGAATGGTGTGGGGGGGAACAAATCATCCATTTCTGCAAACAGAATCACTCGTTGATGAAAAGGTTCGAGAACAGGAATCTCACCCAAACTGGAAGGGGGGGACACACGTCACCCGGTCTTGTCCAGTCCTGTTATGATGCGGTTCTTGGAAAATAATAAGCGTCGTCATGGTTACAGTAACTCCGCTGCATCCCTCCATCCTGTCGCTGATCATTTTCCTGTAGCGGCTGACACATAAACGTTTTAAACTTTAGACTTTAGAGTAAAACTGTCTAGGAACACTCTCCCAATTTTAAGCCCAAGAACCATCACTTTTGGAACTGAGAGCAGGCGCATTGACAAATCCTGTTGTTTCTTCTCCTCTTCAGGTGTGTGATTTGTATGATGGACTTTGTATACGGCGACCCCATCAGGTTCCTGCCCTGCATGCACATCTACCACATGGACTGCATAGACGACTGGCTCATGCGCTCCTTCACCTGTCCTTCCTGCATGGAACCAGTCGACGCCGCTCTCCTGTCCACGTACGAGACCAACTGACCAGCCCGAGCCGACTGCACCTCGCCGTGCTCTCCTCCTCCTCCCCCTCTCCACCCAGTTCTCAGCACCGACATCCAGCAGAGAGCGGCCGAAGGCGTCCGCCGTGGCCCCGGCCGCTCTTACAAGTTAACGGTTTAGTATAGAGGCCTGTCTTTGAAGATACCCAACGCACTTCTTTTTCTCGATCTTGCTTATTCATAGTCGATCGCCATTTCCTGGGGTACATTTTCAGCTGAAATAGATGAGATTCCTGAGGATCGAACATCACTGGTTAAGCATTAGAGCAGGAGTTTCTATTCTCAAGCGCTTACCAGCTCCAGTGATTGGACACGAATTCTTTCTTTCGTGAAGAAATCCCGCAGTTGCTTTGACTAAACATAAGTGTAGCTCCATGGTAATATTAAGGCACAGCGGTGTACAGCAGTCTCCCAGAACATGTGCTGATTCTTCACCAAGCTTCTTTCTTTCTTTCTTTTTTTTTTTTTTTCTTTTCTTCCGATTTACTGCTTAGAACAGGAAGGGCTCTGTCAACCAAGCTTTTATTACAATATGCATCACTTACACAATAACAAATGGCATATTTTAGCATCTAGACCAAGCACCTCACGCGTGCTGTTTATACAGTAGGTCTGTCAGCGCGCTCGTTCTGACACGTCATCGTTTCTATAGAAACAGACGCACCTTATAAAGGGACGGTGCAAACATTCAGCTCGATGCGAACGGCTAGACAGGAAGGTTACGCTAAATGAAATAACCACTCTTTATAAGCACGGCGAGCAGAAAAGCATCTCGACGCGCGACATGACGATCAGAACTGGAATCATGCGACGTCGGGTATAACGATAATTCTCTCTCTCTCTCTCTTATTAATGTGAAGACAGAATAAACTGAATGCTAGTGATGAAATAAATGTTTAACGTTTCTGTAATGTAAGTACAACAGCACAGCATTAAACGGCTAAAACGGATTTCCAAAACAAAAACGGTATTCATATCTCCAGCTGTAACGCCTCCGTCGCGCTTTTCCACCGTTCTCTTCTCGATCAAATCGATTGCGCAGAAACTAAACAGGCGACTCGTTAAAAGGGCTCAGTTGTGCACGGGGAGGGGGGATTTCGAGTCGAACCAAATGACTACCTAGGGATCTATTTTAGAAATGCTTGCACACACACACACACACACACACACCCTAGTATGTACTAAACCTAGAGATTTGCACTTTACACACAGTAATTATAAGAATAATGTATTTATATAGAACCTCGCACCCGTATTTTATCTTTTTTTTCCCCCGGTTCTTCTTCTTCCGATAGTGATGTTTTGTTTTAAAGGATGCGAACACGGCAAGTTATCTACAGTGGGGTCTGAACGTCTGAGAGCGCTAGGGAAAATGTTTCTGTTTCTGTTGTGCATTCTTTTTTTTAATTAAGGCAACAATTTTCATTACCGTCGCGTGAAAAATAGACACGGGTTTGTGCAAAGCCTCACGATCCGTTTTAGATCAAATCCACGGCCGTGTCGCCTAATCACACGCTTCAGTAGACGGGATTAGACACGAGGACAATCTGATCTTTTGTACAGTGCAGTTAACATGATTAATATCACACATTCGCTTACCTTTAAATAGGGACCTAGGTATAGTACAGAATCTTGAATATTACATGTATCAGGTACTGAACCTTTACTTTCTTTGTTCTGAATATTTCAGAATTGTAAAAACTTCTGTTTGTCAGATCTTCAGTGCGGCCTCAGACTTTTGGACCCCGTTGTGTGTATCTCTCTCTCTCTCTTTTTCTTTCTTTTTTAATTCGTGTTAATCAGAGTCATTTATTCCACAAATCTAACAATATCCAAACTTCTTTATTAATTGTTGAAATTACAAACTGATCGCCATGGTGGCTTGAGCCGTGGTCAATAAAATTTGCCGACTATTAAACGTAAGACCTCTCGTCGTCTTTTCTTTTTATTATTATTATTATTATTATTATTATTATTATTATTGTTTAAAATGAAGAAGGTGTTGATTTAATTTTCCTTAACGTCCATTAACACGTTCTAGTTTTAAAATGAAAGCGATCTCTGTCCAGACGAGCGTTTCAGCTCCGTATCAGATTGTCTACTCTGGAGTTGGTTGCCTAGTTGCGGATCGCTCGAGTAATAGCTTGCCTCCTGTGCACGTAGGCAGGCGTAGCATTAGGAAGTGCAGAATTTAACTGCACAACAGCTGCTAGCAAATACGACAAGGTCAGCGACGCTTGTAGTCCGTTATCCGCGCTGTGCTCGGTGCTGGTAGTCGAGACTGATGTTTTTGTTTTCTTCCAGAAAAGGGTCACCTGATAGGAGGACGATGAAGCAGGGAAAGATGTATCGTAATTGATAAGACCCTGTCAGGACGCGAATGTGGGTGTCTCCGTTTCTGGCCACCCACACTAAAACATTCTCAGGTTTATATCGGTGCGCTCGTTCTTATACGGTATCGTTTCTATAGTAACCGCTCATTCGGAACGACTTATAAGATGGACGATCCCTTTCATTTAAACTCATATGACTTGCATATGAATGTTTCCCTGGTGAGGTTTTCTGTAAGGAGAAATTGAAAGTGTTCAGGATGGAGAGCCTTGCGATCGATCAAGACATGTCTAAGGTATTGCGCTGGAGCTGATGTTAATGTAGGATTGAATCCTCTAATCTGATTGGTCATGAGGTGTTGATTTTCTTTACGCTTTCTACCAGTACGACAGACACATAATCTAATGATGAGCTGATTTTAAAAAGTGTTTTTTGGAGCCTTGCGCTTTGTTTACACTTTGCAATTTCCCTGTAACTTGACCGGAATAGCTTGTTTGTTAGTTTTTTTGAGTTGACACTTCACAACACTTCTGTTTAAATCTCTTTATTGACTCTCAGGGATACGCTACATATAATACGGCGCTCTTTCTAGAACCTGAAAATATTAGTTCTTTCTTCCAGTGATGGGAAGATAAATAAATTAGCACTTTTAATATTAATACGTAAACATCATCAGTGTTTCAACACTTCAGGCACTGTCCCGGCATTCATCCATACAGCAGGGTGACTCCACTGATCTGAAACGTCACACAGGTGTTTGTGGAGATGATGTGGAACGCTCTTTTACGGCTTGTACATGCCGTGGAAGGTGACGGGAGACATGACGTCCACCTCGGCCCGGGCGATCTCCGACAGGTCCTTAGCGTTGAGGATCAGGCAGTACGTCGGTCTCTGTGCTCCGGGACACACCACGATGGTCAGCAGCACCCCTACATGACAGTTCAACACCTCCATTATGACCAAAGCACCCTCTGTTTTGGAAAAATCATACTACTGATCCTTTTATTTATTCATTCATTTAGGAGAAATATCCAGATTTATATCCACTGCTAAAACAGGCTATTCTATACAAACAAAGCAATTATCAATTTTAATCATATGTCTCTTTTTTTCCTTTAAAATCCATCCATCCGGCACATTTTATTACAGGAAGTGAAGAACGACAGTTCTTGTGATACCGATATTTAATATTGGCACCCGCCTGTTTCCTGAGCATTAACCCTACTCACCGTCGTCCTCGTCGACCCCGTCAGGGTTCTGTACGAACAGCGGCTCTGACGGGTACGAGTCCGGTTCCTGCCACACCCACGTCTCCTTGGTCCTTACGTTCAGCTTGCAAATCTAAAATCAAACGCTCCATTAACAGAACAGTAATGTCTGACCGAGACTAGACTAAACCAGGACGGACACTTGCCCTGTCAGGGATGAAGTGGTTAAGGCCGAGCGCGTAGGCGTACGTGTAGTTCCTCCCGTTGTTCATTTTGTAGTTGATCTGAGGAAACTCAAAGGCTGTTGAAAGGAAATACATTAACAGTCAAAGTGTTTAAACACCACCGGGGCAATGATGAGAAGGTTTACTTATACCACAGTGCTGTTAAACTCTCTCAAACCTGACAGGTCAGAAGGTGTTGCTTAATTTTCTGTAACAGCAGGTCCAGCTCTAATTCAAATCACAAGTTCATATGAATGCACAAGGGGCGAATGCTAATATGTTGTCATTCACAGGACGTTGTACGAAGGATGCGCCACATAATCTATTAAGCTCTTTCCTGATGAATCTATAAATGTTTCTCTGGTGAAGCTTTCTGGAGTAAGGAGAAGGCTTTGAGAGAGAAAGAAGACCCCAGACAGTGATGAGTGTAAGGCTGTTATAATATAAGCAATGAAAGGAACTAACTTGTTTCAAGGACTTTAAATAGATTCTTTACTAAAAATGTAATCGTTGGGAAATTTCTGTGGTATAAGAGAAATAAAACACTTCAGGCTGTGATGTTGCTGTAAACGAATCAACGTGGCATCACGCAGCTCACATTACCCAACTCCATCGTTGATTGTTTTCCTATAAGTGTTAAGAAACGGATCTGAGCTCTGACCTTGGCGAGGGCTGGAGAAAAGCACCTCAGGCTCCAGCCAGATGGTCCCGTCCTCATGCATCGTCGCTGTGGCTGTAGTGTATGGCAAGGAGATCAGATTCTTCCCCTGTTCCTCCTGGAAGGACAGTGAGACATGGTGAGATTAAAGAAGTATCGGTAGAGATTAATGTAATTCATTATTTATGTTAAATATAGTATAACGTACCCTGTATGGATCCAGTGGGACCACAAACCTGCGCACTTCTGGCTGAGGAGCGATCATGGCCTGTTTCTTTACCTCCTCCCAGTTCTCACGCAGGTTCGCCAGCCACAGGTAGTTGTACACAAACTCAAACCTGTGGAGCAAGCGTTAAAAAGGGTTTATTTGGGAGGTGCTTGTAGCCAAAATGATCCACAGTTTAAACAAATAAAAGCAGACGTGAACAAGAGAAAGTTTAGAGTCCTGCTCACTCCCGCTGTGCTACCTGGATACTAATGGTTAAAAAAACCCATACATTTTTATTAAAGATACGATATATGTTTCATACACATACACAAAAATGTATGTTTGAAATTAGTTCTTTTTAGATATAGTGAAGTTGATACCAGAGTATAAATGTATTTCCGAATCAAAATGTGTTTTTCTCCCAACATTAAACAACCTCCTACAACTAATTTCCATTTAGAATTAAAAAGAAGGACCATTTAGGATCTGGATATGTGATTTATGAAGGTTTGAGGTCCTCATGAAGCCGAGTGATAAGTTGAGAGTGTGCAAAGCGTCATCAGAAATACTGTTAATAATTTAAAAAAGATCAATGCAGTAGTTTTGATTTTTGGACCATTTTTCTTGGCCATTGCAGAGTTCCATATGTGGTATTTTATTTTATTATACTAGAAATGAGTAAAAATGAGAAGGGGTGTATGTAAAAAAACAACACACCTTAGTGGAAAAAAAAAAAGGTTGAAAGACAAAGTCTGAAGTAGCGTGTGTTTTTATATAAGATGAGACATTATAAACTCCTCCACCTTCACCAAAGATGGCCTGACTTCTGCACTACTTCCTATACGAAACTGAAAAGCAATAGCTAATCCCAGCCCATAATTCCACTGTAAAATCATGTCCGTTTGGTTCATTTACCCTTTCCAGGTGCACAGGTCGAAAACAATAAACCCCGAGTCTTCATAACAGTTGATGTGATGGAAAAGCCCCATGGCTGAAGTCCTGAATTTGTAGTCGATGTACTCGCCTGGATCCTTCCTGGCTATGTGAATCCATGTCTGTAGAAATGATTAGAAAATGTATCATTAAACAGTTCAAAGAATTAGATCCATACTGTACATACTTCTCACTTTAATTACTGAATAATTCATAATCGTAATAATAAATAATAAGCTTGGATCGAGGGATTAAAGGTACAGTAATCTATTTTTGTCATTTCTTATGACATAAATAACCTAGAAAACAAGTAAAAACCGTGATAAACTAGAATCGCGTTCGGAGAGCTCAGACCTCCGACGAGAACGATAGGCGACTCTTCTATAGTAAGCAAATCCGCACTTTACAAAACACACCTTATATACCCGGATATATTTCCAATTGAGTCATCATATTTCTACATTGGCTATGTTTCGGAACTTGACTGTCCTCTACTAGATTTTAAGATGAATGGCATTGCTGAGCTCAGACTTCTACCAAGCCCAAACGCCATATCTCACGTTAACGAAAGGAAAAATAATTCTTGGAGCCGCCCTGTGACTCACATCTGCTCCAGAATTTACTAGTTTCTTCCTTGGCCCATGCTACAGTCTGCCACCAAATTTCATGGAAATCGGTTTGGTAGGTTTTGCACAACTTCATACATTCAGACAAAAGAAACCTCACCGAACAGATAACCAGTACAAATACAAATACACAGACAAGTAGTTAATCTTGGCAAAGATTTTCCAGCATTGTGATTATAAAATAAAATAAAAATAAAAAATTTCAATATGGCAACTTGACCACAGGATCTGTCATTTATTTTGTTTTATATTTTACCATTACTAGAATTTATATCCATTACTTAGGGCAAATAGTGTCAAATGTATTCCTCCTACATTACTTCTTGCTCAAGTATTTGCTTTGATGTGTAATGTTTTTGAATAGAATTACTCCTTTCTGCTCGTCGGATTCAAAGCAGTCCATGTAGTTGGTTCCACGGATGGCCCAGGCGCCCAGGAACTTCAGCAGGTTGATTTTGATGGGCGTCTCGACAAACACAAAGTAGTTCTCCGTCATCCCGAAGCTGAACAGAAGAACACACGCAGGGGGAAACGCTCATCAGGACATTGTACGTGAAATATTCTCGCTTTATAACAGTTAGTTGATAATTTGCACATCAGTGATGCAGCCATGGTCTTAAAATGATACCGAATGTGAACCTGTGCACGTAGGACGGTTTAAACCTCTCAGCGCTGGGAAACTGTACCACCACCTTGGATTTCTCAATCGGGTCTGACTTATCTGAGGAAACACAGACACACCCACATTGTCCTGTTAGAAGCTGAGGATTGCGGGATAACGTCCAACAGTGGAGCTCAGGATTTAAACACAATCATTTGTAGCTAAGAAGGATCCAGTGCATTTTTAAAAAAAATCTCCTTTGGTTTAAAAGTGTGTGGTTATTCTTCATGAATCTGCACTTTACCTAGGTAAAATTTGCATCATTTTGTATCAATATACCTATGATGCATGTCGTTAAAAGTCAAAGTTTAGTTGTCAAAGTTATTATATGTTTGAAGTTAAGATAAAAGATATTTCTGGACTGAGAAAGAAAGAATAAACAGCAATGTGCATTCAGTGTTCAGGAGTTTAGGAGCACTGGTTACCTTTCTGCTTGGGTGGGATCCTGACAATGTTGTAAGCCAGCGAGGCTCCTTTCCCCATGCAGTTTCCGATGTTGTAGACCGTGCCGTCTCTCTCGATGTGTGGGTGGGCTGTTATTCCGTTTATGTTGACGTATTTGCACATGTCCACCTTTCATTTCAGGAAGAGAAAGAAAGTCAATTCTGCTATTTGTTGCTCATATCATAAGCTCAAGTGTGATGTTTCTTTTCTCTGAGATAGAGCAGCTATAGTGGACTAGGTCGAATACTGGCAGCCTTAAGGTTATAAACTGAGCTCTATAGTTCAATGTCTTTTAAGTTTAACAAACAGAGAAAGCAATTAAACCGTCTAGAAATATTGCCTTTTCCAAAACAAATGCTTATCCTTTACGCTTATACGTCTCACTTCAATGTTTTAACTAGAGCATATGCTCCTGCTGGCAATATACACCATCTCACAATTAAACAAAATGACAGAAATAAAGATGCTAGAATGCTGTAGCTCATAGCTGAAACAATGGATGCTTTGTACGAGGCCACAGACATGATGTATTACATCAAAAACCTGATCGGGAGAGGATAATGACCATGACTTGACAAGACATGACATGAGATAATGACCAGTTCTTCTATTCGTTTCTGTATTAATGGATTTAGTGTAACAGAAATCTCCTTTTTTGTGACATGATACAAACATGTCCACAAACATGTGTTATGAAATCCAGACTTTAGATCCCTATAGTTTAAATAAAACAGGGCGCTCACACAACACCAGTGTCATCCCACTAAGTGAAAACGCCTGACTCTAATTACACCTTCAAATTAACTGCCAATCCTAGAAGTTCACATACTTTTGCCACTCACAGAGATCTTATTGGATCATTTTGGTCAATAAATAAATGATCACGTATAATATTTTTGTCTCTTTTGTTAAATTGGATTCTCTTTATCTACGTTTAGTAGATTCCAAAGGGTTCACAAACTTTCAAGCATCACTGTATGTTGTCGATGTTTTGCAGCCACCTTGAACATAAGAGTGAGCGCCACACTGGAGCATTAACCTGCCTGGTAATCTAGCTAATACATTTAAGATTTGTCCACATCTGATTTTAACACCATGTTTTCTGACAATGTGGTCATTATGTGGTCAAAACTGACACTGAAAGCAGTATTGCGTAATTCATTAAAAAAAGAGGAGGAGTTCATCAATAGGAAAGTGTTATTACATCATAAAATATATGAGCCAATCAGGGTCAATATGCAAATGAATGCCAGGCAGCGCTTGTTTACCAGGGTGAGGGGGTGGGGCATGTAGGGTTGTGGGTGTGGCCATTGTGCATATTCAGAGAATTCAGAATTTTTTATTAAACCGTTTCGTCAAAAAAAAATTTTTTTAATTTATTATTGAACATTGTTTTGTAGGGCTTCGAACAAATGGGGTGATTTTAATATGTTCTGCTGATGCATTGTCTCAGCTTCACCTTTTTTAAAGTCTCTAAAGTGTCCGCGTTTACTTTAGTGATGTAGTTGGTCTCTGTGACAGCGTAGAAGTCTTCTCCGATGGGGTAAACGTTCACCAGACAGTTATCTGTTACCTCAACGCCCTTGAAGTAAGAGAAAAACCTGCACAAAATACAGACTACTGTGTTACGACTGACCAACCGACAGCATCGGTCAAACGTATAAACATATCATAGCCTTTATACATGACAAGAGAAGTAGAATAAAACCTGGAGAAGATGTTCTTGCAGGGGTCTGGATAAGCACATGTTCCAAATTCAGTGATTACAATACGATTCTCTGTTATGGCACGAACATAAGCGTCTGTTTTAATGAACCTGTGAGTGAAACAATTTATAAAGAATATCATGAACTGAGATTTCAATTCATTTATCCATTATAATTTCTCTTATATTAATTTATATATGTATAGTTCTACGTATTAGGGTCAGTATGTAAGCAATAAAACATGGTTTCACGCTGTTATAGGAAAATAATCAACAGCTGGGTGATGTTATATCCCCGAAGTTAGTTAATTTCCAAAAACAGCACACTCTGTTGTGTTTTATTCCTCTTATACCACAGCAACTTGTCAACGATTTCATTTCTTAATTTAATCAACAACATGCCATACTTTTTCAACTTTTACAGTTATCTATTCAGTCATGTTTATATATAACTATATATAGTTCTATTTAACATTGTGGAACATCTACAAATCCAGTTCCTGATGTCACTTAGCAAATGTCCTTATAATTTACTAGACACTTTGTGTATAATTACATTTCAAATTCGGAATGCTTTTGCCTCAGGAAAATTGTTATGAATTTCCGGGTCAATTCCTTATTTGTTACTTCATAGTGTTGATGTCTTCATTATTATGCTAAAGTAATAGAATAGATGTGAATGGGTCTGCGCAGTTTTCCTGGTAGTGTGTACTGGACAACGGTTTGGAGGTACTGATGTTTGCTGCTAAGCATCTGTGGATGTAAATTGAAGATAAATCCTTCTGTAGAAGATTGTAAACCTACTTGCGGAAGTAAGAGACCTGACCGTTGCTGAAATCAAACTTGTGCATCAGGGCTTGGCCATCGAAGAGATGATAGAAGGGTTCAGATCCGACCTCGAACAGGCCTGGACCCAGACGCAGCAGACTTCCTCTTATAAATGATGGGATTCGACCTAAAAAGTGACATGCTGATTAATGAGATGATATAGCACTTTAGAGTTCATGAAACATGAATAGCATTGATCATTATGAGTCAACAAGTTCGGTATACAGAATTAAGAAATAGTTTATAATTCTACTAAAAGTAAAACTTTCTCTTTATTGCACCTTTTGTACATGAACTGCATCTCAAAAGCAAACATCCTGGATAAAGTTTCCCAAAATGATTATAGTACAATCATCACACTGAGCACAATCTCAACCAGGTATCATTTATCTTAAGGATACTTTCAATCATTCATAAGTTCAGAACTTTTTTGAAGCGTGTTGCTGGCATCAAATTCAAAATGAGCACATATCTTCCAAAACCCCAATAAAATATCTCAGTTTCAACATTTGAAATGTTTTCTTTGTTCTATTTTCAATTAAATACAGATTTACCTGATTTACAAATCATCGCATTCTGGTTTTTATTTACATTTTTATGCATCACTTTAAAAAAAAGGGGGGGGGGGGCTGTAAATTAATATAACTGAAGCAAGAATAAAATCTAAAGAAACCCTGAATTAAGCTGTATGTATCGAACTGGGTGTTGAATTTAGTGAAAGCGTCTCACTGATCAACTTCCTGCAGCAGGAATTTGCTTAAATTCCTGACATGAATGACATTTTTCTATGGTATCTTTAAGTGATAACATTATTACAGGTATGGAAACTCTTTTAAAAATGACTAACTGCACCTTTTAACACATTAAACACAAAACCGCATAGTCTAACATACAACAATAACAGCAATAATAATATAGAAACGTACTTGTATGTAGAAACTAAAAATAAAAGCTGAACATACCAGTGACCGTCGCTGGAAGTGGTTCACTGAGCTCTTCCACAGTCTCAAAGATCTTCCTATAGTCTCCGGCAGGATGTTCAAAACTACAAAGTGGAGCATTTAACATATCTATTTTTTTTAACTATGAAAACCTAGCATCACTGTGCACAGTGCAATGAACTGAACTTTGTTAATTGGTAAATCAGCCGATGTCCAAATCAGGACAAAAAAAAAAATTGCATTTAATAACAAGTAGCCTACATGTTATAACTAATCTAAAACACTGAGATTATCCCAGGAACACTGAATGCAAGGTAGGAGGTTTCCCCCAAATGGGATGCCAGTCCAACACAGAGCACCATGCACACACACATTCACACCCTTGTCTTAGCCAATCCGCCGACGGCATGTTTTTGGGAGGTGGGAGGAAACCGGAGAACCCGGAGTAAACCCAGGACAGAGGGAGAACTAGGGAAACTCCATACTCTCTGTAGGATCGAGCACAGGATGAACCCTGGAGCTGTGAGGTGGCGAGTTACGACATCATACTAGCCATATATTTACATTCAGGATATTTGAATAGATTTGGTGACAAAGTTATCAGGAGCACAATAACACTAACAAAGGAAGTGGGATATATATATATCCATCCATCCATCCATTATCTATACTGCTTATCTATCAAGGTCACAAGGAAGCAGGAAACAATCCTAGCTGACCTTCGGGCGAGAGGCAGGATGCACTCTAGAGAGGTTGCTAATCTATTGCATGGGTTAACACTGCGAGATGAACAACCAAAAGAGCAAAAGGTGTCGACTCAGCAGTGGGCTGAATCAAATGATCTGTCATTGAAATGAGCCAAAATTCCCAATTAAGAGCTTCCTGGCTAACATTTTTTGTTGTTGTTGGGTGCCCACCTCAAGCTCAACGCAAATCACTTACAAATATTGATAATAAATATTTTGTCAAGTCTCATGCAGTTTTCTATAACTCACCGGCTGACCATGTTTCATGCAGTGCCGTAGAGCGCTGTAATACAGCCTGTCTGGCCAGTGTGTGCTTTGTCCTTCAGGGTGCTGCTTAGACCCTTCAGCAACACTCTTTATAACCGCTCCTTCTTTCACATGCTACGCTTCAGCTAACTCGGACTAATTACTTAGTTGGCAGAACAACAATTTCTTTGTATAAGGACCTTGAGCTTCTGCTCACAATACCTGTGATGTCAAAGAGGATTTGCTGCCCAAGCTTGGAGCTATAGTTCTAAGGCTTTTGAAGGTGTGGGGATAAAGAAACAAACACGACTGGGTTGCAAAACAAGATAAATCGCCCATGACACAAAAAACCCACCTCATTATAATGGGTACTTTATGTTTTGCAATATTGCTTTATTTGAGTTTCAAAAAGAGAAATTTCCCATTGGTACCTCATTTTACAACTTTTAAGA
The DNA here is from genome assembly GCA_030068235.1 of Notoglanidium macrostoma. Taxonomy (NCBI): domain Eukaryota; kingdom Metazoa; phylum Chordata; class Actinopteri; order Siluriformes; family Auchenoglanididae; genus Notoglanidium; species Notoglanidium macrostoma. Next base: position 3,574,459 of record JAQQZR010000001.1, read on the forward strand.
TTGACAGAGACACAATTAGATAGACCAAGCAAGACAAAGTTTTGTAAAGGGCCACATTTTGTAACATTCCTTTGTTAATATAATTTCCTATTATTGCTTTCTTGATACATTTCCAGCAAATTCAATATCTTAAACACTGAGCCTGCATTTTTCAATATTCCTTTATTTAATTTTCAGTCATTCCCTTTCCCAAATTTCCCAGTAGTTCCTTCGTAATGTCTGGCATGTTCCTTAGCTTCTTTTAGCCTTTGTTGCAGGGAGAACAATATTGTAATATTTTTTGCTTTGAGATAAGTAACTCAAAAATGATTTAAAGTACAGAATACATGGGTAGCTTCATGCATATTTACTGGGGGACAGGCAGCGAAACTGTGTGGACATGCATTTTGTTTCTACCTTTTTGTATTCATCTTCTTTTTCTTCTGGCTGGGTTGTCTATGCCGGCCCATAGAACCGTATGATAAAAAGTTTTGAAATTTGGCACACTGATAGGGAACCATCCCCCGATTCTTTCCACCAAGTTTCCTGTTGGAGTCTCAAGTGCTCTAGCGCCACCAATGGGTCACATTCTGAGGTGCATTTATACATATAACTTTTGAACTGTACTCCCAATTTACAAAAATTAGATACCATTGGATTGCTTGTTCCAAGTTCAACATTATGACATTAATTTCTGCCATATTGGATTTTCTGCCATTTAGGATTTTATCAAAAACTCTTAAAAATTTTCAAAGGCCACAAATTTTGCCCAATCTTTGCCACAGATGATCTAGAGCCTCATGAATGTTATTAGTCAGATTTTTTTAATATTAAAAACCATTTGCTCATCACAGCCTATTGAGTTTGGCTTTGAACTCATATCTTTGGTCAATTGACATGAAACTTACTGTGAATGTGTATAACCCTTGACAAATGATATACAGACTCCATGGCAACTATGCCCTGCTGGGCTGCTTGGCCCCCTCATCACTGCTTGGAGCTATATTTGTTATTATAATTGATTGATGATTCAGATCTTTTTTTTTTTTTTTTTTTTTTTTTTCTTTTGCTTTTTTCATTTTTTGTAATTTCCTTTTTTTTTGCTATATCAAAATTACCATAATCACTATAATAGGGTGACTGTATATTGAGTCATATTAGCCATAACTCATGTCATTTTAGGTTTTTCAACCACATACCATCAGTATTAAGAACTGAAGCCAGTACAGCAATGATATTATTTGACCAAGATATTGCATCAAAGTATAAATCAGATATTTTGCCTCTCATCTTAAATTTTAACACAGAAATGTTCAAATGTGCTTTTGCAATTATAAGAACACTTGCAATCCTTTGGCAAGAAAGTGACCATTGTTCTTATGAGGGATTATAGTTGTTTTCAATGCTTTTGGGAACAAGACTCAGCTTCCCAACTGTTAGACTTTACAGAGATTTCTATTTTATTTTAATGATAATTACATCATCTTTAATTTTATGATGACTGTAAATATATGAGATCAATGAGAGGAAATATAGCTGTGTTTTTGCTAAAATCAAACGTGTAAAATTGTTCCATTGAAAAGTCTTCCAGATCGGAAGGTGTAAGGTGTAGGCTGGATATATAGTTAAATGGTTTAATGTATGTATGAATGGATATATGGCTAGATTGTTAAATGGATGGATGGTTGAATGGTTAAATGGTTGGATGGGTGGATGGATGGATGAAGGGATGGTTGGTTGAATGGTTAAACAGATGAAATGGTTGGATAGATGGATGGGTAGATGGATAAATTGATGGGTGGATGGATAGATGGGTGAATAGATGAATGGATGCATAGATGAATGGTTAAATGGTCAAATGGATGGATAGATGGAAGGTTACATGGTTAAACAGATGGATGGATGGATAGATGTTGAAATAGTGTAATGGTTAAATTGAGGAATGGAGGGATGGATGGACACACCACTCCAAGGCGGATATTTGAATACTGCAGTAACCACAGAACCCACGACATTAAATACACAGAATACACCAAAGCCATTCATTCATGCCTATTGAATAGTTTTTTAACATTACTGCTGCTTCACATTACTCACTGATATTTTAACACATATTAACAGAAACGTGTTCAATAATCTTCCCTTTATCTTCAAATCCGTACTTCTCTGTGTTTTTTCAGTTATACAACCACACGAGGCAGTGAAACAGAGGCTGCCAAATATAAAGGCAGCTGTTGTTTGAGCTAATAAAAGGGAGACTTTGCTTTGTTAAACATTCCTGAACAGATTTGTATTATCTGCAGGGCCTACAGGGGAGGGGGAGGGTCTTTCCCAGCAGTGTCGAAATAAATCTTGTTACTAGTCATGGTGGTATTGAACCCTATTTATTGTATGGTTTATATATTTTTTAAATAATTATTTTCATTCCATGTTTTTACTGGATTAAAATGAAATAGGAAAATCGATAGTTTTACTAGTACTACTAAATTGTTATTATATATTTTGAATATTTGGGGTATTTAGTGTTATAATGTAAACATTTATTAATTTAATCATGTTTGTTTTCCAGTATCATAAAATACTTCCTGTCACTTCCCTTGTGTAGAAATAAATTTCCTGCTTTATATACTAAATATGAGAATGGCCCGACTGGTTCAAGCTGACAGGAAGACTAACACAAATAACCACTCTTTACGATAAATAAAAAACTTATTTGTGATCCATGGCTATTCTGGGTGCACTGTAAACTAACTAACTAATAAAATCTGTTGTTATGTTATTGGTACTGTGGGTGTGCACTGACAAACAAAAGGCTTTTGTTGACATGGGTCAACAACAAATTGTTGACCGAATATCTGCTTCGGCTTTGCAAGGTTCAGGATGATTTTAACCAGTAGGTGGCATGTTAAGCCATAGTCGACCCATGAAATGCAGATTATTATGTATGTTTAATATTAACACCAGCACAGTACCGTCATATCATTTAGTTTACAGCACAAAAACACATTCAAATGCATATCTGTCAATCCTCCCATTTATTTCTGGGTTTCTCATGCCTTCTTTCTCACTGTCCTCCTGTTTTAATATTTTCCTGTGAAGCTCCAATATTTTAAAGCTTTTAGAACATTAGGCACAGGCCTACATTACCGGACTGATGAGTCTCTAGTTCTTCACTCCTCTACCAGGAAAACAGGTGAGGTGGCAGTGTGTAGAACAGCTATATCTAGTGGTAAGAAAAGAAGTCAACAGTGTAGTCAAAGATTTTTACAGAGGTGGAGCCTGTCTTACATCTTCGGTGCAACATCAGTTGGCAATAAAATAAGACAGGAATGGTGGGGTGAATTATGGTGCAGGTACCTAACACAATGTCAAATAAACATCTCCTTACAGAAAACTTCACCATGTGACTGATTACACATATTTTGGTTTTTAAATCTACGCCCTATAAATAAGTGTTTGCCTGTTAGAAAACGCTCCAGGTAGAACTCACCCTCTCGCTCCCACCCACTAGTAATAAACTTCTTGGTGCTGAATTTGTATGCTCTTTTGTGGTTTTATTTATGTGATTTGGGGGGCGTTTACAGAATTTCACCTTCAACCAGGTATCTGACTGACCGCATAATTGTGGTCACTTAATTAATGTAGGAGAATGTTAATTCAATCCTTGTTGATATTTTAAAGCAAGTGGTTGCCTAGTGATGCCTTCAGAGTTCACTGTATGTACCCTTGTCCTGATATAAGGAGTACGGCTGATGGGAAGGGATCCCAGAAAATGTTCCTTATTTTCAAAGCCCAATGTGTGAAATCTCCCTTATTTTCCAAACCGGATATTGACATGTATGCTTGTTAAGTGTGCAGTACCTCTCTAAATTGTTTATAATTCTGAATTTTATTGATTAACGTATGAAACAAACAAACAAAAAAAATACACAGCGAAATAATAATAATAATAAAAAAATTTCCAAAAGAGGCGTTTGAGGAAAAACAACAACAAAAGATTTCAAAGCGCGCGGCCGAGGCCTGATGACGCGTTTCCGGTGAGTGCGCGCGCCTGAGCCGAGGGACGCTTCCGCTGCTGCTCCGGAGACGGTAGATGGACGCGCGCGCGCTCCGGCCTACAGCGAGGAGGAGAGCGATATTTTGAGTTTAAGCGTTTCCGTCCCAGACCTCACACGGTGTTTCCACACGGTGTCCTGACGCGGTGTACAGAGTATTTAGTGTTCGGGGTTGTGATTTATTTGTTCTTGACTTGAAGATGAGCTCCGGGACGAACGTTGTGCAGGTGACGAACGTGTCTCCGAGCGCCACCTCGGAGCAGATGCGCACCCTGTTCGGTTTCCTGGGAACCGTCGAGGAGCTCAAACTCTTCCCTCCAGAGTGAGTAGAATAGCCGCGAGAGCACAATAACGCACTTTGTATCTTATATATGTCGTCCATTATCCATTTCCTGCTCGTGTATGCGGTGGAAAACCGTCTGTAGTGTCGGTAATAACGGGGGAGAAGGAGCAGGCCGCGCTTTTCAGCCTTGTTAGCTTAGCATAGCTTAGCTTAGCTACATGACTAGCATGCTAACCGCCAAGCGTGCTTTTTTTCCCCCGCACAGTGCACATTTCAGGCGAAAGACTTTAAATGCGTTTATGTTATTGCTTTCAAATGACAAACTTGGTATTGTTTGTTTGTTTATTTATTTATTAAGTAGCACATTCAGCTACTCGTTGTTTACATATGTTTTTATTTGTTTGCATAAAAACCGCAAGTCTTGTTTAGCCAGTTTTCAGTCTCGTGGAGCAACAGCTTTAGAAGTAGTTAACATTTCTACTTATTATTATTGCTAGTGAAGATATACATATAATTTACAGACAGTACGGCTCAACCTCAATTTAAGGAAATGGGGAAAATACTGAGGAAATTAAACTTAAATAAAAGGAGAAATCAAATTGGTGGAGATTATATTCTTCAAACAAATATCTGAGGTATTTTTCTTTAATTAAGCCGCTCAAATTGAAGAATAAATAAAAATGACTTGAGTAATACTTTTTTTTTTTTTTTTTCAAGTAGTACTTTTTAAAATCTGGAATCCAAGTTGTGGAGAAATTTCCTAAAAACATTTACTGATAAATTATTCTGACTTTCTGTCTTCAGTTAAAATAAAACACCCGAGTGCAACATGATTTCCGCTCTTTTGTACAAGATTTAGTCATGTTGGAAAAGAAATGCGCTCGGAATAGACGATCATGTGTTTATAATGCAATCCGAAAGTATAGTTATTATAAGTACTAGCAAGATTACGGTCATCCTGTTGTATTCAGAAATATCTGATTATTCTCTGTCGAGACTGTTCTTGACGCTTTATATAGATAATGTGGTGGAGCGAGCTGTCAAATAAACAGAAATATCTGATCACGGAACCAGAAAAGTGGTCCAGAAGTCTCTGATACGGAACCAGAAAACGGGTTTAATAGTGTCTAATGTGGAATTGGAAAATCGGTTCATCCATCCATTATCTATAACGCTCGTCCATAAAGGGACAGATAGAGAGAGAAGAACAATAATCATTCTCATTCATATCTATGGGCAATTTAGAGTAGGCAGTTGACCTTAATCTGCGTGTCACTGGACTGTCGGAGGAAACCGGAGCCCCCTGAGGAAACCCGCACAGGCACGGGGAGAACATGCAGACTCCATACAGAAAGGCCACAGTCAGGTGGCAGGTTCGAACCCAGAGCCGTCAGGCCTTCACCAATGTTCCATCTACTGTGGAATTGGAAAGTTGGTCCAGAAGTGTCTATTAAGGAAGTGGAGCATTTTATTTTGCCGGCCGTGTTGCTCGCTGGACTCGATGAGACCTTCCCAACTTTCCGAGTAGGAATCCTGATGTTCGGGGTTCTGAGTTAATCGCCTGTGTGTGTGAATGAGTGCGTGAGCGTGTGATGGAGGGGTGTCTCATCCAGGCTGTATTCCCACCTCGGGCCCAGTGCTCCCACCATTCCCACCTCGGGCCCAGTGCTCCCACCATTCCCACCTCGGGCCCAGTGCTCCCACCATTCCCACCTCGGGCCCAG
>JAQQZR010000001.1:3580599-3598775 GCA_030068235.1 Notoglanidium macrostoma
TGCTCCCTGGATATACTCCGTGTCAGCAACCAGGATAAAGGGTCACTGAAAATAAATATATATGAATGAAATGTTGATCATCATGCATACTTTGAAGTGTTAACTGAAAGTTTGATTTTGAGTCTGTTGCCGATTTATAACAGTATAGTGTTGTTGTTGTTTTTTTTTTTTTAACACTAATTCTGTTTTGTGTGTTGCAGTGACTCGTCCATGCCAGTGACGTCGCGCGTGTGCTTCGTGAGGTTTAACGAGCAGGAGTCGGTCGGCGTTTCCCAGCACCTCACTAACACGGTCTTTGTGGACAGGGCTCTTATAGTTGTGCCCTATGCAGAAGGTTGGTACCGCCCGGTGTTCGCCCTCACGTCTGTTTCCTTTGGCAGACTGATGTACAGACACTCGGTTCTCTTCCGCCGGTCGATTGTGAAATCCTTTTAAAACAGAAATGACCGATATCTCTGCACCCGTTCACACGGCGATGTAACAGAGTGCACGTTTCCTCCTCACAGCCGATTAACAGGAGCCTGCACGCCGACTCGTGCTCCCTTAGAGTTTAATATTAAGCTCTAAGCAGATCTTCTCTCCTAATGATGTGTGGTGTCCTTCCTCTTTTATGCAGTGACGGCAAATCAACATGGCTGCTCACGGCGTCAAAAGTAAACACACCTTACCTTTAAAACAATACACAAGCATTTACTTTCGATCAGATGTGTATTTGCTTGTTAAGTCTGTAATACTGACTGTGCAGCTCGCAGGTAGCTGCGTACAGAAGACCGATCATACGACAGGTAACAACGCGGAGGCGCCCATGTCTGCACCCCACTTTAGTGGTAAATGGGTCTTCTGCGCGCTCCTGTGGTATCTTTATCGCTCTAACACATACAGATGAGCATATTGTATAAGGGTTATTAAAGGTATCAGCGCATCAACACTCCAGGATCTCAGACTTGCCTTGACTGAGACAAGCGGCGTATATGTATGTATGAATATATATATATTTAAAAAAAAAAAAAGGTGCAAGGGGACAAAATGGACAAACGCGTTCATAATCATTATCCTGCTCATGTTTTTTCGTCCCCCCCTCCCCACCACCACCGCCACCAGTTCATCATTTTAGACTGTCTCCTATTAAAAATGTTCTCTTGTTTGTTTGTGTGTGGTTTTTGTAGTGGAGAAGGCAAACGCAGAGCCCCCTCCCTGAAGGCTGAAAGTGGTCCTCTCCCTGCCAACAGGCGACTGTAGGCACTTACAAAACGCCAGCCGCCACAGCTTTTCGCCCCCCCCCCCCTCTTCCCCTTCTCCTCTCCTCCTGTATTATATTCTCATTCTCTCTCTCTTTCTTTTTTAGGTGTATATAATATGTTAATTGTACGTAGTTTGCCAACATGCCACTATGCATAGTTCTCCACATAAAACATTGTGGTTCTGTCACACATTTCCTTATTTTTTTTATTTATTTTTTTTTTTATACACACCACTGAGGTGACTCCATATGGATTAATCCAGACATTGTGCATATGAAATATTAAGCTGTTTTTTTTTCTTCTTTTTTTTAAATTATTATTTATTTATTTTTTTAATCATCTATCATATCAGATATACACATTCAGGTAGGATTGGGGGAAGCATACATAAAGACAGAAATATCCATTTTCAGCTTAGCTATGTGAGTTTGTGATTAACTAGGTGGACTCCACATGATGTAAAAGACGGGTGTGTGATTTTCTTTCCTCTCTTTAACAGTGGTCTCTTGTTTTTGTTGTTGTGTTTTACAGTTCTTTTTCCTGGCTCTGCCAGTCCTGTTTACCAGGCCGTGCCCGAAAATGAAAATCGAAAATACAGCCCTACAGTTTTGTCTTCTGCAGCAATCTTTTTCTAATGTGCTTGTTCATGATTTTTGTTGTTTTGTTTTAAATGTGTTCTCTTGTGAAGATCTTTTTTTTTTTTCTCTCTCTCTTCAAGTTCATAACAAAGTTGTGAAATATCATAACCCCTCGCATACAAACACACAATATTTCAGGCTTTTGTTGGGACTGAAGTTTTTAAATCTCTATGCATTTGGGTATGATGATGATGATGATGTAAGAGCGGGTGTTAGCATGTGTGCTGTGGTCAGGCTAGTGTTCCTGTGAGACACCAGGTAAGGACAGGACAGTCTCCAGCAAAAGCCCAGTTAAAACGTGACGTGCAATTGAATGTGTAGTCGTAAATCTCTTTGTTTCTTGTCAGTTATTTAGTTTAAAAAAAAAAAAATTTCTTTGAAGCATTATTCACTGTTCATCGACCACAATCTCTGAAAGTGTTTTTGTGTTGTGTATCTCGATCTTTCTCTGTGTGCTTTTAGCGAAGCTGCCAACGTGAGTCGCTTGTTCATAAAACGTCTATATGAAAAGTTGAAAGCACATCACCCGGAGAAGCCACTGTGCTCGCTCACGTTTGGTTCATGACTTAAATAACACGTGTCCAGGTGATCACATCTTGGCAGTATTAACTGCAGTAGTGTGTCTATTTTTTTATTTTATTTGATTTTTTTTCTGAAATTGAATTGAATTGAAATTTCCCCATCTTAGTTTCTCACTAAGTGATAAGTCACTTGGACAGCAATTAAAAAAAAAAAAAAAAAAAAATCTAAAGTTTCCTAATAAGAGAAGAGATGCAGGTGGTAATAACATTTGGAGGCGAGTATATTTATTACCTGAAAATCTGATGTTCTGTCTCTCCCCTTCTTGAGCTTGTCAGAGATGTCGTTTTTCAGCTTGTAATTCAAGCTTTCTTGATCTTGAAGGTGTGATCCCGGATGAGTCGAAAGCGTTGTCGCTGATGGCGCCTGCGAACGCCGTCGCCGGGCTTCTTCCAGGAGGAGGACTGCTGCCGACACCCAACCCTCTTGCATCGGTAATGTTCAGTCTGTAATCCTGTCTTAAAGATACGGTGTGTGATTTTTAGCTCTGCGTTTAGCGCCGCTCTCTATTCACAACTTTTAGTGCGGCTGGAAAACGTCCGTGTCATTCAGCGGAGCCGTTTTTTGTCGAGTTTTGGGCCTCTTGATTCCAGTGAAGAGAAACTGTAATGCCATAGGAGCAGAAATAGGAATGTGATGGTCGGGGTGCACATACTTTTGGCATTAGTGTACATGAGCGTCATGTAATCAACTTTCAGTCAGCATCAGTTGTACAGCTGAGAGCTTAATAATCCTGTCATCTGCCAGCTTCACTTCACACCTCCCACCTTAAGTAATAACGATGAGCCGACCCTGAGCCATGGCGGGATTAGAGAGAGAGAAGGAATTAAAGATGGCCCATAGAGTAGTGTGTCATCGAAACAACTGACAGGAGGTGCACCCTAACACACACGCGCGCGCCTTCTGGAGCCGGAAATCCCATTTCCAAACTGGTTTCTCGATGCCTACTGATAAAGCCATTTCATTTTTTAAATCATGTTCGTTAAATCTTCCTGGTTATTTTGTACAAATATTGTTGCACCTTTAAATAATTGTAAATTGTGCAGACTTGTGTCCAGCATCAAAAGAGAACAATAATATATGAATATAATCACTTGGATTAGTTATTCCTTGCATCCTGCGTCTATAAAGGAATTAAACTTTGTGACGCTGGATTTGTAGGATGTCCTGTATATTTATAGGTGTGAGATTTAAATCACTAAAGAGACCAGTGTTTGCGTTCTAGATGGGCGGTGGTGTTCTGGGTGCTCCCGGTGGTCCCGCCGTGTTACCTGGAGTCGGCATGAACCCCCAGGTGAGTGCTCGTAGCGTCTGTTTTCTGTCCGTTCATTTCAGTTGATCAGGTATTCCAGTTTGTTTGCAGCATGACTGAGGATTTATTATTTTTTTTAATTATTTTTTGTGTTTTTATAGGCTCTCTCTGCTGATCAGATCCTGAAGCTGATGACCTCAATGGATCCAAAGTAAGTCTGACGTGCTGGTTAGATATCAGTCCTCTGCATCAACCTTTATTTCAAATTGACTCTGACGTGAACCTGTCGTCTTGCAGGATGAACCCGATGGCAGCGAGCATGGGTCTAAAGGCAGATGCTTCCAACAAGGAAATCGAGGAAGCCATGAAGAGAGTCCGAGAGGCGCAGTCCCTCATCTCGGCTGCGATCGAGCCCAGCAGTGAGTAGATAGTCACAAAGCCAGAACGTCCCGTTCCCCTTGTTTGTTAAACAAGAGAATATAAGTTACGGTCACTTCTTTTCCAGGTAAAAAAGACAGCAAGCGCAAGCATTCCCGCTCCAGATCCAGGTCTAGATCCAGACGCAGGAGATCCCGCTCTCGCTCCCGACACAGGTACACGTTAAAATATGAGGATGGAGGTGTGCGATATGACGCGATAAGTTATATCGCGATTCTCAGCAATACAGTATGGATTCATTTATTATTCATAAACTTTTTATAGTAAACGTGTGGTTGTTTAGAATGAGCTTTATTTGTTAAAGTTTCAATATTTCAACAGTTTTAGGAATCTCTGAAACAAACTTGTAATTATTTGAAAAGGAAAAAACGTTTACTATATCCATGACGTCTCAGAGGTGTTTGTGGCCTAATTTTTCACAATATCATATCGTCAGGCACCATGTGGAAATGTCGCCTCTGCTGTACGTGTCCTATACAATTTACTACTACTTAATCACTCTTTTGGATTAAAATTTGGTCAACAGTGTATATTTGTACATGTTTTGTTTATACAACTGTCTTAAAGTGGACATTAAACACTAGATGGACTGAATGATTCCCACTTTTAAAAATATCCTTAATGGCAAAGTATGAAAGTGGACAGTCGTTTTTGGTTTTTTACTCTGTAAAACTCTTTGCTGCATCCAGGGGCAATATAAACATGACCGCCCCACCCCCTGTGACTAATGCACTAAAGTGAAACAATGTTGGACTTCCAATCCAACCAGCCTCATGACATCACTTGTAGTTGAATGAAAAATGTAGTTTAGATTACTTACTGTTTTTAAAACTGTTAAACTGACGGTGTTATAAGTCGTTAACGGTTTTTAATGTGGGAATCCATCTTAAAATGTTGTGTTGAGTACGTCTAGTGTTTCATGTCCACTTTAAAATGGGGCATGTTTCCTAAACATGTGGGTGTGTGGGAGTGTGTTCGTGAATACAGTTTGGGGCTGCTCGTGGACCAGTGCTTTAACTCTGAGGCGTTCACTCCGTAGGAGGTCGAGCAGCAGGAATCGGAAACGCTCCCGGTCCCGGAGCCGCAGACGCTCCCGGAGCCCCAGGAGGAGGAGATCCCGCTCCAGAGACCGAGGCAGACGTTCCGTCAGCAAATCCAGGTTAGAGAGAGTCTCGGAGCTGCCACGGCCTCATCTGTATACTACTGACAGAAAGCTTAGTCATCACGCACTACTCGCTAATCCGAGCCTCGCCTCTTTGCTTATTATTATTTATTTCACGTCACACAGCTTGGCATAGACAAACAGCCAGAACAACCTTCTCCATTTTCTTGCTCCCGCCCTTAAGATACATTGTCTGAAAAGGAGCAACAGCTCCTCATTGGTGATCAGGGGGCAGTGGTAGCTCGGTTGTTAAGACATTGGACTAGTGATCGGAAGGTCGTGAGTTCAAATCCCAGCACTGCCAAGCTATCGCTGATGGGCCCTTGAGCAAGGCCCTTAACCCTCAACTGCTCAGTTGTATAAATGGGATATATGTAAGTCGCTCTGGATAAGTCGCCAAGCTGTTTACATGGCTAATGAGAATGAGTATTCCACTATTATGCATATTCCAAACGCGCTGTATGTCCAAAAGTAAAATCGGCATATCGCACATGTCTTAACTGGGAAAATGCTACGTTCGGTACACACCCTACGAGACTAAATACAGCACGTAGCGGCATTCAAACATCATGGACATGTGCATCCAGACTAATGTTATCTGCCAAGTTTGGTGAAAGAGTAGCTTATTTGGAAGGAAGGAGGACGGGGGAACAGAAATAAAAGCACCGAGTGAAATAGGACATTACCTCCAGCACCCGATGTGAGTGTAAAACGGCTTTAAACGCCAACAAGAAAAGAAAAATTCCGATGGTATAATTGATCGTGATCCAACCTGGGGGGAAAAAATCGTGATCCGCTTTTTTGCCAGATCGCCCACCCTCGGTGTTCTCTGTAACGTACTATTGTTTTCTGTATGTTGGATGGCAGGCTGCAGTGTGTGACTTTTATTTTGCCAGATGGTTAGTAAATCTAGGCTTGCTGCCTTTTTTTATTTTTATTTTTTTCCTCCAAGGACTGAATTTATTATTGTTGCTAGGTAACACCAGGAAACCTCATTTTAAGGTGCAGCTGAATTAATGAATCAGTCAGTTCTCTTAAAACTGAGCATATTTTGTGTCGGGGGAATGCTGTGCAGTAAATTGTTTTGAAATAATAAAAAAAACACCATGAAACAATCTCGGTAACTTGATAGATTTTAGCGAGTAATGTGATTCACAGAGGCGAGAGGGCCACACTAACACACCGCATTATTAAATGCAGCACATTTCTGAGTGAGTGTATTGAAATGAAGCTGACGTAGGTGGGTCGAGTGACGCGGGCGGCCTCATGGCCGTAACGCTTACGAGCAATAAATAAAAGAGCCTCCATGAAGGTGCTTCTCTCTCATTCTCAGGGATAGAAAGAAAGAAGAAAAAGACAAGAAACGCTCTAAAACGCCTCCAAAGAGCTACAGCACTGCCAGGAGATCTAGAAGCACGAGCCGGTAAATGTTTTAACCTCAACCATCTTTTTCATTCTCCAGCTGGAAGCCTCATGCTTAGCTTTAATACTGTACAGACTCAAGCCAAACCCATTCCTAGATCCATTCACCTGTGTTTAGTTTTGTCGTCTAAGTGCATGTATTGATTCATCATTTGCACGAAATTGCTTGTATTGGCAAGAAACACATTTTACAAATTTGCCAATTTTAAATGCCACAAGGAGTCTCCATATTGTCCATTTTTTTTTTCTGGGCTGTAAAATCAATGTGTGTAATTATGGGTTTTAAGCCAAAAGATTTCCAGCCATAATTAAAAAAATGTAGAAAGGGTGTGAGGAGGTGGGGGGAGGGAGTGATGCATATTTCTCATTAACTTTCGAATCAGTCTCAAACATCCAACACGTTGACTCTAATCTGAACACTGCACTTAGACGTTTGACCTTTTCCACCTTTGTTCTTTATATTTATCCGTTTCACCTACAACCCCCCCCCCCCTTTTTTTTTTCCTGCTAGATGTATAATTTGTCACTGCCTCTTCAGGTCCGTATGCATTGTTTCTTTTTAACGCAGGAGACGAAAAAGGAGCCTTAGCCGTTCTCCCCGAAGATCTCCCAAGAGAAGAGCATCCAGGACACCGTCACCAAGAAGGTGAGTTGCTCATATCACCCTTACACCATTCCATTTGTGTATCAGCTGATATTGAGACCCAACTGATATTGAGACCCAACCCCCCCCCCCCTATATATATATATATATATATATATATATAATGTTTTTAATGAACCACTTAAAAAAATACAGTGCTAAAAACTGAATATTACAATAAAACTAAATACAAAAATATAAATATTAGAGAGCGTAAATGTACATCCTTAAAAATGCCACCGTATCGCCAGAATATTAACGTTTCAGTATTCAGTAGAATGAAAGCACGACTGATGCGGAATCATACAGCCTGCGAGCGTGCACGGCTTGTTTACCGTTGCCGTGACAACCGCACGAGTGCCCGTGCCGCACTCCTTTACATTCCGTGGGATTTTGCTTGCTTGACGATTTTGATCAAAAACATGAGATTGTATTGTATTCGACTGCATATTTTAAGTGCATCCGGAAGGTTTAAAAGGAGACATTCGCCAGTGCCGAAACACAGCCGTCTGTCACGCTTCCCAGTTGAAAACAGTCGAGCCATTTCATGCAAAACAATATTAAACGCTTCGAACGTTCTGCTGTCGTCGTGATAGTTGTCATGAGCCATTTCTCAGACCGGGAACTCTGAAGATACCAGGAGAATGGTGCACAAAGCAAAGGTTTCACACACTGGCTGTAATAGGAAAACCGGTTAGTGTTGGTACTCTATAACGGTCTAGAACAGTACTCAAGTGTGCGATTTGAAACACGGCACCAAGTTGTTTAGTGGAGGCCTGAACGTGACTCGCAGTAATGTCTTATGTTTTAATTGGTAACATATTGAGCAGAATAGTCACTGCACTAAAAATATTTTCTTTTAAGTAGGTTTTTTTACGCCTCACTGTTTTAAATGTAAACGTTAAACGGATTCGGTCTTGTGAGACTTCAGCATAAAACTCTAGATCATGGATTTTGTTCCTCCCATTTTCTCATACAGACACAAGAAGGAGAAGAAGAGGGACCGGGAGAGAGAGAAGGACCGAGAGCGTGAGCGGGACAGGAGAGTGGACCGAGATCGCAGCCGTGATGAGTCCGACCGCTCCAACAAGAAGAAAAAGAGCAAAGACAAGGACCGAGAGCGGACGTCCGATAGCGAGAAACGAGACGTGAAGGTGCTGTCAAAATGCTCCCCGGTTACTTTGTACATTTCATGATGCCCAAAAACCACATGATGGAGTTGGCGTTCGGGTTGAACTTCCCCCCCTTGACGAATTTTAGTTCATTTTATTCGAGGAATATACACTTCTCTGGCTTTTCACTGGCCGCACAGCCACCTTTCATCCCTTTTACAGTAACGGCCCATGTTTCCAGCTTCCCAGTTGAATTACGTCCTTTACACATTGTTTATAGATTAGCGTATAAGGTGACGGAAGTTACACTTTAACCCTGTGTTCACACTAACGAATATGATTAATCATCCGGAAAGTTGGAGTACATATCTTTTCATGTTCACGTTTCCTGGCTTGATGTGCAGAATCTGACGGCTCGCTCCTAGTCTCTCTCTGGCCACGGCGTCTCCTGAAAGGACACAGAAAGCGCGCGCACGTTTCTCACTCGGCTGAGAATCATAACACGTCACCTGTGGCTTTGACCCGCGTCCTCCAAACGTTTGGCTCGCATGCTTACTCCGATCACTTGACTTTCCTCGACTCCTCCCTTCAGTTCCTCCCTGCAGTTTGACCTGCAGAAATGGAGGAAGACCTTATAGGTGTGGTTCCATCCGGTCCTGTCCTATACGACGTCTCCTCTAATACGTACAGACTTTATGAAGAAAAATAAAGCTTCGGAATGAAGTAGCAGAGATCCGCTGTATGTGTGTGTGTGTGTGTGTGTGTGTGTAGCCTGTACAGTAAATGTACCTCATTCTGCTTCTCCGTTTAACTCAAACAAAAACTGTCGTCACAGTGTCTTCTTTGTGTTTGATTAGTTAGAAGATGATGTATCGATACATACTGGCGTATGGTGATGCCTTGGGTGACCTAGTACAGTTAGCTTGTTCTGCTAATCTGTTAATAAATCCTGACTTGTAGATCAAACACTTTCACGCTGTAAGGCATTTGTTTGGGGGGGGGGTGTAAGTCATGTACTGTACAAAAAAAACTGTTACCCCATGTGGAAGAAGTGTACCGCTGTGTAAACGTGAATCGTTCCTTTGACTCAGGTGACACGAGACTACGACGAGGAGGAGCAGGGCTACGACAGCGAGAAGGAGCGCCAGGCCAAGGATTCTGACGATTCGGGCTCCTCTCCCGCACGCTACGACGGCGAGGCCGACAGCGCCAAGCACACCCCGAAACGGGCCAAGCAGAACGGGGACGACCACCACGAAGAACAGGACATGGACGTGAGCGACTGAGACCAGCGGCGTCCAGACCGAATGAACTCTGATCGAGGATTTGATTCGCCCTCATGGCTGTGTCTTCTTTAATAACCTCAGAATTTAATGTTACTGTTTCTAATCATTGCCCCTTGATCATTTTGACCCATTTGGGTTAGTAACAAAAGAAGTAGCCCGTTTTCTCTTTCCAGCTTCTGATTGCATATAATTTGTCCTGTTTTGGCCTTTAAAAAGGAAGGGTCGTTAATTTATCAGTGTTCATCTCGAGTCTCTTCTGCATTGC
This sequence comes from Notoglanidium macrostoma, assembly GCA_030068235.1. Lineage (NCBI taxonomy): Eukaryota > Metazoa > Chordata > Actinopteri > Siluriformes > Auchenoglanididae > Notoglanidium > Notoglanidium macrostoma. The sequence goes on from JAQQZR010000001.1 coordinate 3,590,638, forward strand.
TTTCCCTTTTTTCTCAGTTAATGACACGGATGGGGTCATAGATGTTTGCTTGTGTTCTTATTTTTTTCCCGTCACTCTTAATACCTTGTCTAACAGGACGTACAGACATAGTATCCGCCCATCTTTTGTTTTTGTCTTGGAGAAAGTTTTTGCCCCCTCCCCCTTTTTCATCCATCTGTTTTGATACCAATTTGGCGTAAATGTCATTTTTAAATCGATCGAGTTCATGAGATATGTACATGATTAGTGCTTTATATTCCTAGGCTTCATAATCAATAGGTGGCCATCCTAGAGTCGGAATTTTTTTTATACTGTAAATAAACTCGGTTGAGACGAACGCGCGTTTTGGTCGTTTTTTTTCTTTTTCTCCACAGCTCCAGTTGCTATTAAATGTTTGTATGGTGTGAAATTTGAGCGTTATCATAAATATCCAAGCTTCGGATGAGAAGCCGCGACTAGGCTCGGGACCATTGACGATAGTATCCAGAATCGCAGAAGGGTTCCAACTATCATGATGGACTATCAAGTCATATGATTTAAATGTTGGTGGGGAAAAGGTGGCGTCTGCAGCTTTAAGATGGACACAGCTAAAGTGTTGTGGCTCGTAACCTTTCCTTTTCACCTGTTTTGTCACCTTAATTTGCTGTCTGAGATCAAGTCGGAGTAACGCAACATTTTCTCTGATGTATCCTGGCGCTCCTTGTCCGTGCCGCCGGACAGATAAGGAAAAAAAAGGTCTTCACTGAACGGGAAGCCGGAAGCTCATGAAAGAAATCTGAAATTTGTCGATCGGAGCCATCTGAGAAAGGTCAGGGCGTGGCCTAATATGCTAATGAGCTTGGTTGATCGACATCCCAGCCTGTATAGATGTAAATAAATTTTAAAAAATCCGTAAAACCCAGTAGAATTAGATGCTGTTATTCCCTCCTCCCACTCCCCAGATATCACCATATTGCTATCACTCTGAAACTGACCTATGAGACGAACAACTATTTAAATAAACAAAAGAAAGTCTGTCTTATTTAATTCCAAGTTCCCAACTACACAAATGTTACATTTTTCATATATTAGAATTTTTCTTTGGGCAGCTATTTGGCGCAGTGGGGTGCCAAAGTGGGGTAGATGGGTACATTGTAGCCATGAAGGGATACACATGGCTCACGCAACAATACTCGAAAAGACTGTGGAATTTAAGCAATGATTGATTTTAATTAAAGTGTGCCTAGGAAACTTTCCCCACAGCATCACACCACCTCCACCAGCCTGGACTGCTTAAGGTTTGATGTGTTGTGCATTCTGCGATGCTTTTCTGCTCACCACAGTTGTACACAGTGGTTATGTGAGCTACTGTAGCCTTTCTGTCAGCTCGAACCGGTCTGGCCATTCTCCGTTGGCCTTCCTCATCAACAAGGCGTTTCAATGCGCAGAACTGATGCTCACTGGACGTTGTTTCTTTGTCGCGCCATTCTGAGTAAACTCTAGAGACTGCTGTGTGTGAAAATCTCAGGAGATCAGCAGTTATAGAAACACTCAAACCAGCTCGTCTGGCACCAACTATCATGTCACGGTGAATCACCGAGATCACATTTTTTCCCCATTCCAGAAAAAATTTCCAGGCTGGTTTCCCAAATCCGCATGATTTTATGAATTGCACTGCTGCTACATGATGGCTGATTAGGTAATTGTATGAATGAGAAGGTGGACAGGTGTTCCTAATAAAGTGGTCGGTGAGTCTATATGACCGGCCCACGGGAAAAGTTTATATATAGCTGGCTCCCGCTGGAAGAAAAAAAAATAAAAATAAAAAAAAGGTAAATGAGAGAGCGAGAGCTGCGGACTTTTATTTTGAAAACGACAGCAACAATAAACGAAACCCTCGTTATCGCGAGAAAACGACGTGAATATAATATGTGCATAATTACATTTATATTAATAGATAATCGTTTTTATAGCTTGCTTTTTTAGGTAAATGATTCAAAATGACAGCAGTCATTGAACGCGCACGTGCTAAAAACAACAACATGGTCGCAGATTAGAGCGCAGCCCTCCTCGGCTTCTAAAAGTGACGTCACTTTCCTGCGCCAAGCTCCATGTTAGAGACGATATTTTGGAGCTAACGCTTCGAACCATGGCCTCTAAAGCAGCGAAAGGTAAAAAGCTGGTGAACCAGGATGAACTGAGGAGGTTGATGAGGGAGAAGAAGCAGCATGGCGAGCGGCAGAGACGCGTCGAGTCTCCGTACGCCAAGTACAACAGCCTGGGGCAGCTGAGCTGCGTGCTGTGTAACGTGCAGGTCAAGACGGAGATCCTGTGGCAGGCGCACATCCTGGGAAAGCAGCACAAAGATAAAGTGTCAGAGGTGAAAGGGGCTAAAGATTGCGCGGGGAGCGTCCCTCAAGCTCCACAGACATCCACCCTGAAGAGGAAAGCCTCAGAACCGGAAGTGCATGATGGGAAAAAGCCTAAAGCCGCCTCAAGTGCTGATTTCTCCCAGGGTAAGACTGCTACAAGTGGACCAGGTGCTGGACTTGGACTCCTGGCTGGACAGTATGAAGACGACGACGCTGACGATAATTCGGGTAAAGACGCAAGCGATAAAAAGCAGCCAGGTCCTGCGACTGAAGAACTTCCTGCTGATTTCTTCGACAGCAGCGTCCCTGGGATCGCATCCGCCCCGACCGTGTCTCACTCAGGATCCGTCTCCAAAGCCGAGGCGGAGAAACCTGCAGAGAGGAAGGACATGGCAGAGGCGCTTCCCGAAGGCTTCTTCGACGATCCGGTCCGAGACGCCAAGGTGCGAAACGTGGACACCCCGAAGGACCACATGGACAAGGAGTGGGAGGAGTTTCAGAAGGAGATGCGGCAGGTGAGCAACGCCTCGGAGGCCATCGTGGCCGAGGAGGACGAGGAAGGCCGCCTCGAGAGGCAGATCGACGAAATCGACGAGCAGATCGAGTGCCTGCGCAGGGTCGAGGTGTTGCGCAACAAACAGGAGGCCGTCAAGGACAAGGTGAAGAAGGCGACGCTGGAGGAAGAGCGACTTCGATCAGGAGGTGCTGAGGAGGAAGAGGAAGATGAGGAGGAACTCATGAATGTGTTGGGCAGAGACTGGAGAGCCAAAGGAGCGCTCGCGTAGCCTCAAAGCTCTCTCCGGACCTCCCAGTGAAGAACTGGTGCTTAGAGTTTGTTCTTACCGTCTGACGTCTATTTTCTTACAGCTTGATATTAAATCTTATAATTTCATGGAGTTTGCACAAGCGTAGATGACAGGAATGATGTCATGTTTGTACCCTCACAGCATCGGCTGGGGCGATTCTCAGATTTCTGCCCTCTCGTGGCAAAAAGACAGAATCCTAAAACCTCTCAGTCAAACTTCAAATAAGGAGCCCGATATTGCGTCCAGAGTTACGCTGCAGTCAAGCACGTTTAGAGAAAGGAGAGGTACGACGAGCCGCTCCTGTACTGTCTTTCCTAAAATACATCTTCATCTGATTGTTGCTCCGTTTAAGTGTAGAGATGTTCACGGTGTTGTCACACACCTCAATGCTGTAACTATTTGTTCCACGTCAGCTGAATAATGAAATAATAATAAAATAAAAACATTGATGAAAATAAAAATGCCAGTCAGACGTGAATATCTTTTACGTGTGATATGAAGACGGTACGTTCAGCTCACAGCCAAAACTTTTGCTAACTTTCTTTCGAAGGATACAAACACGGCGTGTGTGTGTGTGTGTGTGTGTGTGTGTGTAAACGGAGAAGATTATGTCCCAGTGCAAGAACGTGAAGCGCAGATGCACGAGCTGTACCGCTTTTTTCGCTAGCCGAAAACGTCGGGCACTGAAAAGCAGCAGAACCTTCATCACGTTGCCTTCATGCTACAGGTTTTGCTTTCTAAGTTCAAAAGTGTATCTGCTTGCATCTTCCTTTCATCAGCGTGCTGTAGTCGTGCCACGTTTCCTGCGTGTTGCTAGTGAAAGGTGGTTCGTGTAGCACGTTTCATTTCTCACCCGTGTGATTCCTGCTTTTAGTGACGCGGCGGCAAAGAGATGCAGAAACCATGAAGCTTTCTGAAGTGCTGACACATTTGTAAACCTGTTCATGTGAAGCATACACGTCCATGTACAAGACGTTACCATGGAAACCATAAGGTATTAGAACAAGAGCTTTAATACCAATATGCGATTTGTCTTACAGCAGAAATGACCGTCGGACCTACAGGTACAGAAAATGAATCCTTCTGTCCAATCAGCTTTGAGACTTCAGCAGTGCTGTGGCTTTATTCCACTGGCCTTTACTAAGCTGATCTGATTCACCTGCTGTGACGTCACTTTCCATGCTGTCCTGTATGAACGCCAACATGCTATTTTTACATCCAGCAAGACAAAAAGAGAAGACGCTGAGAACGGTTTCGGATAAATTAGGCCTTTATACATGTCACGTTAAAAAGCAACATGCCGAGCATAAGTGCGTTCATTATGCTGATGTACAGTGCGGAATATTTTACACGAGCAGGTTTCCTGAACATCAACAATCATTTATTAACACAGGAAGCCGATAAAAGTCCGACCTGAGCATCGTGCTTCGGGCAGCGACACTCGGGCGAATACACGGATCATACAGAATATTTACATTGCTAAACATGGGGGGCGCACAAACTTTTGAGTACGGCGTTTCACATTGAGAAATTAGATTAATAATAAGCCCTGCTTCATTTCCACAAACTAAGGTGAGGTTTCAGCACTATTTTGTTTTAGCGTTTTCGCACTCACTGGGCGAATTAAAGGTGCGGTATGTCATTTTAAAAAACATTTCTACGCGTGTAGCGATCCCAGATTTTAAAGATGCTCTAAAAACATCATGATTTGCAGCATCACCATGCAATAGATTTGCGCTCTTTCGTATATTTCAGGCTTCTGATGATCTTCTTCCGGGCTGGGATGTAGCTCCGCCCCCTGACCTTCCTTAAAAGGCAATGTTTTCTTTCTACACTTCCAGAATTAACGCTTTATAAACGGGAACGCGATGCTCGGGTGCCGTTCTGTTCGCAGACCGAGCGGGAACTACGTCTTTTTTCTCATGACACGCCAACTTGAGGCCTCCTGAGAGTGTCCGATATCACAAGGATTGTTTTAAGTTTGCGCGCCCCTGCTTGAAGGTGACTGGAATGTGTGTGAGACGTTAGCGTCAGAAAATACATACATGCCTAATCAGTGTTTCATTCACTACCTGTTAAAGTGAACGTTCGCCTGAAAACAGCGTGAGTAGCTAGAGCTCCAGCCCGAAACGGCGATGATGCTGAAGAAGGAGAACAAATAAACGACGTATTAGCGAGGACACGCGCACGTTTATTTGAAGGGAATCTCTCCGGCTTCATTCGCACTTCTGATTGATGTCGACTGCGTCACGAGAGGTGGCGTTAATCTCGGCGGCGAGAACGGAGCTCTAGCTACTGCTTCGGCTGGTTTAAGGTTAAGCATCACTTTCTTTTGCTGAACCTCGTCCTTTATACGTTACTGCATTATACACACAGTAACGCCTCGTATAGCCAACAAGCCTTAAGTGTAATACATTATTGCTACATTTTGCTAAATGCACAATTGAACAGCGTGTTAAATAATTTCCGACGTTGCCTCCCGGGTTACGCCTAAGAGTGAGAGGAATGTGTATTGATCCTGTACAGAAAAGAAAAACCAAACAGAAAAACCCTTACAAACATTTTAAAACGACGCAGATCCGGGAATTCTGACGCTAGGTAGCAAAATTACCGACCGGAATCTCTAATATACGTGTTCTGACTGAACACGCGTTCGCAAATTAAACAGCCGTCCTGATTATTAATAAAATCGCACCGCTTCGTCGGGGGTCCGTGACGGCGCTGTAGACGGGTTAAAACTGAGCTGCGCTCGCTGAGGCGCGGGGGCTGACGTGCTTGCTCGTAGCATGCAAGAGGTCGTTTCATTCGCTGCGGGGTGACGGTTCAAATCTCTCCGATACTGGTTTACAGGAATGAAAGAAAGAAAAAAAAAGAAAAGATGTCCGCCACCGCTAGGACAGTTAACACCGAGGGCAGCGAGCGCCTCGTCCTCCTGCTGTTCCTTAACGGCTCAGTCTTAGTGTTCTCGGCTGCCATTGGTCAACGGAATCCTCAGAGAGAAGCGGCAGCCCGGAGCTCCTCCAGCGTGTACCTGTGGTCCCGATCTACGTCGTACGGCTCGAGGAGGCGGGGATCCGGGGTGGAAGCGCCGAAGATCTTCCTCAGCTCCTCGTACGTCACGCCTTCGGCGCGGTCCTCCAGCTGAGCATGCACGAGCCTCGCCAGATCTGACGGAACACAGCAAGAAGATCCACGGAGATGTTCAATCTACTAGACATAAAAAAAAAGTATATACTTCTGGACAGTTCTAGAAAACTGTAAATAGATCAGCTAAATCCTCTAATTCTCGAGAGGCCCGATCCTGTTCCAGCAGGACACAAGGTGCACAAAGCCAGCTCTGTGAAGGCATGGTGTGGAGTGGAAAGAGCGCTGTGCAGAACAAACACAAATCCCCTCAGCCATGCTCATTCTCAGAAGAGTGGGGCTTATTATAACAGCAAAGCGGGGATAAATCTGGAACGGGATGCGTATGGACGGGGCGTCCACATACTTTTGGCCATACAGCCTATGAAATACCTTCAGCAGAGCCGACTCCAGGAAACGTGAGCGTCGGCGGCGTGGCCGCCTTCTCCCTCTTGGACAGGTTCTTGGCGAGGAAGCGCCGATGGCGAGAGTTGACGGGACTCGAGGGCGTCGTGGACACTTGTGGAAAGTGAAAAGAGGACTCGTGTGAGATTTAGCAGACAGGCGATCGGCACAACAGTCAAAGAAAAACAAAAGATCCATACTGCCTTCATCTGCTGCTCCTTCTTTCACGGTCCTGCTGTTGTCGTCCTGAGCCACCGTCAACGAAGAGTCCTAAATAGAGACACAATCTTTTAGGTACTTGTAAACAAACGTAGAAGTAAAATGTAAAAGTTTTTAGCAAGAAATGTAGAAGTTATATAAGCACACACTCTGGGCTGGAAGCTTGGAAGCAATGCTAACCCTGCGAAAAATTCAAGAAATTATTTTACTCCTCGCAAGAAAGAGCTGCTGTTAGCCAGGAAGTGGATTATCTTCCTAGAACAGTACATCCTGAGGTATTTTATTCCTCTTACAGCACAATCACGCAGACTTTCCCAAGGTGGAAAAACCTGCTGACTGTTACAAATTACATAAATGTGAAACATCTCCACCATGTAAACAAAACCACACCATTAGCATGATTGTTTTCCTTTGTTAAATAACACCACTAAAATCTGTTAATTATTCACTTTAAGTCCCTGTGAAGGAGCTGTTGCTATAGAAACAAAAACGACCAATCAGAATCAGGAATCCAGCAGCGCTGTGCCATATGCAAAGACTTCTTTCTTTCTTTCTTTACCGCTTCAATCTTCTGTACGTTTTCCCCTTTCTTCTGGTCCTCGATAAAAATCTGTATCATCTTTACATCGTGCTGAACGCTAGTAAGTGTGCTCCCTATTGTGGCAACACTCTGCAGGGAAAAAAAGAAAGAAAAAAGAACAAAACCATTAGGTTTTAGGAGCACAGAAACTTCCTGAGGTGAGATGAGTAGTGAGTGTTGTCTGAGCAGGTTTGTACCTTCTGCAGCTCCTCTACGGTTGTTGGGAGAGTAATTAGATCCGACGCTGATTTAATGTTCGCCTTCAGATGGTTAACCGCAGAATCCAGCGTGCTTATCTACACGGAAAGAAAACACATCAGTGTTGCTGTAAGTAACGGATCACGGCGATGCACAAACGCTACACTGTACACTGGTCTGTTCACAACACTACAGCATGAAGGAGTCATAAAGCAATAAACCAGTTTTACTGCAAGTAAACAACTTTACATGATGGAAATAATATTGCTGACTATGGAACAGATTTGACATTTTGATCGAAGCACTGATCGTCGAATGTTGAATCATTGGCTTAAGAATCAAATTGTAATCAACAGTTTCAGTGTCGAATGCCGAATCATTGTAGTAAGAATCAAATTGTAATCAACAGATTCAGTGTCGAATGTTGAATCATTGTAGTAAGAATCAAATTGTAAT
>JAQQZR010000001.1:3610450-3624830 GCA_030068235.1 Notoglanidium macrostoma
CACCCCAAGATGCTGGGATTGGCTCCAGCTTCCCCGCCACCCAGACGGATAAAGCGCTATAGATAATGGATGGATGGTATATAATAACAAGTTTAATGAATTAATTGGCTAATTGTGAATTATTATGAACGTATCTGTTACACTACTTTTAATCCTACTACTACTACGAAGAAGAGTATCGTTTCTGTCAAATCAACGAAATAATATGTGAAACATTTGCAATTACAATCCAGCCCTCTCACCTCGTCACATTAGCCAGCACTCGCTCACCTGTCCTTGGTTTGAGGTCAAAGCTAAAGGTCGCTTTCATTTCATATAGAAAGAAAAGAAGCCTGGATTACTCAGATACTGAATTATTGATGTCTGAAGTATTGAGAAGTATCTGCGAACCAGGATCTAATTTCCTTTCAGTCTGAAGCGCATGCAGGGGATAGAGGCGCAGTCTGTCTCGTACCGTCACTCAACCCATTAACTATGCCCAAACAAAGCTTTCAAACTGACAATGATGAAAAAATGACGGCTTGTGTTTTGGAATCGGATCCATCGTGTGCGATGCCAAATATAGAGCAAGAACTAAAAGTGCTGAAAGTTTCAATTGTAAATTGAATCGGTTGTCCCTCAACCTCCTTCTCCGAAAATCCGAACACGGTCAGCGACGTCCTCAATCCGTGCAGACCGTGAAACATTGTGATTACCAAACTCGTGTCAAAACTGTGACAAAGTCCGAAAGGAAAAACAGACCGGCAGTGAAAGAGGAAAAGCAGAGCAAACAGAGCATAATTCCTAAATAGCAGGAGGCATAAACCTAAGCCGCAAATGCTTTTCTAGCCATCTGGAAGCGTATAAACTGTTAAAGAGAAATGACATTAAAGTGTGATGGCTGTGTCGCCAGCTGGCTGAAATCAACTAAACAAGTAACTTCTAATGAATCGAAATCGTCCCAAACTAAATAACCACCGCAGCAGATGTTTTGAAACCCAAGTTAACAATTTAAGCATTAACGTAGAAATGAGAATCAAACAAAGTCACAGTTTGCTGTATCATATTGCAGAGCGTATGGACATTAAAGTGTGGTGTAATGGAAAGCTTCAGTTCAGCGTTTCGGCGTCTCGGTCATGCTGAAGTGGTTTGAGTGATCAGATTTAAATCTCTTTTAAATGTGTCTTGGCTGTGCTTTCGTTCTACTGTGAATAATCTCCATCCGGATACAATCCTGATACTCATGCAAAGACCCCAGTGTAAACAGGAGCCATGATTAGGGTTGACGTGCAGTACGTTGTCTTAAGGAACGGTGTGCTGTGAAGGAGACTGAAATCAACTGTTCCCTGTTCTGATCGGTCGACTTTCTACAACAGCGGCTCTGAGAGCAGTTCCAGCTTCGACGCGTATGGCAGGGTTGGATTAATGATATCACAGCGCTCCGTCTTCTAACACATGATCTTTTTTTATAGCAGCATACACAGGGACTTGTTTGGACTGGACTGTGGAAATGGTTTCCGCTTTATTTTCCGTGTTTATGGAAGGAGTCAATGTCTCGTAATGATCCGAGGTTAAGTTTTCCAACATGGGAAAGTCTTTCAGACAGAAGAGTTTCTGGATTCCGGGGAAGAAAGAGGCCGCCGAGGGAACGAAGTATAAGTAATAAGATGAATTGACATTGAAAAAGTAAGGGAGTGCGAATTTAAGTGTTTGGATGTATGATATGGTACCTGGCGGCCACCGTACGCCGTAACACGCGCTTGGAAAGGGAGGGGGCTCAGGGGGGTGAATCCTACATAGTGGACCTTTAGTGGATGCAATTATGTTTATTGAACAGCAGATGGCAGCAACATGCAGAAGATTTCACACCCTCCAACAAAGATTATCCTAGTCATGTGATCTATCTATCTCTTAGTCGAAGTCACATGTCACTGCATTTATGTGCAGAATTTGCATTTGTCTTTTCCAGTTATTGTAACCCAAAATGTGTAAACTTTTAAAATGTGTTTATAGCCTGAAAAGAACGGATGCGGTGACGTGATTAACCCAAACGTACAATGTACAATGTCTAATTATCTACATCTCTCTTCTTACTTTCTCCAGAAGTATACACTGAATTAACTATTAAAAAGCTGATTAAACGCAAAAATAATATTCGTCACGGCTCACCGTTTACGTGGATGAGGTCGGAGTCGGACGCAGAATGCAGACCACAGAGATACGTCTGGCCTTCACGCGGCCTACATTATCCTGTACGTAAATGTGTACTTAGAGATATTTTCGATTTTGGACAGGGTTTAATATGTGTAGCATGAATCATACACCATTTAAAGACAAACATATGTCTTAAATTAGATCATTATTAGTGTATACTATTGCTAGATATATATATATTTTTTTTTTGCAAGAACTTTCATGTTGTCTTTTATCATTTCTGTGAGCACATGCACGTGGTGTCGCTCAATCCAGCAGGTTTCCTTAGACACCCGATCAGAGGAGACGCTCGTGTCTCTGTGACAGCAAAAACAAACGACACGGCCCGCCATTGACTCGCCTGTCAATCACCGCCTGTGAAGTCTCCAAGCTCCGCCTCGAGAAAACGTATTCAAGCCTGTCACCAGCTAGCTTCAGCTACTTTCCACCGTAATGCTTGACTGTAGCTTTAAAAGGTGCGAAGGTGTCTGCACGTGATTATTTATGCTTGTCATAACGAACTTGCACTCGCACCCCCACACGCCATCTATTCCCCCAGTAATACCAGCAGCAGTTCCTTGACAGTGACAGCGGTGATGCATGTGCTAAGTGGGTGTCCTCACTCTGTCAGCGCTCAGGTTCAGCTCTCTGGAACACTCCCTACGGCGAGCTTCTGCGCCGGCTCACTTTATCTCGTCTCAGCCAGAATCTATCAGAGCTCTGTGGGGGTGGGAGCTCCTGAAAGCCCTTTATAAATCCAATCTGTGATAGGTTTCACTGAAGTGTTTATTAAGAAAAAAAAAAAAAAAAAAAAAGGCACATCTAACAAAGCTCAAGGCTCTGGCAAAGCCTCCTCAGCAGGACTTGGCCCGTTCAAAAGACGCCCCGTGACGTGCCTTCATCATTCCGTTTTTCGGGGTGGAGGATGAAGAGGAGGAGGAGGATGAAGAGGGCGCATCGAGGTAGTGGGGGAGGCATCTGATTAAGCACAAACACTTGTTTTCGCACTTTGTTCGCCACGGGGGTCCTTTTAGGCTCCTCGAGACTGATTCCTCTGTCTGGCAGAAGAAGTGCTCAAGTGTCTGTGATGAATAGAAACCGCGAGGCCGGATCGCTAATTAAAATGCTTTTATCTGATGCGCATTTGTCAGCGTAGATCATCACGGACCGGGTGGCGTGTCAGGCCTTTCCCGCGGCCGTACGTGCGCCACCTGGCTGAGCCTCATGCCACTGTGTGTCAACTTAGAGGGTAATTCTTTCCTCTAATAGCGCAGTGTTGTTGGATTCTCAACTCTGATTGGCCAGGAGGTGTTGAAGTTTCGAGAACGCAATTTTATACTGCGCACTATCTATATCTGCTATAAATAATTCCAGGAGGCAGTCTAGAAAGAAATGCAATAAAAATGGATTAGACCATAGCTTTGGGAGTCTGAGAATTTCACCAAAAGACGAGACCTGTGGATAAAACAGTAAAACTCTGTTCATCTTCTTCTTCTTCTTCTTCTTCTTCTTCTTCTTCTTCTTTCCTTTTTTTTTCTTTTTCTCGTAAATAATTAACATGTATGAATATTATATGGGATAAATCCACACTTACTTCTCTGTCGTCCCATGAGGCGGTCACACGGAAGGAACGCATATTAAAGGAGAAATCAAAATGACGTCTCATTGAAAATAAGCCCGATATTAGATATTTATGAAACGTGCATGTATCTGCTGTTCGGTAAAACCTTTTCATCTTTGTTCCTGCAAAAATATGACCACCTTGGGGTGCTGTGTGTTCATAAAATAAGCTCAAAGAGTCATAAGTGTATCAGTAATACAGTAATCGATTCAATTTCCCATGTTTTCTTTCATGCTTCCGGGCTATTTCTGATGCAGGACCGGTTCGCTCTGAGACCGAATCAGTGAATTTAGGACGTCGAGTCATGAAAAATAGATGCGAGCCAGAGACGCGACGTGAAAGATGAAAAGGTAAAGCGTGCTGTTATTGTAGGCGTCCGGGGAGGCCGTTTTTTTGAAATTTCCCATCATCGCATCTCATCTGAAGAGGCTCGATAGAATTCAGCGACGTGTCATTCAGCAGAGGGCGAGCTGACGAGACGTCGCCGACGCGTTATTGCCTCATCGCGTTTCTTATTCAGATCACAACATCCACTGAGTGTGTGCGTACGTGTGTGTGCGTGTGTGTGTGTGAGAGAAAGAGAGAGAGGGGATGAGTTTTCTTGCGTCCCTGTAAAGCAGATCATTAAATAACGTTATGCCGAGTCGATCGGCTTTTACCTCGCTGATCGACTGGTTCATATCGACGAGCGACTTCCTCTCATAAAAACGCTCTTATCGTGGAAGAAACGACCCGTTCATGGAAATAACGGCGTCAAGATAAGCATTTCTGTTAGCGCATATTCACTTGTGTTACTGAGTAGAAACAAATGAACGCTGAGACTGATCACTTCTTCTGTCTGGCTTATAAATCTCACTCATAATTATACACCCGCTTTTCTTTGATCATGATTCCGTCCTCTGACAAATGAAGCGTCTCGACAGCGCCGAATTCAAAACGACACAGTCGGTTAGGATCGATTTGTTTGTGTTTTTAATAACCCGCGAATGCTTCTGATGAAAATGCTAATGTGTTTGGTCGTAGGTGGATGTTTAATGATGTAATATATATATATATATATATATATATATCATCCTTGGTCATTTGTTATTAAAGTAACAAGACAAGAGCAACATCTAAGATGTTTTTAGTTCGACCCAATACTCATGTTCGGATCAGAATGTTCTTGTGCTTATGATTCTTCACGTCATATGCAGTAGTGCTGTGGGAGGTTAAAGAAGAAAAAAAACAAAAAACAAAACCTTTCTCATTCTAAGCTTATAAAAACACAAGGATTCGTAGTTACAGGTAATTATACACTAACGACCACACACTTTCTGCTAATAGAAATCCTACACAGTGGACCCTTTAACAACTGGGCAGCGTTACAGAAACGCAGATGTAGATTGAGCTCCCTAATGAAGCAGCCAGAGGCGACCGAAACACTCCTCGAGTCAGAACCCTTGAAGGGAACCAGACGCTAACCGTCTTCTAAGTGACACCTGAGAGTAAAAATAGAACTTTCTACAAAGCGTGTTCGCTGTGATCGTATCGTGAGTACGAGTCCTGGGACGAGCACAAGATGGCCTTAATGATTACAGCGGCAGCACTGAACCTGAAGGTTTAAAATATTTCCGTGTGATACGGCCCACAGCAGCAAGAGTGAGCGACAAGTGCAGAAACTCCGAGCAGAATGAATCAGGCAGATCCAGAGGAGCGAGATGAGCCACAGCGCTACAATAGTTTAAAGATCAGGCACCGGCATCGCATCAGGCAGCAGGAGTGCACATACAGCTCGACAGACACAGAGCGCGCGAGAGAGCGAGAGAGAGAGAGAGGACAGATTATCTGATATGCTCTTGACCTACAGTGCTATAAAAGTGAATACATTGTGAGAGAGTGTACAACTAAAAGAGAGAGACGGAAAGTAACGCAGGCATGAGGGCATCCCGGGACATGGAACATCCTGCCACTTCACCATCAACAAACCTGAGTGAATGCTTTCTTTTTCTAGAGCCTTCAGTTATTTTGGTCCTTCATTCCTGCTGCTTTCAGTCTCTATAACTCATCCGTTGGCTAGGCACACTGACACACACAAGTTACTCACGTATAACACCACCAAGTTTTACTTAGCACATTATCTACCCACCTCGGACTGTCTACATCTGAGCATTTCCTACCTCAGATTTATATGTCACAGATGATCTGCCCGTCTACATTATCTATATTGTTATTGTTTTATTATATTTATCGTCACCTGGGCACTTCATCGCACGCGACACTATGTGGAGCTGGCTTACTTAGCAATGCACTTCCTGTGAATGAAAAGAAGAAGCAAAACAATAGAGCCCGTCGTCGCTGTCCGCACTTTATTAAGACGTCATCGGTACGTGAATGAATACGTGCTTCGTTTAGTGCGGCCCAGGACGCATTCCTGTACGCACCGCTAAAAGAATGTGGCCATGAATGTGGTCCGAGCGATCGGATCACAACGCGTCTCCGGGACACGTCGGACCCCATTCACACCTGTTCACACGGCAGGCAAGAGTGACCCAAATCGGATTTACCGACCAAACCTGACAGCAGGTTTTCAATATCTGACTTCAGTCTAAACAAGTTCGTGTTCTTGGTTCGTTTCAATTTTTCGAACTTTTGACTCTTAGGCTCTCGTCCGACCGCATTCGCTCGTTTCTTTCGAGATCTGTTCAAGCACGGAGCTTTTGCGATACATGCCTTCCAATCTCACTCATGACCAATATTCGCTTCTCGTGAGCTGCTACTGTCGAGCAAGACACGCCCCTAGGGGCGGGACATAAACGTGCTCGGGTGCATTTAGGATCTGGATCTCCAGGAGTTTCTCCTAATATGACATTTGTTTTTATTTCAAATCCTAAACTGACGATGGAAGATCAAATTCAGTGTATACGCAAGTGTCGCGAAATCCAAAACTGTCAGTTTGAGCATTCGTTGTCGCATCTGGATTTAAATAAATAATTGCCTAGACGTTCGGCTCACCCTGAATATCATCGATAATATCGCGTTGGTGTCTTGCCAGGTGAAAAAAAGCTCTGCTTTCAGGAGCACTTTAAAGAATGAGACATCTCTTTAGTCAAATAGAGCCATCACAGGAGTTTAAATCCTTGCGTATTGTATGTTCTAGTGGTTCCTCTTGTAGCTTTTGTGGTTTTGAAAGCATCTGGTGTAATAGCAGAAAATAACTAGGCCGCCAATTGCAGTGGTTCCAGCCGGAGGCTTTATGGACTTTGAGGCATGCATGGCTACGGTTCAGCCTGATTAGGTTAGACTTTTGCAGGCAAAGTATTTTTTGTTCCCACAATAATGCCTGATTCATCAATGTCAGGGTCAGGCGTACAAGCCCACAGCAATTGCGCTTTGATGAATCGCTCCTGATCCAAATTGACATGCATGCCGAACACGGCCGTGAACTATCTGAACATAGGCATCAAACTCAATCATCCTGTGCCGCTTTCGGAGAGATGAGTTAAGGCCCGATCCTCACCTGAAGCCTCCCTACAGGCCCAGAATTAGCTGGGAACTAGACACTCCTCGAGAAAGGGCACATAAGAGTATCACTCGTAATGTTGCACAGGGTTATGAGATGTGCTTTAGTGCTCAGCGGAGAACCGTAGGCTATTCAGTTGATGGAGGATCATGAATTGAGGGCACGTCGGAGATTGTGAACTCTCCCCTCGGAGCCATAATCATTCATATTCTGCCTGATGCCCCTCACACGCTCAGGCGCTAAGCTTTACTCATGCACACATAAACCCCTGTGTTTTACTCCAGCGCGAATTCAGACAGCACTTTAATCCTCTGCAAGAGAAACACTCCGGTAGCCTTGATGTGGAGAGACAAAAGCTACACAAACGTACGCTGTGAAGATGAATCAGAGATTTTGTTTTCATTTCTATGCGCCCGAATCAGGTTCATCTGTTACATTCAAGCTAAATGTGTTTTTCAGGCACTTTTGAAAAGTACCAGGGACAGGAATGATTGGCGTGGGGGGGCGTGGGGGGGGTGCAGGGGTAAAAAAAAAAAAAAAGAAACCAGGTCATTTTGCACTGAAAGTATTTCTCGAAGCGTCTTTACTCGTCCCTATGAATCGTGTTTCACGTAAAAGAACGCCTGCCATTATAGTCTGCGTTTAAATCCATACCGGCTTTGAAAACACTTCCAGTAACCACACAATGACGGACGCTTTGAAAATCTGGTTGCTGCGGTTTACAGTACATCACCTACACCGTGTCTCCGCTGAGCTCGTTAGAATCGGGAAAGGAAATGTGTAAGCCGTTATAATGACCGATGTATAAAGCCTCCCTTTATGTATAAGAGGAATTAAACACTTTCGGAGGGAAAATAACCAACAATGGGGTGGTGTGATGCGGTCAGGCTTAAAGCAGCGGCACTGTTATCACCTGAATGATTATTAAAGTGTTTTATTCCTCTTATACCACATAGATTGCATGAATTTATTACAAAATGGCACTTTTTATCTGTTTATAGTTACCTTTAATGTTGTGAAAGGTCCACAAGGCATCACCCTCTTTGGATTGTTGATCACGATCTTCTGATCTAATTCATTTCACACCATAAAGTGACGACCCTGGAGATTCCCTTCAGAAATGTTAAAAGAACGTATCGACGCTATTTTAATTCCTTTATGCAGATCGCCCGACGTACAATTCCCCATGCGCGCACTGAAACGAACCCGCGGTTCAGATTACCTGTCAGAGCTGCTGCTCTCCGAAATTAATCAACACCTTCTGACCAATCGGAGATTTGAGCTGTAGTATAAATTTGCATATTTCACGACATAACGTTTCCAGTAAATAAATCCTCCGTACCGTGACACGGACCCTGCGTGTGATGAAAAGCAGGATGCTCGCTTGGGCGGCGATCATTTATAGCCTTGATTTTTTTTTATTATTATTTTTTTTTCATTTGGTTCAACAAAATATCGGATCAATTTCTCTTGCGAGACGTTATCAAATTTTGACCGGTTTCGAAGAGCGGCGAGGACACGTCCCCTGCGTCGTCCATTCCGATTCAAATGCATATTTCATTAGATCTTCTATGGAAACTAATTTCAGCCCACAGACTGTATTTAAAGTCTTCCTTAATAAATACGACCTCAGTGGACTCTTTTTGTGTCAGTAAATAAAGACCTTCGGCTCATAAAGCTGCCTCGGCTTCACTGATTGCAGCATTCATTTTTCATATTAATAAATATATAAGCGTCAGAGCTGAGAATATATTATTAGATGGATCACTCTGGATGTTTATGTTCTAACTCTTATGTCTCACTTGATTTGTAGTGATTTATACGACACCGGAAAGCTGCTTCATGTTTGCAGTGTCGCAGCCAACGAGACAGCGAGGCGAATCCTGCTCTTACACACCAGGTACATACTGGAGCCCGTCCTTCTGACACGCATGCAACACTACAGGCAAGGACACGAGGTGGATTGTTTTCCTAGAACAGCATGTCTCGTCATATTTATTCCTGTTACATGACATTCGTTTGCCCACGTTTACCGTTTTTATGCTGTATGTTAAAAAAAAAGCAGCATCTGTTTATAATCACTTACTTTACAGCAGCTATAAACAGTTTTTCCACCTTTCTTTCTCTCTTCTCATATTCGCATGATGGGTCTTAAAATTGCACAGCATATGAATATTGGCATTTTCTAAATAGTAATAGTACCTGAAATGAAAATCTTTTCATGCGCAAATTGTTAACATTCAGGTCTAAGAAGAAGAAGAAGAATAGTAGAAACAAAAATAATACAATAATTCATTAATAAATAATAACACAAGAGTGAACGCTGCATTTCACATACAACAGTGAACCTACTTTTGATTGATCGATCGATTGATTGTAGGATTTTTTTATCGGAAATTTTTTTCAGAGACCTGCTTGTCTATTCTAGTGTTTATCCTGAATAAGGTTAAGAATAAGATTGACATCTTATTTAAAAAAAAAAAAGAAAAAGGAAAAGAAAAAAAGCTTTAAATGGAGTCCAAAAGGCTGAAACCACTCGCACTGAAAAATAATTGAAAACAAACCGACGGTTTCAGACGTTTGAAATATTTCAAACGGAGAAACTGTATGTTGGATATTTAGTATTCAGTATTCTGCACTATTTCTAGGTCTCTATTGAAATGCAAGCAAATGTATGATATTGAGAATTAGAATTTTCTTAAACAAATTTTATTATTAGTCTCGGCTCATCAGCAAGACAAGTCCCCGTGTGATTTGTCACTATGGAAACGGTAACATTTGAACGAGCACATTAATATAAACGAAAATATTCCATCTCAAAAACGTCCTACTCAAATCACACACCGAACCCTTCGGTAGCCTGCGATAGTGATTCAGTACCACTGCGCTCAGCCACGTGAAGCAAATACGCCGTCCAAAGCCTTTACAGCGAAGCCACGATTGCACGCTTCTCAGATAAACTGCCTCTTTCACATATGTGCCAACATGTTCACACAACGACACGGAGGAAATATTTTCCAGCACGGCCCATATGTTCAGCGCGCTTAATCAACTGCAAAGACTAACGATGCTGAATTTGGTGGCGTGAAAGCTCAAATTCTCTCCATTTCACATTCTTCGGCATCTCAGTTCACACGCTCATGGAAAGCTGGGCAAAAAAAAGAAAAATATTATTACAATTTCTTAAATTTTGCAATCAAACACCGAGATAGTTTCGTATCATACGTTTTATGATTCCGCGTACCAGGAATTTGGCAGCTTTTGTGTTTACACACAAATAAATCGAAACCTGGCAGGAAATCAAACGTTCACATGGGAAAATAGAAAGAGATTTGCAGACGGGTGACAAATTAAAGGAAAAAAGATCGACGTGATGTAAGGTTTTTTGCGCCACTACAAACTGCAAGAATAACTGCCAAGTGCCTTCTACAAGTCTCTGATGAACAGCAGCATTTTTCCAAAAAATTTTTTTTTCCCTCAGTTGGTGTTTTTTAATCTTATGACGGTGATTGATGATGAAAGTCTAATCGTCGCTCCGAGATCTCCCATAGATCTGCGGTTGGGTTGAGATTTGGTGACTATGAAGGCCGTAACATACTATTTACATTATTTTCATCCTTATAAAAGCATTCAGCGAGCCCCCGTGCCTTGTAGATGGGGGCGGGGCCATCCTGGAAAAGGCCACGCCCATTAGATAGAAACCTTGGATGAAGGTGATCAGTGAGAAGAACTGATCCATCTGCATATGTGACTTTTTTTTTTTAATATTTGGACATCCTTAGTTAAAGTGCTGTAGTCTTTTAGAGGGGAAAAAAAAAGACTTTGTCCTTTTAGCTAGGCGTGCATTGTACGGTTTTGACACAATGCATGATTTTGCTGTTGCTGACAACTTTGGCACGGTGGCTAAACAGCAGGAGTCGGATGCTGTTTGTTGTAATGTCTGAGAGGATGAAAGAAGCCGAGCTGTCGGATGTCACAATGAATTTCTGACAATTTAATTGGATATTGTTTAGTGTTAGCAGACTAAAAGCCAGCAGCGACATCAGTTAAATCCAGTTCAGTGACTCCGCCGCTGTCGGTGTGGTGTTCACGTGCTGAGGAATCCACCTCTGGGTTTTGTTTTCTACAGAAATCCAGAACTTAAAATCGGGAAAAATCATTAGAGACCAACGCTGTGCCGTTGTTAACATTTTCAGACATAAAGTTCATCATTGGGGGATACTTCTATATCCTTAACTTTCTTTTAGCCGGGATGAACGCAACACAGGAGGCCTCGACCAATGGAACATCCGCGTCTTCTTTACACTCTGATATAAATATACAGATTAGAAGCCTCGCTATCGTGATCCGGAGGAGAAAGTAACGAGTGAGAATCTGCACGTTCCGACACTTTAGCAAGTGTTTACATGTGTGTACAAAAAAAGGACATTTTTTCAAAAAAGGTCGACAAAACATAATGACTGATGTTATGCGATTAAAGTGGGGTTTTTTCTTCTATTCCAAAGAAACATGGTGACGGATCTCCAAGACCTGATAAGTGTTGGCACGGTGATTTCCATTGCGTCTATCATGTCATGTGACTCAAATGCGGAAACGTGATCCGATTACGATTTCGGGACCACCTCACGCGAGCATGTCAATTTCGACATTTGAGAGCTTTTTCAAAATTAACACGTTTTCTTTAGTCCGCAGTTTCAATTTTTCCAGTAAGCATGCTAACAAAGTGTGGATCGATTCGGGCAAACAGCCAAAATGGGGATTTTTTTTTTTTTTTGATAATACAGTCTAAAAGATAATCCAGAAATATTTAAATTTCATTTTAAGTCATGCTGTAAGCAGCCACTCGGACATTCAGTCTTAACATGTCTGAAAGGTGTGTGAGTTTCGGGTGTGATTTCCTTACACAGTGAACGTCCTGATTCAGTTGAGTTGTTGGATAGCTACGTGCTGTACTGAAATGGTCATACGTCTCCTTCGCTACAGTCTTTTCCATTCAGAATTCGAAGACACGTGCGAAACAGAAACAGATTTCAATTCAGGAAATTTCACCTTTTCACCAAGGGAGCGTTTTATTAAAACGCCGTGTCAAATCATGACTGCATGCACACAGAAATCTACATCATAGACCGGAACGCAGCTATTAAAACCTTCACTTTGAATATTTTCATCTCGACGGCGTAACTAAAAACGACTGACGGAGGCAGGAACTGATGTCAGAACGTGACTGGTCTATTATATGCTCGGCTGAGGTAGAAGTGAGTGACAGCTGTCCGGTCCGAGCTGTACTCGCGTAACGTAGAAACGTTGTAAGTGACAGAAAAAAAGGCACTTAGTTCCTATTTTAACAACAGTGTTAATTTGAAACAAAGTATTTAATATATCACTGATAGTAAATTGGCTAAAAGGGAAAAGAGGACTTTAATTACAGGGCAGACTGGTGGAGAATAGCAGATTCTGGCAGAATAATCAGTTCTATTACCAGCGTGAGCGGCTCTGCCTCGGCCACTGATTCTTTCAAAGATAAAAGCTTTAATTGGAAATCTCTTCAGCCGGCTGTTAGGATCTCGTCTCAGCTACATTTAATATCCACTCTAAAGCTTTACAACTAAATTCCAGCAATGGATTTCATGGCAGCCAGTGATGATGGTGATGATGATAAAGGCTGTGCTCTACTGTACAATATATCATTATCTACTTCCACATGATACTGATACAGTAATATCTACACAGATATATTAGCATAATCAATCAATTTGATGCGCATTCATGTACAACGGTGCCAATTATTTCATCAGGGAAGAAAGCTGACATTTAGGCTTATTTTATTTACTATTTTTTTTTTTTTTATTTAGACATGCTTAACGTAGAATGACTGAGGCACTTTATCAACCGTAATCTATTCCAGAGGCTCAGATCTTTCAAACATGTTTGGTATAATATTACCATCCATTCATCTTCGGTAACCTCTTTATCCTTGTCCGGATGGCGCTGGATCCGGAGTCTATCACAGGAACGCCGGGCACACACTTATTTACAACTACAGACTACTTATCATTGCCAATCCACCTAGCATCATGATTTTGGCGGGTGGGAGGAAACCAGAGAACCCAGAAGAAACCCACACACATATGAGGAGAACATGTGAAACTCTGCGCAGACAGTAGTCCGAGCTCAAGATTGAACCATGGACCCTGGGGCTGTGAGTCAGCACCGCTAGCCACTGCTCTACAGTGTGACCTGCACTATGTTTATAATGATTAAACCTATTTCCTGGCACTTTATAAAATTAACTTGAACATTTAAAATACATTTTGTGTTGCACTGTTTCTGTACGTATCACACTGAGAGGTTTGTATAATGTTGTATGTTGTTCCATGGAGCAGCTGCTCATAGACTCAAACAGCTTAAATCTGACAACTTTAAGGGCTCTTCAGCTTGGGGAAACCTTTAAAGGTTCTAAGTAGAACCACGCTTACGGAGCTAAGAAACCTTAATTATCCAAATAACTCTAAAACAAACAAAATAAACAGAGGAGAAACTGTTTTTTCAGATAATTATGATGATGATGATGATGATGATTATGATGTTGACAACAATATTGGCACTGATAATGATGATGACAATATTGGCGATGATGATGATTATGATGATGACAATATTGGCACTGATGATGATGATGATGATTATGATGATGACAATATTGGCACTGATGATGATGATGATGACGACAACAGTATTGTCACTGATGATGATGATGATGATGACAATATTGGCACTGATGATGATGATGATGATGATTATGATGATGACAATATTGGCACTGATGATGATGATGATGATGACAACAGTATTGTCACTGATGGTGATGATGATGACGACAATATTGGCACTGATGGTGATGATGATGATGACAATATTGGCACTGATGATGATGATGATGACGACAATATTGGCACTGATGATGATGATGATGACGACAATATTGGCACTGATGGTGATGATGATGATGACAATATTGGCACTGATGGTGATGATGATGATGACAATATTGGCACTGATGATGATGATGATGACGACAATATTGG
>JAQQZR010000001.1:3646234-3667751 GCA_030068235.1 Notoglanidium macrostoma
TTGCTGCACACACACACACACACACACACACACACACACACACACACACACACACACATTTGTCTTACTGTGGTTTTGAAGGCTATCCATTAACAATTATTAATTTATTTAATAAAGCTATATTACACCTAAATCTAACCATAAACTTAAGCTCAGTAATCAAATGAAACCCTTTTGCCTCTTTAGTTTAAAAACAAACAAACAAACAAACAAACATATAACAGCTAAATTATTTCCCTCATGAGGAAGGGGAAAACGCCTTCCCCCAAGGCCAAAACGCAGTTATTCATATCCTTGTGGGAACATTTGGTCCACAGCAAGCTATAAAAAACCACACACACACACACACACACACACACACACACACACACACACACACACACACACACACACACACACAAACATCAACCAAGTAATTCTGTAGAAGCTGATTTATTATAATCCTTTATGCATGATGCTATTTCACACACACACACACACTCACACATGCCAGTCGAAGCGTCTTGAACGCTCTAAATTGTTATTAAAAGACCACATTTTAAATTCTCTTTTATTTTTACCGAGGGTGCCAAAAATTCTGGTGCTTTTCTTGTGCATTCATTTCAGATAAAAACATCGTTAAGGCTGTTCTCAGACCTGAAGAAACAAAAGAAATGAGAACTATTTGAAGTATAAGATCGTTTCCAAAACACTTTGAACATCCTACTTAAAATTTTAAGACTTTTACTCTAAAGCACCCTAGAAATGATTATAATAGATAAATAGAGAAATGTTAGAAATGACTTTAATTCATTAAAACAATCTTAGGGTAAGCTCAACAGAAATGTTAAAATCTTTTTACCCACTTTACGCCACATATTTATATTTTACACTGTCCGTGAGTTCCACAAAGATGTACGTTAACTTATTGAATAACCTTTGGTTTTATTTAGTTTGCTCTGAGGCAGTAATAGTGATTAACCTAAACAATATTATTTATTGATTAACAGCTACATTCCTTTATTGGTCCTTATTTATTGTCTGTGTTTTATTAACCATTGTTACTTTTACATTGTGTGTGTTTGTGGGTTTTTTTAAATGTACGTCTTCTCCCACTTAAATGCAGCTCAGACCCTGTTAATATTAATCTGATCAACTTTCTAGCTTGGGCAATAACTTTTCAAGTATGGATGTGTAAGGCTGAGGTCAAAAACAAACAAATAAATAAATAAAAGTGGGACATAAAAAAATAGTACCTTAAATATCTCGATGCAAAATATGAAAATGGAAAACTTTACATTTTTACATGACTCAAACCCGTACTTCATCCTTAGCGGTTGTAGTTTAATAAATGTTTTTGGGAAAAACAAGTAGTGGATGTGAAACTATACCACTTACTATATTATACTGTATTCCTGACCCAATCAAGTATAGAAATAGTGGAAAAGTGGTGTGGAATAAAATGACCGAATGGTTCGAATCCTAAAATGTCACATACGGAACACTACATTACCATACAGCACTGTGTAAAAAAGTATCAGGCATCACATCTATTTAAAAGTATTAGCACCCTGGTTAAAGAAATGGCTATATCTGTGTTCATTCAGCTTAATCTCACACTGAGCATATGAGAGAAATCCGATACCTATGAACTCATCACGTTATGTTTATACCACAGTGAAACAGGAAGTCACGGATGAGCGCTTGCGAGTTCCTAAACACTCAGGTGGAATCTGCAATATATTACAATACAATAGGGAACATTGTTATAGTCAATTGTGGCACATGATGGATGTTGAATCAGTCTGAGTTTCACCTATATAACCTTAAATAGGTTTTTTATTTTTTTTTTGGGCTGTTTAACCATCGTTACCGAGGGCGCCAATATTTCTGACGCTCTGTCTTTTCTCTTGCGCATTCGTGTTCAACCGTTCATTTAGCAAAAGTGTTCAGAGGTGTATTAAACGATAGTGAACTTTATTGAAACAAACGAGAGCCAAAGTCTGTAGAAGCAGTGTGTTTATTTTTTCTTAAAGGCTTGGAATATAATAGCAGCTGACTTTTAAAAAATTTATTTATTTATTTTTTTTAGACTCCATGACGGTATGTCTGAGAAACCTGATACCATTTTAAAGGCATTTTTTTTTACGACACTAGTTTCTTTTCTATTATGTGTGACCCGTTATGGAGTTTTTTTTTATTCTTGTTTACAAAAGCATATATATCACGTACGTATATAAATGTAGATTTGAACTGTGTTCACTTAGATCCTGAAACCTGAACCCAAGGCAGAAATACTAAAGACTTTCTCTCCACGGACTGTATGAACTTATAACTATAAGCTGGTGTGGCATCCGGAATGGAGAATAGTTTAGTCATTTGACGTGACAAACTCGTCACGCTTCAGATTCAGCTTCATCGGTTCTGGCAGGTTTGTGTGAGGGATTGAAGCGCTGAACATTGGCTGCCTTGTGCACTTTAGGCAACAGAACCTCCTGCACTTTTTATTCTCCTTCCTGACCACACTTCTAGTTGAACTCTTTTTAGCTCTACAGTAAAATGGTACCACGTCCAAATGTCACTTCTACTATACAGGGCGCCCGAAAAGTGCAAATCTGCAAAAACATAATAGAGTGGCTGGAAAATGCCTGAACATGTAAAGCACATGTTGTAAATAATAACCACAAAGTTAATTATATGTATTTTCACTTGCTAGACGTCTCAGACATTTTCTACGGTTACATCATAGGATAGAATTATATGTTTTATAAAATATCACGTAAGTTGAATATCTGCTTCTTCAATTCAATTTTATCTGTATAGCGCTGATAACAATGAACATTACAGAAATCAGGGTATACATTTTTCTATGAGCAAGCCAGATGCGAGACCGGCAAGGAAAAACTCCCTGAGACTTCATGAGGAAGAACCCTTGACAGGAAGCAGACTCAAAAGCGAACCCGTCCTCATTTTAAACAATCTCCTTTTCCTTTTTACATTTCCTCATGAATATTCATGAGTATTGCCCTGCCGCCCTGCAAAGAAGGAAATTCGTGTGCAGGTGTACGTCATTGAAAAGTTCCCACCTCGTACACGCGCAAAGGATTGTGGGAGAAGCATCCAGGATCAGGGGTAGCTCAGGAGTAGCACCTTATACATTTGGTTGTAATTTATGTATTCTCAGAGTGTAGTGTGTTCTGATTTCTGATTGGTTCAGCCACATTCGCTCACATGCGTTACCATTTCTATAGTAACAGCTAAATAAAACATTTTATATAAAAAAGAAAAATGTATAATCTTTAATATGGGCATTGTTTCTGTAAGATGTAACATTTATAGAAGGAGTCTCCGGCGTCAGTGCTTGTAACAGTCAGTAAGTTTTCCGTTAGATGTTGAATGGCAAGCCGTGTTGTTTTTGCTTTGCTTTGCAAATCACATCACACCATCCTGTCGTTGATTATTTTCTTATAACCGCGTGCCCTCGTGTGCGTTATTCCTCATCTAATCACTATTATTGCCACAGACTAAACAAAATGAAACAGTATAGCAAATCTACAGTGTAAAGTCGTTCATTCTGTGGATAAAAACTGTGTTAGCGTTAAGTGTAAAACATTAATATGTGGTGTAAGTGCTTCATTAGTGTGATATATTTTCAGCCTTTTCTGATTAGATTTGCTCTAGATTGTTCTAGTAAAGCAGCCATATTCTTAATTCCCTAATCACTTAATAATAAACATTTTTCTATACATACTGCAGTATTTAAATTTAGGTCAATTGGAAAGACATAATATAGATATTATATAATCTTTAATAGTAGCACTGTTTTTCTGAATAATAATTATGGAATAACGTCTGGGTAAGATTTCTCTCGCAGTGCCGTGTTCAATCTTCTCCTCACACCTGCTGGTCTATCAGAATAAAACAGCGTAACGGTGTATCTTAAAAAACACAGCAGGAACAATTTGTTGGTCCTGCCTTTGAGACAAGCGTTTAAAAACTATATAAACAGTCCAAAAGTTCATTCCTTCTTCCTGGTCTATTCCCCCATAATTTAATCAATTGCCAGCACCTTTCCCATACAAGAAAAAGATCAGATTATTAAATGCAGCTGTAAATACATTCATATAAATATGAGAAAAAAAAGTAAATACAACTACTTGAACATGAACATTCACAGAAAAGGCACAGTGCTGTTTTTCCAGGTAGTGTGATAAAAATAATAAAATCATCAGGGCAGAATGAGGTGATGTGGAGGAAGATGAGAACAGCACCATGTTACAGGAGACAGAGAGAGAGAGAGAGAGAGAGAGAGAGAGAGAGAGAGAGAGAGAATGCTCATTAATGTCAGAAACAAATCAGGAAGGAAAAAACAGAGACATGAAAACCACTCAGAGAAGAAACAAACAAAAGGGGTGAGGTACTGTATGACAACTGAAGAAAGAAAGAAAGAAAGAAAGAAAGAAAGAAAGAAAGAAAGAAAGAAAGAAGGAAGGAAGGAAGGAGGGAAAGGAAGTAACAAACAAACACGCAACCAATCTAATGGGGAGGCCAAAGGTTTGACAATGAAGGAAAGAAAGAGAGAAAGAAAGAAAAAGAAATAAGTAAAAAGGAAAGGATATGAGGGGAAAAGATATGAAATAAGACAGCTGACAAAAAAATAAGACAGAATAAACTAATAAAATAAATGAAAGGAGTGAGTGAGTGAATGAAAGAAAAAACTAACGAATGAATGAATGAATGCGTGAAATTACAGGTGTGATGTTGACTGATCGAAACGGACACATCTGATTCCAGTATATGTTTTTATTCATTTTTATTTTTTAGCTTTGAAGCAGAGATATTTTATATAGCTTAATGTTTGTACCCACTTGGTACTCCTCAGTGTTTACATAGAAGTAAGTCCTTCCCTGAGATCATAATGAATAGAATATCAGAAGATTAGATTTAAATAGGAGGAACAAAATAAAAGAAGGACAATAATAACATCCTGCATGGTAATGGAACGCGTGTGAGTCAGTATGCTTCAGTATTTCTAAGTAGACAGAGTGGTGCAGTTTCTCAGAGCAAGACAAAATATTAGCAGAAGGGTTTTTTTTTTCCAGAACTGAAAGAGTTAGAATAATTGATTCCAGAAGCGGAAAGACTAGTCGAGGACCGATGGAGAAAAAAAAGGGGTAAAAATGAAAAGGAGTGTGGAGAGGCAGAGCAGCATCCTCTGGTGAAAAGAAAGAGTAGAGTAAATGTGAGGTGACAGGCCGAGTGGGGGACAGTTAGTCTTCTTCCCCTTATTACCCTAACAATAAGCTCCCTCTCACTGAGCACTCGCCAGGGGTTTAAGACACGACGGCAGGAAGCCAGGAAGTGTCACGCAGAGAGAGAGAGTTTCTTAAACTCTTACCTCATGTAAAATACCAGTTAAAAATCGACAAGAAAGAAAGAAAGAAATCTGTTTTCATATTCAGATTTAAAATGAAAGTACATATCACTGTACCAGATAGTAGGTGTGGTCTATATTACTATGCTGGGAGTGGGTGTGGTCTATATTTCATACCTAAAGTGGGTGTGGTCTATATCACTGTAGCGGAAATGGGCGTGGTCTAAATCACTATAGCAGATGTAGGCATGGTCCAAATCGCTATAGCAGAAGTGGGTGTGGTCTATATCACTATAGCGGAAAAGGGACGTGGTCTATATTGCAATACCAGGAAGTGGGTGTGGCCTATGCCACTATAGCAAAAGTGGGTGTGGTCTAAATCACTATAGCAGAAGTAGGCATGGTCTAGAGCACTATAGCAGAAGTGGGCGTGGTCTATATTGCAATACCAGGACGTGGGTGGGGCCTATATCACTATAGAGAAAGTGAGTGTGGTCCAAATCGCTATAGCAGAAGTGGGTGTGGTCTATATCACTATGGCAGAAGTGGGCGTGGTCTATATTGCAATAACAGGAAGTGGGTGGGGTCTATATCACTATAGAGAAAGTGTGGTCTAAATCACTATAGCAGAAATGTTTGTTAACGTTAACCCTGCCACTATGCCATGTAGAAAACAGTAAAAAACAGCGCTGCTGGAAAGTCATTTTAATTCACAAATTCTAATAGGAAATAGCACTTTGCCAAGCTTGACTTTTGAACCAGACACTGTGGAACTTTCTGGTAAGCCTTCTATCATCTGTCTAGTGTGACTGAGTGTTTCAGAAATAAATAAAGAAAGAAACTGTTATTTAGGCTGCAGTTGACAATAATAGCCATGTAATAATATTTTCTCAGATTTACTTTAGGTTTAACACTTATTACATACCAGAAAGATAGGAATCTTTGCTGGACACTTTATCAGGATCTTATCAGTGCTTCTGGAGCCCTTTAAGCAGCATTTTATTATAATGCCTGCTTGATTGTCTGGGAAAATTTTCTTTTAAGAACATTGGAGGCCGATCGTTTAAGAACGGCAAAATGCACTCGTCATTAACATACAAATGTGTTATAATATTTAAAAAATGTATGAGACAATTGTATTACTGAGAACCCTGCAGAGGTGTGCAGCTCTGAGCACAGTTCATGGTCTCCATGAGCTATACGGAGCAGTGGTGCTTTTGTTCTTTTGTTTTGCATATTCTTTTGTTTGCACAGAAATATGGTAGAAATATGGTTATATCTTTCAGTTCAGTACAGCAGTCAGGCCAAAACTAAATAGTTAATCTCTCACTAGTATCGTGTTATTGAATTTACTCTTTTTTTTAAGTTGCGATGTTCTGCGAGTAATGACTGTGTATCACAGAAAGAAACTGCAAATCATATATACCTGAACATTTTAGGCTGGTTTCGAGTCTTTCTGTGGTTTCTGAGTTGTAGCTAGGGTGGGAAAACCTGGCGTGCTGTACTTTAAAGCTCCACATTAAAGTAAAACCTCATGCTTCATGACTTTTTGGTTTCCAATGGGATCCCAGTCACTGAAGCTGGCAAGCCTTCTAAAACAAAGCCCCTGAATACTTGAATACAAAAAATACAAATGAATACTCTGCCTTTACACTTGTAGTGTGTGTGTGTGTGTGTGTGAATTCACACCTTGTGTAAAATACATAAAATTCAGTTCCCCCTTTGTCATTTGCATTTATCTCAGTTTTAATCATTACCCCTGGTTCCTCCACATGAGTAAAACACAGAAGTGGTAACGTGTACAGAATTCCCAGTGAGCCTCTATCCCAGGCAATGTGTGCAAGATCTGTGTGTCCGGCTGCAGAAGACTGACAGCATGTCTGCTTTAAACACACTCCATAGGCTCTGAGGAGACGGATCTGCCTTCTGCGGAGGTGCACATGACTTCACTCCGGCTGGAAAATGTCAGCCCGCTCCGTGTGTAAAGTGCAGGAGTAAAGAGCCCAGTGTGGGCTGGAATGCTGTCCCATTCACTCTTACTCCTCTAGAGACAGACAGAGAGAGAGAGAGAGAGAGAGAGAGAGAGAGAGAGAGTGTGTTTGTTGTTCACATCCATCACCTCCTGGCGCTGACCAACATCTGACCCATCTGTCTGTAGATAATTGGAAACCCGTCTGCATGACTAACTGATAAGTATCCAATATTTACATTTGCATTCTTGTTAAAAGATTACGTTTTGCCTTTTTGTCGTGGGAATGTGTGGTGTGTTGACTGAAATTAAGCAGGAATGTTCTCTTAACATAAGAAGTTGTTCTGCCTTTACATAAAAGTCACATGAATTTATACATGTGTGTTTTAGACTCTCTATGTTAACGTCTTTTGTGCAGTTTTCACATGTGTGTTTTTTTTTTTTTATTTTCACAAGTGATTTTTTTCATGATTCATTCATTTTTTTATGCATTCATCTTCAGTAAGCATTTTGTCCTGGTCAGAGTCATGATGGATCCAGAGACTATACCCGGGAGCACTAGGAGTGAGGCAGGAATACACTTTGGATGGCTCTCATTCACACCGAGGGGCAATTTTGCTTAATCAAGTGCATACTACATGATTTTCAAAATCACAGAATCACTGACTCTTTCACATGACATGGCGTTAATTACTTGTGATCAGTTGTTTGGTGTTGTAGTATTGTGCATGCCACACATTCACTCAGACACAAGACATAATCTTTCACTTGAAGAGATCCCCACCAAAGCGCACCTGATCCCGCTTTCTCATGAAAATAAATGCCAGAGCTGTCTATCATATAACTGTCACTAAAAATGAGTAGACAAGTAAAAAGAGTAATATGAGAAAATGTGGAGGAAATACTGATTGAGGACATGATTACCTATATACTTTGCAATGGCAGGAATCATGTTGTATGTGCTTTTCTTTTTGCTGTTCCTAATAACCGTTTGGGTATGCCATTCCAAATAAGTTCTTTCAGAACCTTTATTATTGTGCTTACATTTTGTCCTTGTTCTCCTACACAAACAGATTTAAGATAAACTGGAGTCAAGAATCTGCTGTGCATGAGAGCAGATAAATTTGATTTCCTCTTGGGTTCTCATTGGCTGTTTCCCAGTGTTGTATTTGCAACTAGTCACAGAGGGTTTCACACTAGATGATTCATCACTAAGAAAATCCAACCTGCTCAAAAATATCAGAGAAATGATATTGCAATCCAGGATGTTACATGAAATGATGCCTCTGCTATACTCCTTGCTAAGATTTTTTGTCAAGTCAGTGCTTCAGGATACTGGGTCGCTAAGTCAACAATGACCAAGGTGATGAATATTGAACTGATTATTCTAATGGCTCAATAAGATTCTTACCAATGTGTTCAAAAGGGATCTTGATTAGTGGTGGTGGTAGGGAGGTAATGGCGCATTTCGCATAGCTGGCAGATTTACCAACTGACATTTGTGGCATTAAGCACAACACCGATGTACATCACCATGAAATCCCAGCCAGTAAAAGCTACCCATGAGCCAATGTAGTGTTTTATCTTCTCCCGTGGTTCCCTGCCATGGGAGCCCAGTGGTTCTTAGGCTTACTGATGCACCTCTGGGTCTCCTGTCATTTTCTGAAGTGTTCCTGATTAATGGTGAAGTGGGGGTAGGTGATGGTTCCCCTGGCCTCACCACATGCCCACCCTTGACCATAGCCTGGTTAAAGTCATGCCATTGTGTGTCATCATATGATTGCTCTGGGAGAATCAAACAGGGGCATCATTGATGCAACAGGTATCAATTAATCCCCCACCTCTGGAACCCACCGGTCTCAGTTGCTGTCACCTGATGCTCCTGGAGGTGCGTCCATGGCCACAGCTGCACAAACAGTACCTGCCTTCACCTGCCAGCCAATTGCTTAAACTCTGGCCAATTCATTCCCAGAACTACTGGATGGAAAAGGTAGAGACTAATTGCCACCTTTAATCTTTGAATCTGGCCCTTATTTTCAAGGGATATTCCAAGAGTTAAATAAGCACATCCTTCTGAATACACCTCAGCTTCACCTCCCAACATGTATCCAGTGGCTCGCTGTAAATCAGGCATCAATGCGCTGATTCGAAGGTTTATCCACCAAGCCATAATATATACCCCATTGGATACCCTCGGGTACACGATATTTTGACACCTGATTGGGGGAGGTCAGTGGGGCAGTGGAGATCCTGAGTGCCTGATCCACCTAAATCCAAGGACACTCCCCCTGGAAATTCCCCAGCTCTCTGCAGCTCCAGCAGACTTGCCCGGGCCCAGCTCCAACTTTTGGGGGGGAGCAGTGGGGGTACTCTGGGAACAGGGGAAGAAAAAGAGAGCACACATGGGTAAGAGTTAGAATCTGCTCCAGTGCACTGATCTCCACAGTGTGTCAGCATGTTAGACACTTGCATCCGGTTTGCATTCCACCTCCTTGCCAGCGGTGTCGCTGTGGCTCACACCACAGTTTGGGGTAGCTGCATTTTCTGTCAGCTAAGGAGAGTTTTATGTTAATGCTGCTGTAGGGTGATTAATGACTGGAGGAGCTGCACTAGTAAACTTTGATCCATAGATGCATTTCTTTGTTCTCCAGGTTCTAGGGTTTCAAGTACCAGCGTATCAACTCGTGAAATCCCAAGCAGAACGTAGGTTCTTACTTGCAGGTTATAGAAGGATCTATATCAATCTCAATTATGATAACTAGGTGAAACAACTCATTAATTATCTTCCTCTTCTGACCTGCATGTCACTGCAGCATTCAGTAAAACCACACCCCTACCATATTCACATAATTCGCATGAAATGGGAGGGGCCAAATGTATGATAGCTGATAAAAAGAAAGAAAGAAAATTGAATTTCCTTACTTGTTTTAAAAGGCAGAGCGTGTAGCAGATCAAAACACATAACATCACCATCCCCCACCACCGCCACCAAAAAAACCCCACATGGAGGATTGTACCAACTGTTGTAGCGCCATTACATATGCTTTCCCTACTGAGTTTTACCTGCTCATCCTGTTTTACAGATATAACTGTAAGTGTCCTCACAGATATCTCACTGTGCAAGCTTGTAATTATTTTCTGTTCCATTAATTACTGCCAAGTCATTACGTCTCATTATGGAATAATGCTCAAGTCTAATAATCCAGCAAGAAAAGTGTGCCAGAATTTATCTGCATTATCTACTCTGCTTTCTACTGCAGCTCAAAGCAAAAAAAAAGTAATAAAAAAATAAAACTTATTTGTTTGGGTTTTTATTTATTTTTTTTGCCTTTTTTTGCCCTGCCTGTCCACCTACACACATTTGATGAATTATGAACATGTAAGCTTTAGATGATTACTGCCAGACTTGGGGTTGAAAAATAATAGAATGATTAAAAGTCTGAGCGCTTTCTTTCACTTTCGCTCGGAGCATTGAGATCCCAGAGGGCCACTTCAAAAACCAGCCGCTCCATATTTGGTGAAAATAGCACCAAGACCTCACTAAGACATGATGCACATGGGGAGATGCTCAGGAAGTTTCAGAAAGTTCCTGTGATGTTTGAACATCATTAAGAAATTTGAAAGAAAGAAAGAAAGAACATGCTCCATATTTGGTGAAAATATGGTGAAAGACTTTACCACTAAAACACGGTACACATGTAGAGATGAAGCTTTCAGGAAGTTCCAGTGATGTTTTAATATGACAATGAGAAAGTGCTGCCAGGCCTGACCTGATAAAACAGACGCATTTCCCTCCAGTGTGATTCAGGCAGTTTATCTTGTGAGAAATGTAATGCGGGTGTGTTCTAGGCCAAGTTCCCATATTGGTGAATAATAGAGAAGTGGTCCGTATCTGTAATGCGATCCAGTCCACCCACTCAGTGCAATATTCCAGGGCATAATCCAAATTACATTGCTATCACCTTCCATTTCATAAACAGTTAGTAATGGATGGAGGTGTCGCTTATCAGATGGAAGGGTTTTGGTGGCTCGCTCCCAGTTTGTTTAGTATATATTATGGTCTGTTTTACTTAGAGAGCGAGACAGAGAAGCGTGGTTAAGGTGGAAAACCCGGGCTGAGGCTATAAGCGGTGTTATCAAAAGCAGAGGACATGTTCATTCCTGGTGTTTTCATTTCATCTGCAGGGGATTGGATAGCCATTTGTGCTTCGGCCAAGTTCTCCATCCGGAAATATAACTCTCTGGTCAGGACACATTGGCTTGCTCCCTGGAGGATCAAACGGATGGCGGATATAATGATCATCATGATGATGGTGATGAATTTTTTTTCTTCTAAAGCTACAATTCCCTGATCTACCCAATACCTTATTATTATTATTATTATTATTATTATTTTACAATTTACTTAATCCTTATTATTATCATCCACATTTTTCTTACTATTTTAGTATGCAATCTTAATTACCTATTTTTCAAGATTTAAGGTTACTTATATTTTAAGGATCTTTTCATATTATTTTTGAATGTTTTATTCTTGGAATTCCTATTTCATTTTTTATTTCTTTCCTTGTGATGAGAAATGATGAATATTAATTGTATTTTTTCTGAGCTCCCATTCCCTACTTTACCCAATCTCTTATTCCCAATCTATCTATCTATCTATCTATCTATCTATCTATCTATTTATCTATCTATCTATCTATCTATCTATCTATCTATCTATCTATCTATTTATCTATCTATCTATCTATCTATCTTTTCTTTTCTTTTCGTTGTGATGTACACTTGTATTGTGACTGCTCGCTTTTAACATTCAGCTAGTTTGTGTCATCAGCTAGCTAACATTTAAGCGATTAGCCCTAGCTAATGTTTTCATTGGTGAAAGCGGCACTAACTTTTAGTTTTATTAACCTACAGGAACTAAAATCAGTGTGTATCTTTCTTGTACTTTAAACAAATCTTCTATTTTTCTTTTTTTACTTTAGTAAAAATGCTGAGGCTGTACTCTCATGGTAACAACAGAGTAGTGTCAATGGGTGTAAGTAACAACATTATCCACAAAAGCAGCCTTTATCTGAACTCATAAACATATTGCATCCCCTGAACTATCAGTCACAAGTTGGCAGCATGATGGAATAAACACTTCCTGCTAACATTACATGAAACATGTAACCAATGAAATGATAGCATGCGTGATATTATACACTATCCTCCAAGGTCTGCCTTTGAGTTGCAGCTGCAAAATGAGTCGAAAAAGGACAAAATTATCAGGCACACTAGGCAGGAAGCAGCGCAAAAAAAAAAGAGGAGTTGAAGAACGAACAATAAAGAGGTAAGAATCACCATGATTGTGTGAATCATAAAAGAGGTACTGTGTAAACTAAATGATATGACTATACTGTGATGAAACACATCAATTCTGGTGTTAATATGGACAAAATGACCATTTTAATAAAAAAAAAAAATCTGCATTTTATGGGTTGAAAATGGCTCAAGATTCCATCTACATTTCAGCTTTTCTTAGCCAGTTAGGTAGCCAGTTAGCCAGCTAATGTCAGCAGATGGAAGACCTGTTGCCAGCTTATTGAAAGAATTTGCATCTGGTAGGAGCCAGCCACTTAAATTCCTTAATAGAGCTACTGCTTACAACCTCTCCATCTACCTCATCTCAACCAGCCCCCAGTGACCAAACTGACTTAACCTCTCCATCTACCTCATCTCAACCAGCCCCCAGTGACCAAACTGACTTAACCTCTCCATCTACCTCATCTCAACCAGCCCCCAGTGACCAAACTGACTTAACCTCTCCATCTACCTCATCTCAACCAGCCCCCAGTGACCAAACTGACTTAACCAGTGACCCAACCTCTCCATCCTCCATTATCTAAGCTTTCTCATAGGGCTCCTGCACTGTCAGGGCCAGCCCTGATTGAATAATTTTTTAGATGAACACTTAAGTAAAGAATTTGAGTACTTTTCCTACCTCTGCCTTTTGAACAGTGATTCCTTCCTCACTGTTTTTAAACACCGTCTGAAAGTGTGTAAGGCAAACACCTGAGTGTGTACCGAGCTGTTTGACATTCTGAAGGTAAACTCTCAGTTAAAAGGGAGCCTGTGTAATTACGGCGAGGGGGGAGAGCTGAAGGAGCAGCAGGACATTAGAGGAAAGGTGCACGTGGCAAAGCATTTTACAGCTCAGGTAGACAGAGAATCGGCGCCAGCGCCCTTCCCGATCGGACACTTCCACCCTCGTGATTTATTCAGCGCGGCACAAGGTGCCCTTCGAAATGGCGCATCCCAACAATTACGCGGTCACCTTTTTGTGCAGGAGGACTGTGAGTCGAAATTAAGTGCTCGGAAGATGGCTGGAGTGCAACGCTTGACATTTCACGAAAACTAATTACATTTGTCATTTTCAATTCAGATAAACAAACACACCTCTTGGTGTTATTAAGGTGTCGGTATTATCGCGGCAAGCTTTTCATACTTGATCATCACACTCAGTAATCCAAATGCAAAGTACATGAAGCATAGGAATGATCCAAATATTCCTGTTTTTACCTTACAATCTGTACCGTAATGCATGCACTGTTCAGACATAGCAGAGGCCTCTCAGCTCCTAAGTACCTTTCCTGGTGCTAAGACATTGAGGATAATTTACAGGCTGGTCACAACACGTTTCTTTTTCTTTTTTCTTCCCCTAGAGGATCAGATTCTGCCCTTGTTATCTTCTGTTCCCATAAACCCTCAGTCCATAATGACCAGCCTACAAAACCAAGCATATCGCTCCACAGAGGGAGGTGTAAACAGTAAAGTCAGCATTAGCCGGAGAATCAGGCCTGATTGAGGTGAGCTCGCTAATGAAGCCTCATCATGGCTGTCACGCTTGAGAAAGAGTTTGCTCTTTAAAGATCAGCTGCACCCTGCGGTTCTCTCAGCTACCTTGTCTACTCTAAAAAAAAATCCTCTGAACAGCGTAGACAGGATATGAAGTGACATCGCATCAGCAGAAAGTGCGAAATTTATTACTGTATGAATATTCTTAACTATCAGGGAAAGCTGGTAGAACTGGGCAAGCAATTGTCTTTCCTGTCTTTCAAAGAAGAAGACACGTCAATATAAGGTGATATATTATTTGTCCTCTTATTTTGCATGTGTGTGAACTGACAGCAAGAGCACCGTAGATGTTTACACAAACTGCTACGTAGATTTCATTCTAGCCCAGATTGTAGATTTTCAATCTGTGCATGTCAAATAGAGTCTCAGTGTAACGAGTGTGAAGGAGGTGGATTATTTACTCTATGCCTCGAAAATGGCTTAGGAAGAGAAAAAAAAGCAGATAGACTAAACATACATTGTCCAATCAAAGTACAAATGACCCAAAAGGACAGATGATAGAAGCATATATATTTTCTGCAGCTGTGTGTAGTAGTAGTAGTAGTAGTTTGCCTTACATCATACTTATCATGTGCTCGATAACACGTCACGACACGATATAATGCATTGCTCAACCCTAATAGTCTTAAAATTGTTAAGCTCTGGACAGATATTAGATTTATAGATTAGCTTAGATGAGTTGAATAGTAATGACTTAACCCAGACAAACCCCGTCTGCGACTGTGTGTCTGAGTTCCAGTGCTTTCCCCAGCCTGGCACAGCTGATTCAACTTATCAGTTCATTACCAGGTGTGTAGGAGCCGGGGAAAATTATCAAACCGAGCTGGCCCTCAATTAGCCCTTCATTTATGCAAGCCTTAATTTAAACCAGGTTCTTTCCCAGATACAGTCCTGTACAGCTGCCGTACAGTCTGTGCAGTCTCGTGTTCCTTTCCTGCTCAAACGCACCTGAGTCAACTCAGTAAATAGCATGGAAATTAGCAGAATTGATCTGGATACAATTATTCGAGAGCCACTAACTACTGCGAATTTTATTAAAAAGAGCACAAGGTACTGAATCAAAGACCTTGTAAAGATCATTAAAAATCAGCTATTAAAGCTACTAATATGGCAGATTTATCATGTTTTACCCTATATATGACCTGGGAAAGCCAATTTACATGGTGAGGACTGGACTTTCCTCCAATATATAGTTATGAGAAGTACAAAATAAAGACATTATTACTGCATCTTGTTCATTTAAGAAGTACATAAATTCAATTTTTATAAAAGCTAATGCAAAGAAGTTAGAGTAAGATTTCATAACAGAATTTCAGCTATAGTTAAACAAAAGAAGAACGGTCACTCATTTGAATTTCACGACTTTGTCCAGTTTAGCAGCGAGTCGTTTTGGGGACGAAAGAATCGACTCATAAACGAACCGATTCAACAGGATTTAAATCACTAGTCAGAAAACCAACCAAAGTGCTTTTAATAACGACCGTACCGATTTCCTGATGTGCAAACAAACAAACACATTCCTCCATAAACGTTAGTCCACTACTTTCTTTAATATGTTGTTGCTCTAGCCATAGATATAGTGCATTATTTCTAATTTAATTCACAGGCCATGCATTTGCTGTTTACTTTAAAACCCCTCCAGATTATCTATTTGACGTGCAATGCATTAATATAATTAATCAAATGTACGCAGAATGCCCAATACAGAAAAAAAATAAAATTCTCGATCCAGCAGGAAGTTCAGTGGGAAACCTTCAGAAGTGGCAACTCGGATGCCGTCCAAGCCTTTTGATTAGTGATACGATCAGTAGAAAGCAAGTAATAAAAACTGGCAACCGTGATGTAAAAAATGTCACTCCATGCTTCTCTTGATTAATCTCTGGCTCTCAGTCCAGAGTGCCAAAGAGATGT
Organism: Notoglanidium macrostoma; assembly: GCA_030068235.1. Classification (NCBI taxonomy): domain Eukaryota; kingdom Metazoa; phylum Chordata; class Actinopteri; order Siluriformes; family Auchenoglanididae; genus Notoglanidium; species Notoglanidium macrostoma. The sequence goes on from JAQQZR010000001.1 coordinate 3,662,365, forward strand.
CATGTAACATTTGTAGGAATTATAATGAGTGAAAGCCATTTCATTGGATTTTACATGAATGAAAGCATACATGCCCCCCTGATGGTTCCTTTCACTCTGATTTTAACCGGTAATCTTTAGCCATCCTAACAAATCTGCAATGCTGCCATTGTTTTGGCATCGCACCATTATAGCACTCATTATTTTTAAGCGATGTGGGCAAAACAGCATGGGCAAATATCTATCTGAAATATCTGCAGATATACAGTTGAAGATATTGTCAGGTTAAAATATGGGAACCAAACCTGCAGTCCAAAAAATCCAGATGGTTAAGTTTGTTCAAACTGCCAAGACTTATTTATTTATTTATTTATTTGAAAAAAATTTGTGCAAAAACATAATAAAGTCGCATCACCGGAGAGTAAAAGAAAATCTCTCCTGTCATGTCTGTTCATGTCAGAAGAATGAATTGTAATAAAAAGGAAATTGACATTTTTCAAGGTTAATTTTAAATGAAGCATAAATGTACTGGGGTTTTGGAGTGCTGTAGCGATGAAAGCGTTTTCCTTGTCGTCTGGAAATTCAAGCTTAATAACGTTTTTATATTCCTTCAGCCTTGGAGTTATTATTAACTGTAATTGTTAAGTTCATTATTAACACCATTTAGTTCATCTAATGTTGATTAATGTTGGTAATTGCTTAAAAAGATCCATGCAACCTCATTCTTAAAAAGAAAAAAGAAGAGATTATTTAGAAAATTTAGGGAAAAAAACATGATCATGTTGTTATTGGAAAATAATCAATGACCACAAACTGGATTATTTTCCAATAATCGCACATTTAATCTTGTTACACAACAGTTTTTTTTTATTTTATTTTTTTTACAATATTTGCATTTCACATTAAAAAAAATGCATTTTATACATTATATATATATATATAAAGCAAAACGACATATTGTACTTTTTATCAATTTGTAGTTATGTTTAAGATTATGTAATTTAATTTCTGTTTCAGTTAGCGGTCATTCCCTTATCAGACTCTCTCTTTTCCCTTTCTTGCAGTTAATAAGACTAAAAACACGCTGAATGTTACAGAGAAACTGCAAAGCACAAATCTCTCCATCCTGACCAACCAGAATCAAGAATTGAACAGTGCTGGGGTAATTATTTGACATGGATGAAAAAAAAAAGGGGGGGGGGTTTAAATAAATAATGTGGTACAAAAATACATTTTAGGCATCCAATCAACTGCCTGTTACAGTGTGTCACTCGATGTTATGAAGCATTGACAATAACTACAACATTCCAAGAAACGTTTATCGTGACTATGTATAATTTATCACGATATCGATTTTTATGTCACCACACTGCCTGGACCTGCGGCTAATAATATTTAGCAGGCCATGAGGTTGTAATGTTAGAGTACAGATATAAAGAATGGCAGACTATTCCCACTTTAACATGGAGCAAGTGAGATGTGAGAAATGACGCGGTGCTGCCGGGATGTTTGTGTGTCTGTCACTGCCTTGATGGCTACCTGATTACCAAATACCAACACACCCGTTCCGGATGATTGACCAGCATCAGAATGCCAATGTTGCTTCTCAAGCAGTGCCGCGTGACCCGCTACAAACCCGCAGAGCATTACGGTGCGCAGGTGGGAGCGCGTACCGGGGCGTTAATCACGAGTGACGGCTTTGATGGGCGGCAAAAAGCTGCAGTCGAGCATCCATTAAGCACTGAAATATCCCGATGGGGGAAAAGAGCCCGTGTCGTGTCGTCTTTGTTTCACTGATTTTTACATCCTCGATCATCTGTGGCATTAGATCACCTCAGCACTTCCCCTTGTGGATTTATGGCCTGGGCTAAAACCTAATTTACGCCCTAATGGCTCCCCCGGCTGTCGTGCTGGCATTCTGACAGATGCGTTCTGGAGGAGCGTTTCTTATCCCTGTGCGGAAAACCTAACTGATTTGTTCAAATATACAATAGTACACCTTTTGTCGCCTGCAGATAGGAAAGTAATTACTCGAGCCTTTAAGAATGTTTGGCTAAACCCTATCTGGAAGGCGTTTTGTTTTAAGAGATTTACAGTCAGATCTGAGCTGCTGTTGTGATTATGTTTTTCAGCTCTGCTAGTGCTGTGGAGAGACTGAGCAGAGTCAGAATGATCTGCCCCCTGCTAGATGTTTTTCTCACCTTCTTGTTCCATTACAAGTGCACGGCGACCCCCTGCAGCGTAGCCTGTTCCATCAGGCTTACTTCATCTTACCAGGAGGCATGAGATGGATTGACCGAGGCAGCGCCGTCAATCAAAGGCAGACTTTCCGATAACAGCGTGCGCTGGAAAGGCATTGGCATGCAACAGAGACACGGGGATGAACCAGACAATTGTCAAATCAATCAACCTCTGACCCTCCTTCTCCTAAATGATGGTTCGACGTTGCAGCTCGTGCTTTCTCACATCACCGAGTCCCTTCCGTGGCCTTACATCAGCGACGAAAGACAAAAACTTCTGGCAAACTTCAAACTACTCAAACTAGTTCCAAACTCCTGTTCTGTTCCCGATGTAAAAAAAAAAAAAAAAAAAAAGGCACCGCACACAAAAGATCCGCAGGAGGCAGCAGCATTAATTGAGTGCATTAACAATTGTTGATGTAAAAATTATTATAATATTCAACGTCAGTCCTATACCGAAAGGAAACCGTGAAAAGAAGCAATAATTAAAAACGCAGACGCCGAGATTTACGAAAAGCGAAATGAGACTTTTTAATCCAACATGTCAAGTCTGTTTTTCTTAAGTGCGTCCAGCCGGCATGGAGGCTCTGAAAGCCGATATTTCAAACACATTTGTTTGGCATTATGATTTCAGAGTGAGAAAGTAAAAAGAGAGCAAACAGTTCTTTCTATACACCAGAATTCTTATTGCATTGAAAAGCATATATTTTGGAATTCGGATAAAAGCTTGACACGCATTCAAAAGTACTTTTTTTTCGAGCATCATAACATATCACTGGCTTTCAATCACCAAAGAATATGGTTTTCAGGGTCAGTATGAGATTCATGGCGTTCTCAAGCATCCTCACACACAATATAGCTTTTTAAAAACAGCTTCTCTTTTAACAGTGTGCAATTAGCAAAAAAAAAAAAAAAAAAAAAAAAGGACCGAAAAGGAAACAGAAGGGGCTTGTTTTCTGCCAGAAGAGATCGGTGTCACTGTCTGTTCCTGCAGCAACGTTATGAGCTGCTGCATTGGTCAGATGCCAGCATTCCAGCCGAGTTCAGCTACTTTCCGAATGCTCTGAACTGGCAAAGACTTCAATGCAAAGCAACAACAACAAAATCTATTTTGCTGGAAAAATGTCAGGGCTTTTACTTTATTTTAATCTCCCAGAGACGCAAGAAGCTATGATCTAGCAAGGTGATGTTATTCTAGTCTATCAAATATCAAATATCATTATCAGTGTAGATCAGGATTCAGAGGAACTTTAAAATATAGGCTACCTTGTTGCATATTTCAGAAAGCAAATCTGTATGTTACGAATGCATTTTTTAAAATAAGAAATGGTCACGAGTACATTAATCATGCTCTCAAGCTGCAATATGGATGAAAAGTTAAAGATTCAACCATCTGAATGCCCCTCACTTACCCCTCCCATTCCAAGAGTGCATTAGAAGGTACAGTTGCTGTGAGGTGACACAGCTTACTTGCAAGTACTTACATTCGCACTCTCTTGCTTTTTCCGTGCTAAATAATAAATATGATCCTCCATTTCTTTTCAAAACGGCCTTCCTTCCGGTGCTTCCTTCTGAATTCAAAAATGGCGCTCTCTACAGGTTTGTCCGTTCTGGGCTACTGTAGCGGCGTAACATGGCGGCTCTTTAGAGGTGGACCCGCTCCCTATGTAGGTATAAAGGGCTCGTTCTAAGATTATCAAAACAACGATTTGGAGTAACAGGTAATTATAGACTAATGAATGACAACATGACTACTTATGAGCAGATCCTACATAGTGGACCTTTAATAGGGTTAATAAAAATCCAGTACTACATATAATAATAACAATAATGTGCTTGGACCCTAATAAATGAATTTTATTTATAAACCCCCTTTAGGGCAGTGAATGATACTGTACACATACAAAACACATAATTATAGTACGAAACGTAATTAAATAAAAATGAATAATGTAACAGCAAAACGAATAACAATATGTTTTCAATTATTTGGTGCTTGGACCCCTAAAATAATAGAATTTTATTTTCACCTCTTAGAGCACATTCTGACTCTGTATCTAATAATAGTGCTAGAACACAACAGTAATAATAATAATAATAATAATAATAATAAGCATTTAATTTATTTTTTGATAGGTAGTAATTATTTAATTCAATACTTACAATCCAATGCTTTACGCCATCACGTGTCATTTAATATCTTCCTCCCTGAAAATGTGAAGCTGCAAGCAGAAACTGAGATATTCTGAAGCCGTGCTTGTATTGGTTATCATTTTTCACATAGCACTTCCTGGAATGTCCTGTGAGGGGTGCTAGTGTGAGATTCTGATGGTTCTGTGTAGGTGATTTGTGTATGTTTGTGTGTGTGTGTAGAGGTCAGGGTCGGGGGGGAGTTAATTTGGGCTTCCTAGCACATGTTCACCCCCCTCTTCATGCCCCAGTCCTGCTGCAAGGCACGGATTAGTCCGACACACACTGGCTAAAGTTACAGCTTTGTGACTGCGCCCCCACGACACGGCTACCACTAACAAGCCGCCTTCTGTCTGAAGCTCCATTCTGACTTGGGGGGGTGTGTGTGTGTGTGTGTGCAGGTGCTGCTACCTGGGCCTGTGTTTCTCTGTGCGCTGTAATGGTTTTGGGTTATCTGAGACCATTCGGTATTGTTGGCTGCTCAACCCTGAACTTCCAAATTCCTGCGGTGATTTCAGACTTTCATAAAGAAATGAGAATTGTGTTCGGGAAATGGGCAAGCTTGAAGGACGGCTGAAGGATGTTCGTGTAGGGATTCACGCTCACATATATTTCAAACAAGTGTGCGCTGTACATCCTAATATATATATCTGCGTCTGTGTTCGGATTTAAAACCAAAGCGGGTGTGCCTTAAATCAGAAGATGTATTTTAAAGCAAAATATGATCCCAGAAACACTGGAACAATCCAAGATGTAGAAATGGCAAAACGTTCAGCATGGTGTGTGAATTCTGGCTCTGACAGTTCCTCAGCCTCAGTTACAGCACTCAAGTTTATTATTGGGCCCAGCTAGAGATATGCACTGGCCTGTTTTTGTAACCACACTCATGCAGTTATTTCCTTCCATCCATCCATCCATCCATCCATTATCTATAGCGCTTTATCCGTCTGGGTGGCGGGGAAGCTGGAGCCAATCCCA
>JAQQZR010000001.1:3672930-3692029 GCA_030068235.1 Notoglanidium macrostoma
TTATTATTATTTCTGTTTCTGCTATTTATTTATATAATTTTTTTCCTTTTCCTGTTGTTGTGTCTGTGTGTGTGTGTGTGTGTGTGTGTGTGTGTGTGTGTGTGTGTGTGTGTGTGTGTGTGTGTGTGGGCTGTTCATGAGTGTTGTACAGTACAGTGTCCTTAAAAGGTGTTTAGAATTAAAATTCAATTAGGGGTCCAATCATGTCATCTTTTAAAGTCTTAAATAATGAAAATTGACCCAGTGTTTGTTTTATCCATCAGTCACACTGTAGAAGCAGATAGAGAGGTGTATATATAGAGGTAGCCTCTATATATTTCCTTTACTTGCTGCTTTACATCCTATGCAGCGGATGTTTCTGAAACACAGAAGCTTGCCTGTCTGATCATTTGACACATTTGACAGCTAGGAAGACTGAAAGGAGCCGTAATGAACACCCGAGACAACAGATAAGCATGATATGTGGCCAAACAGGGATAGACGGTACAGTCATATATATCTACAAAAAAAAAAAAAAACCCATTGTGTTTTCAACCTGTGTGCTATGAGTGGAAAGACAAGTGGACATGAAGTTCACTACAAACATCAACAACATCAGGTGTAATTAGAGCTTATACTCTTGTCCTCGGTTTACAAAACGATGTGCTCACTTTACCCATAAAAGCACTTATAACAAAGGCGAATGAAGATGTGGTGCCAACTAAAGTGGCAGTACATCAATTACCATCTGCTCAGTGTTCAATCAGTCCACTATAAACTAAAAGCTTGGCTCTTCAGTAGCCTTTTCAGGTCAGTCTTGGACAGATAGGATTGTGTCCTAACACTTGCCTCAGCAGGATGTGTGGGGTGAGCACTGAAGCAACAGCTGTCAGGCAGACCTGGCCATCAACACCCATGATAGCGTAGACGAGAAAGAGAAATGGGGGAGCCTCCAGGGCTTTCTGTGAAAGATACTATCAAAAGGTGTTAGAGGGCAGGTCCACCTGGTTGTCTGAAATCTGACACCACATGGTCTTTCAGTACTAGAGACGGGATGTGGCTCCTTAGGCATCAGCAATTAGGTTTGGTTAAGATTATTATCCTTTTCATGGATAAATTATAAACCATATCCGGACTTTTTAATGGTTTTCATTACTCAAAATGGCATGGAACTTCTTGAACTTTTAAATAGCACTTTTATTAAAAGGTCAGCGAACTTTCCACATATTCACATACCATGTGTCAAAGCCGTGAAATAGAACAAATACAAAAGTCTAAAAAAAATAAAAAAAATTTCAATTTAGGTTTTTCTCTTTATATGGAATAAGCACATGCCAGAAACGCTAAAATCCATCATAATGTGCTGTAGGTGGTTTAAAAATGAAAAAATAAAATAAAAAAAAAAGTAGTGTATTATTCAAAAATAAATTCATCTTTTCCTCCTTGTTGCCTGAACCGGCTCATTATCAAGCCATCAATAAGTTTCAGGAGTATTTTCGGAAAGATCTACAGCAAAGGAATCGGATAAACAGCCATTGCTTTAGGAAAAACTGCAAAAGTAATGAATAAAACAGTTGGGGTGTGCTGTTATAGGAAAATAATCAATGATTGGTGATGTGGTCCAATACGACGAAGAGATGAAGAGACTCCTTCCCGAAACGTTTCATGGCAGTAATCAATGATAACATGTAATTATCTATTTATTATTAAGCTTCAGTCACACAAGTCCATGTGTATGTTGTTGCTATAGAAACGATAATGTATTAGATCGAGTGCATGACTATAATCTTGTGATCTGCACGGTAGCTGAAACTACTATCAAAGCTGCTGTTAGAGAAAACTGGTGAACACGAGTACTCAATAGCCCTGTGGTATAACTTTTTATCTAAAAAAATCCATATTTTATAAAGTATTGCTGCTGCATGGCATTGAAAAAAACTACACAGCTTTTCGGATTCTAATCATATTCATAATCACATAGAGCCTCTCTGAGACAAACATATGTTTGACTTGATTAGATTATTTTGTTAAAAAAAAAAATGAGACAGATTAATCTGCTGCATCTCTGCAACAGTGAGCTGATAATCAAGGGGACAATAAAAATCAGGAGAATTGTTTATGATACACTGTGTCTCGTGATTGTGTTTTGTAGACGTATATTTTGCTAGAAGCAGCTCTTAAACGTAACCCGTAACATTACCTCCGCACCCTCTCATTTTTGTATTTCGCAGCGAATGTGTGATGTTTTAAAGCTGAAACCGATCCAAACAGTGATTTCTGTGATGCAGCGATTCCTGATTGGGAGGCTCCTTCAGTGTTTTAATTGTGTCTAATCTGATATGAGTAAATGGAGCTCTGGAGCAGATTTGATTTAACAGCGTTAATTTTCCGCTGTGTGTGCGTGGTAGCCTCTGTGCGAGGGAAGCTGTTTGTGCCACTCGGCCCATGTGTAAATGGAGAAATGCTTCATTAACAGACACTCTGATAAGTGGTTAATTAACGCCAGCTGCTTGTTGTTTTCAGACTGTGCATTTGCCTGTTGTGATGGGTGGCTGGGCCGCTGTAATTCTGGCGTGCCCGGCACATTAAAAAAGATGGCGCTTCAGTCAGAGAATCTGACGTTGGAGGTTTTGATCCCAGATGGTGTCCGCTTGCCATTCTGACCTTGAATGCAGCACTTAACCTCAAGCTGCTCCGGGGGAATGATTCGCACAGTTGGTTGATGGAAGATGTCCTGGGCAACAACAGCATGTAAAATAACAAGTCCTAAATGAGCTCTTGTGGCGTTAAATACGACTAAGTTGAGCTCTTTAGCAGTAGATTTGGCTCTCCTGGAGCTGATTTCACACTATTGATTTTACTGTGCAGAGGGAGGGCAAGATTGAGCACCAGACAGAAGGAAGGATTGGGAGTGAGAGAGTGTGTGTGTGTGTGTGTGTGAGAGAGAGAGAACCATTTCATTTTCAGGGCAAAGCAAAAGCGAATATCTGTGGCCTGCTTTTTTGATCCTTTGCAAAGCCCTGGCTGCTTGAGTCTGCTTTAATATCCAGAGGATTGCTCCGTGGCAGTTGTGCGTACGAACTGGACCAGGGTCGTCCCAAGTTCAATCCAGAACAAACTCAACTCCAGTACGGCGAGTGTGTTATCAGATTGTTCCCATCCCAACACGAATGGTGTGTGATACTGACAGATAATCTGGTCTTCTTGTTCCAAATAGGCTTAGCTACCGTTTCAAGCTCTCCTAGTGAGAACCGTTGCGTGGGACGAACTTGTGTGTGTAATTATTTATTTAAAGGCAATAATACATTAGAGTACACAGCAATTAGTTCACAGCTAAACACAGATCCCTCGTAATACTCCTATAAAGCCGTATGTTATTGCCTATCATCGAGATGCTTCTAGAGAATTCAAAATAAATAATGACACCAGGCTATTTAAAGATATAATTATCATACACTCATGTAAGCACTAATTACAGCACCCTCTGCGGCCCTAAAAGTGAAGATGATGGAAGGCACAGGTGGGGAAAGAAGCGCGTATAGCACACGTTGTCCAAAAATGACTTAAGCGCCGTGATGAGCCAGTAAATAACCTACAAATGGGCCGACGCCGACGCACTCCTCCCTCTGAAAGAACAACTGAACTGTTGCAATGTTATTCTTACAAATTCCCATAACATCAGTAGCCTTAGTGGTTGTTCCAGCATTATAATAAAGAAGACAAAATGAGTTGGAAAGTTCACAGTCTTTGCTCTGGCCCTCAGATGACCCGTTCTGAAAAGGTCAGGGATTTGCAAATAAGCTCACCGGATTTTACATTTTTGGCAAGTTTGTGGGGAGAATGGGAATGCAGGGAAAATAGCTTGAGGATCCTGGGCTTGAACGCTGCATGGAGTCTCTGAGTAGGGGTCCTGAGGAACAAGCAGAAGCCAATTTGCTGTCACTCACCCCCAGCTGTGGACGGCATGAAATCAATGGCCTATGTTTATATGGATGAGGGTGTGTGCTTGTGTTGTAACTCAGTGGCTACCCGGGCCATGGTTCTCCCCTCCTGCTAATGCTAGGCTCTTTTGTTCTTTCACCAAGGCATGCACCAATGTTATTGTAATTAACTTCTCTTTTTTTGTGTGCGATATTATCCTGATGTTGAATTTAAAATATGCTCATTCACTCATTCAAAGTGGCAGCTGAAATGTCACGTTCAACTTTTTTTTGTCAAACTTTAATGCAACTGAACAGAATTATAGGATTCGGTGAACGGAATTACAGGATCGCCTTGCCTTGTGGCGCTGCCTTCAAATTTGTTCAAAATAAAGAACTTTAGTAGACATCTGTCCTCATGCTACCTTCCAAATGGGACAGTCTTTATCTCTGGAGCACAAAATTGCTGCCTGCTTTGACAGGATCCTTCAGAATCGCCTGCAGGGGTACAGACAATAATTTGAATATCGTGCATGTTGAATATTAACTGATTATTCTTCCCTTAGACTACAGGCCTAAGCCAGAAAATGTCTTTGTAATGGCTCGGCTTCACAAAGATTCCTCTATTTCTACAAACCGTCTTAGATATGGAACCCCTGTAGGGTGGTGCAGTATATGGACCTTTGTAATGTAATGTAGACCAAAACATGGATGAAACTTTTTCCACTGACCTGAAGCCTGCGCTGGTGAAAGAGCTCAGTCCGAGCCAGAGAAGTGCTCCACGTTTTAGTAAGGTTGACAACTGAATGATTACATAACCAAGAGTTGGTGGTGCCAAGAATCTCTCACCCTGTGATGCATGCTTGTAGAAAAATGGTTCTTCATAGGTTCTTTGTACACTTAAGCTTAAATTTCTAAATGGTCTTCTATATGGAACATTCTCTAACAGGGAAACCATCTACTGTAGGATTCTACCTACACCCTTGAAGGGTTCCATCAGTGGGACAAATCCAAAAACATTGTTGTGCTCCTAGATAGAAACTTCAGGGAATCCACTCTTCAACCAATCTGGTCACTGCATGATTACATCATTAATGACTGATGGTGACAAAGACCGCAGACATTTCCTCAAAGGTTCTTTGGAAAGGTTCTTTCCACAGAGGGACCACCATTAAGGGTTTTAGCTGGAATCTTGCCAGTGATGGAACTCAGTCTGGACCAAAGAATTCGTCATTATGATAAATTAATTACTGCATGAACAATGATTGTTTGTGCCAAAGACCACAGACGAACAGATATTCACTTTCCTTGAAGAAAAGTTCTTCAAGAGTTCTTTGATAGTTAAGGGTCTTTAGCTTCCTGAAATTGGTCTTCTTTGGAACCCTACTTGAAAGGGAATCTGTCGTTGTAGGGTTATGCATAGAACCTTTAAGAAATCCCACAGAGGAAACAAACAAAAAAAAACTAAATAAAACAAAGAACCCTTTAGGATCCGGAGAACTACCACAATTTCTGATCAATCTGATGGAAGCATGATTAGATAACTAAAAGCTGATGGTGACACAGAATCTGGAAACTGGGGTGGTCACTCTTAGAAAATAGGGTCCGTCAAGAGTTCTTTGATAGTTAAGGGTTCTCGGGTAACTAGGGAGGGGAACCTTTTCAAGAAAATAAGGACCCTTTTTTCACTAACCAGCTGGTGATGGAACTCAGTCCAGGCCTGAGAACCACAATTTGATGCTCAAAAACAGGATCATTCAAGTGTCTGTTGCTGCTTAAGTGTTCTTTGTTTCCTAATGTGATTCTTCTTAGAACCCTCTTTGAAAGAGAAACCCTTTGTTGCTTGAGTGAGAAACTAAAAAACCATTAAGAGTGCTAGATGGAGCCATTTTTTTCTTTTCAAATCAATAACGGTCATTTAGAGTCTTCTTGCCCTGCTTTGGTATTAAGTTCTGCACTAACGCAAAGTAATGAAAAGCAACATTTGTTTTGCCTCACAGCAGTTCGATGTTGTATAATAGTTTGTTGAGTAAAAGTGTACTTTCGTGGAATGTGTACATTTGTTTGTACTCGGTGGACAGTCGCAGGTTCTGGGGTACCGGATGCTTTGATTTTTGTAAGGTTATCCCAGCATGACATCCTATTCAAAGGTCTCCCGCTCTGATAAGAAACAGGACGACTGTTCCTTTCGTTTCATGCATGCTTTGTCAAAATAAAGCCCCCCTCGTGAAGGCTTCAAGTGTATTGGGCTTTGAGGATGGAAAGATCCGAAAAAGTAAATCTCACTTTAAAATCGTGACAGATTGCCACTGGGTTTTGTACAAAAGTGAAACGGCAGTGAAGCAAGCGAGAGAATTGCGGTGTGTGCCAACAACCTACTGTTCTGAATAAGTGGCAGATTCTGTGAAAAAAAACGAGACTCAACAGACCCCGAGTGGACGGTCTGAATTGAAAGAGGGATCCTTATTTATTATTCAAATAGAGCAGCGGTCCAGCAGATGGCTAAAGAGGGGGCCAGCAGTGAACCTCTGAAACCTCCACACATGCCCAGCCTTCGTCACTGACAAACAAGTTCAAAGAGAATCAGCCATCGTGACGGACAGATTAGCATATTCCCATTTAGCTTTAAAAGGCCGAGTCGGAGAACATGCAGGAGAGAAAGGGCAGCTCTGGCCAGCCTCCCGTTCCTGAGAATCGGAGGGTTTCACCACACAGCTGCACTTTGTAACTAATTGCGAATTTGGGAAAAGCCGATTTCACCCTGGAAGCTCTCACCGAACGAGTCGGTGAATATCGATGCCAAGTGCCAGACCTTGTGGTAACTATTGGAGTTGCCCCATTGATATATCAATGCACTTCAGCCCTCGCTGTCCAATACCATGAAGCCAAGTTCAGTCTCTCTCTACTGACCAAGCCTTAATTGCACACTTCAATAAAACTTCGATCTTTTCCAATTTGAACAGTTAACTAAATAAGATGAAGTACCAGCATCGGGAGAGATTCCTAGCCAGTTGGTGCTGTGAAATCCAAACAAAAATGCCAAGATGGCAACATGTTTAATCCTGCTGAAGTTAATTATTAACAAAAGGAGACAGAACAGACGATTCATCCTCCTCAGGTGAATGCTAGAGGGAAAACATCTATCAGTTTGTGTTTAAAGTGCAACGTTAATAGATTTCTCCTCTTGTGCTCGGAGCATTTTCATCCAAAAACCAAGCTCCTGCACTCGAACTTGTAGAAGTTCGGTCAAAGTGAATAGCTGCAGATTTATAGCCTGGCTTTTCCTCCCAGCTCAGAGACGGCGCAAAGTAGAGGACAGGGTGTTCTGTGTCTGAGCTCTGACTGCAGCCTAAGAGGAGTTAAAAAGCTAAACGGAAGACTGTGGCTTCAAAAATATGGCCTGAGGAGACACCATCTGCCACCTGCTGATGCTCTCTGTGGTCTCCTTAATACCAGCCATTTATGAAGGCACGTCGACACATAGAGCAAGTGTGCTTATTAGTAAAAGAGTAACGCAGATTTTACTGTTTTACTCTCTGCACTCTACTTAACACTGGGAATGATTTATTGACTGTGTTTATTGATCAGAATGAAGTGACGCATGTAGCAGGTTAATGAGAATATTGTTGACACAAAGGTCAGAGAGCTTGGCTATGAATGATCAAGGGTTCAGCTCCCAGCTGTTAGAGTCTTACCATCCTGCCATTGTCCCCCTTATTAGCATGATGTATACCTACAGCCTACATACACATATTAGATATTTGTTTCAGCCAATGATGAACTTGTTAGTTAAGCACTACTCTTGGGCAAAATTGAAATATTGATTATTTCACATCACATATGTTTGCATTGAAATATAGAGACTCCAGTGCTAAGTTTTTGGGAAATGTTGTATTTTTATTATTCCGTCACACTGTTATTGCTAATGCAGGTACAATGGTGTTTATTAGGGGAATTATTTGTTAACAAAGGGATCATTTTCAAGTCAGGTTTAGTTTTAGTTTCTAAAAACTAAAAGAGCTTCTTTTCCGACTCCGTTTTTACAGCGACGCATTGCCTTTTATTGCTGCATTGCTTTATCTCTAGGTAGAGGTGAAGTCCGACTTCCACCGCTATCGACGGGTAGTCGAACGGCATTGTGGGTAATGGAGGGAACCGGTGTCCAACATGCTGATGAATGAGGTTCGAACTAAGATAATCCTACTCAGAATGTCATTATACAATAAATCTTGGATTCCGTCAAAGCTCACATTAATAATTATAAATATTGATATGAAAGTCATTCAGGATGGATTTTTCGATTAAATGGATTTTCACTGAGGTTCCTGTAGCGAAACCAGGTCTAAAGATGAAAAAAAAAAAAATCTTGTTACAAAATACAGTTGACAAAATGGGCCACTCTTCTTTTCCTGTGTCACTCAGAGTACATTTTGAAGTTCTATTACTGGTTTTAAAAACACTCCATGATTTCACACCTGCACACTTAAACAGCATGTCAAACTCTACATCCTACATTATGTCATCAAATTGGCAAACACTGACCTTCGTTATACAGCCAGAGCGAAAATTAGAAACAGTTTTGTCTTTATATATTTATATATATATATATATATATATATATATATATACAGTTATGCCTAAATGTTCATCTGTAGTGTCTTTTCAACTCTACTTCAATGCAGTGAAGCACTGAAAGCTCACAGCTTACTATACATAAAATACTTGGTAAATGGTAAAGATTACAGGTATGGTATAGTTTAAAACACTACTGTTCAAATAATAACCTAGTTTAAATCTATATAGCTGTATGAAAGCATACAGCTCTACTAACCATTGTTCATTCTTCAGAAATCCAGAGCTGTATCCTGGCTCGGGTTACTGTGAATCCGGAGCCTATCCTGGGAACACCGCATACGAGGCAGGAATTCATCCTGGATGGTACAACTATACAAACTATAAAAAGTAACATTCGCTGAGTAATATTTAAATAAAACTCAATGTTCACGCTCCTATGCGCTGATTTTCATCAGCTATCTTCCAATCAATTTGTATGAATAAATTTCATGCAAATTGCCTCAGATCAATTGTGCAAATGAAAATCACGCCACCCATCTGTAACACACACACATGTCAGCTTCAAGCTCATGACATCCTGAGCATCTGCCGGATTTGGAGTCTGGAGCCGGCGCTTGAGGAACAGCTGATGATTGTGACCTGACTTATGGGGTTTTACTGCAAAGTCCACCGCTTTCTGTGAATCTCAGCCGGAGTAAAGGAGGAAGAGGCCGTAAATCTGTCCTAAGGTTAAAGTTTTATTACATTTCTTATAAAATCTAAACATCTGTCGGGTGTGGTTAAGTTGTGGCAGCTCGCTGTAAAAGAAGAAGTGACCGGACATGTCCCCCTGTCTCGCACAATCACAACACCTGCCATTTCAATAAATTATCACCAACCATCAGTTTGGGTTTGGGTTTGGGTTTCAGCAGGGAGAAAATACACACAGCTTCATATGACGTCCTGTACATGTGCACCTGGTGATGTAGCCTTTAAAAGTCTGTGATGGAAGATCGTGTCTTACATATCGAGAATTTAAATTGTAAAAATAAGAATAATCTTTCACAGTTTAACCTAAAAAAGATGCTATTTCTTAGTGATCATAAACCAGAACTCCGGGGAATGTTTATATCTTTATACATTTATTTGCTGTTTCATTTTGAAGGTGGAAGTCAGTTGCACTATTTGAAGTAAATATGTGTTATTGTTATTGAGTCTCTACACCAATCATAAGTTTGGTCATTCAACAACATGGTAGGATGCACCATCAACCTCTCATACTATATTCCAAAATTTTTAATGTTATTATCGTATATATATTTGACTTTGAAATAATACATAACATTGAGGGCTGTGGTTACAGAGCAGCACAGAGTTAACACACTCAGAGGAAAGCGCTATCCGCCCTCTTCCTCATACATGAGCTCACAGAAGCCTACGCTCGGCTAATGTTTCTGTCATTGACATACATACTGTTAACAAAGTAACAAAATCCGTTATTTACTATTTTCTATGTTAATTATAAATGAATGTAGTGTTGTTCATTTGTATATTTAATTTGATTCAGTCGTGGTATTAAAAGTGATGTTAATTATTTCGCTTTTTTAAAATTGAATAGCAATAACATTATTAATGGTGCATTAATGCCGAGCTTCATTAAATAATGTTTGAAAATATAAAAAATAACCTTACTGAACTGTTTTATTCTATGTCCAAAATTTTTAAGTGGAAATCTCTTTAAAGAAAATACTATCCCCCGCATTTCAAACCTTTTGAGATACAAGTGAAGATTGAATGAAAGGATATGCAGAATGATGCGCAGAATGTTTCTCGGATTGGTTAACTCCTGGTCGAATCTATCCCTCAGAAACAATAGCGATGGACCTTTTTTTTTTTTTTTTGGGTCTAAAATAAAAAACATACTTGACCACAAAAATTCCACCCTAATAAAAATCTGTCACATGAGGTTATTTCTAGTTTTTTTTTTTTCCTTTCTCCGTTCTGACATTTGGGAAAGACGATCCTCTTTTGCTATGCGCGCAACACCTCCTCCGTGACAATGGAGTTAACCTGAAAAGATATAAAATATTGTAGGGGGAAATTCTCTCTCGCTGGCTCGCTCCTGAGCTGCGGAGGCCTGAAACCGGAGTGAGCTTTTCCACAGCTCCCCGTGGTGCTGTTCGTTTGGACCGCAACAGGCCACAAATCTGGCCGACGCTGTCCTCCCCTCCATCGCTCGAATGCGGACAGAGGATCTGGTTTAAGATGGAATGCTTTCGAAGGGGGAAAAAAAACATCACTTCAGACTCAAGGCAAATGTCAAAACAAAGATGGGGAAAAGCCGTAGCCGTTCAGCTAGGAGGAATTCAATACAAATCTCGTCCTCATATCCTGTCCTCCTTTTTCTCTGTGTCATGCTCGAAAGCGGTAGAAGCCTGGTTTTGATTTTCAGAGCAGAGTATTTTTTATCTGTGTTACAATAATAAATCTGATATCCTTCTGGGAAAGTTTATTTTGAGGGAGGTCCAACGTGTTAAGAACTCCGTGACCTGCACTGGGATTGCAATATGATGACTTTACAATATTGCATATTTATAGACTCAGAGATTCATAGCTATTGTAGACTCAGACAGAAGAACAGCAACCTTTGTTTTTATTGCACACAAACTAAAAAGCAAAAAAAAAGAAGAAGCAAAAGAGCATGTCCAGCGGCTGTGAGATTTTCTGTATTGCGCTGAGGATGAAGCTGACAATCCACAACGCCTACTAAAGAGCAAGCAATGTTCACGGATTTTTGCTCAGAAGATTGAAAAGCATCGCTAATTGTTCACTCGAAATGATGAAAATGAATTCCTTTAAATGCTGATGTACTACTTTAGTAGGAACGCCTGTACACCTTCTCATTCACGCAATTATCCAATTAGTCAATCATGTGGCAGTAGTGCAGTGTGCAAAATAATGCAGATACAGGCCAAGAGCTTCACATAATGTTCACATGGGGAAAAATATCATCTCAGTGACTTTAACCATGGAATGATCTGCTCCAGGATGGTGTGAAAAGCTAAAAAACATCCAGTGAGCAGCAGTTCTGTAGGTAGAAACGCCTTTGAAAAGAAAGATGAGGTCAGAACAGAACAGCCAGTCTGGTCCAAGCTGACAAGCCATGGTGAGCTGAAAAACTAGTGGTTTAAATCAGGCTACTAGTTGGTTGTATTTTCGGGAACCAACTAAATTTCAGGCAAGTATAAACCAAAACGTCTGGTCTAGTTGAGACCACTGATGAACTGGAGTGATATTGTTGATGTAGGGTTCATATTTGAGAACAGAAAAAACACCCTCCGGATTAGGCCACGCCCACTTCAGTTTCAAATATACATATGAATATTTAAAAACGTCAAATAATTACAGATACGCATAGTGGCGATATGTTATAACCCTAGGATACGCACAACCTGAAAAGGATTTGGGTGTTTACAGAGATGTTGCAGTCTGTCCCTCGTTAGAAAACCTCGACTTCACAAGACTGCTTGTGTCCGGTCCACGTGATCGTGCATGTCGAAAATCTGATTTGGCATCAAGGCTGTTTTTCTCTAAACTCTCCTCATCTATGTTTTTGCCGTTTTGCATACGGCCGCAACAAGTGGTCAATGTTTAGGGAAACTGAAAGGGGGAAAAAAAGTCCCCAGCGCTGTTACAGGAAGAAATAATTCATAACAGCAATGTTTTAAAACAGTGCGCGAGAAAAAAATGTCTCCATGACACTGTTTAGAGATACAGAGAGAGACAGAAAGAGGGGGAATGGCACTGGAGTCTGTTTCCTATCTGTTAACACAATGGCTGGGGTATCGCAAATCCAGATTGAAAACAGCCATGTCCACACTTGAGAAGTGAGTGACAATGGAGCTGATTGCAGATAAGATCCAGTCTGGCACCTCGTTGGACATATAAGGGCATATTTCATTGTCAGTTGCCCTCCTTGTCTCAGGTATCTCCTAGCTTGCTTTAGCAGTTGATATACATGTAAACATTTTACCATTCTTAACACTATTACCAGGAGTAGTGATCGCATCGCCCAAAACACCGAGCAACCATGTACCGAACTTCTGCAACTGCAAATAAAGAGACAAAGAAAACATGATATCTTTTGGATATAAAATTCGTTGCTCAACACCTGCAGTACGTTCAAATTTATCTGCACATAAGATCGACTATCTATATTTATACCGCAGTGCTGTTGATTCCTCAATTCTGATTGGTCAAATCACAAGTTATATAAAATGTTATCCTTTCTATAGTAACAAAGGGACTTTTATGGTGGATGCTGCATGTAAATGGATTACGAATTGGTGCAAATATTGGTATGGTGACATTTTATTTATGGTGAGTAGAAGTTTATTTAGCATTTTTGCATTTTGCATTCAGAACCAGGTAAAGCTGTAACTTTAAGTTCACAGGAAAGTCTTCAAGTTAGAGGGCTTTGTGTATGACAAGCTTCTTATTTTACCTTTCAGAGAGGGAAAAAGAAGAGAACTGGTGAGAGAACTAACTTTGTTTTCCAGACATCTCTGCATTTACAGTAACCTTAAATGTAACTATAAATGTATAAAAAGTATGACATCATTCTTTAATATAGAAAAACATTCATTCGGTGACAAATTGCTCCGGTATAAGGAATAAAACACTTTCTCACGTGCTGTTATTGGGAAAAAAACCCAACTTAACAGTAAAAAATAAAATGAACAGTGATCCGCGTTAACAGTTGTTAATTATTTTCCAATAACAGTATGCCCTAAAGCCTTTTATGTTCTACATTATGAGTAAAGAAATTATTAACGACATTGTCTAATTATGTGTTATCAAAAAACAAATGCATTTGAATGAATATAGAACTTTTTAATAAATAACACAGATATAATCAGTTGCATGGCCTTATTATATATTAAAAAAACATACAGTTGTGGTCAGAAGTTTGCATACAGCCATCATGGCAATGATTTAATTGCAATATTGGGCTTTTTCGAACTTTTCTTTTTCTGTGGCAGAATGATAGTACGACATACATCTTTAATAGAACAAAACATGAATCTGGTGCACAAGTTTTCATTTATTTTGTGTTTTCAACACAGAAATCAACACAGGGTCAAAAATATACATACAGCACATGTAATATTCACTTAAATTTCCCTTAGCAGGTTTCATTGCAATTTTAGATATTTCATTGGATATCTCGCCACTCTTCTTGGCAGAATTGGTAGAGTTCAATTAAATTTGAGTGTTTCCTGGTATGGTTCACATATTATCGATAGGGTTGAGGTCAGGACTTGTATTAAGCTTGATGTTAGCCTGCTTTATCCATTCCACAACCTGTTTTGATGTGTTTGGAGTCATTGTCCTGCTGGAACACCAAATTGTGTCCAAGTTTCAACTGTCTAGATGATGGTTTGAGGTCATGATGAAGAATTCTGAGGTTCTTCATTATTCCATCCACTTTGTGCAGTTCCACTGGCGGCAAAACAGCCCCAGATCATGATACTACCACCACCATGCTTAACAGTTGGTTTGGTGTTCCTCTGTACCTCTGGTCATTGTGGCCAAACAACTCAAACTCCCACAGAAGGCTTTTTCTTTGTCCATGTGGTCACTTGCAAACTTTAGTTGACCTTGAAGGTGTTGATTTCGGAGCAGGACCTTCTTTCTTGGACGCAAGCCTCTCGGTCCATGGTGATGTAAAACTCACTTGACTGTAGACAGTGTGCCAGTAGCTTCCAGTTCATGGCAGGCCTGTGCTTTGATGGTTCCTGGGTTGTTCCTGACCATCCATACTAATTTCCTCTCAGCTGAGGGTGACAGTTTGGGTCTTTTTCCAGACCTTGGCAAAATTGCTACAACACACACTAATTTGTACTTGTCAAACAAACACTTTGAATATTGGCACAGAGAAGCTACCAGCTGTAGTTAATCATGATCAATAACAGGAAGCTAAAAGACCTTGGCCTTGGCAAATGAAAAAAACATTTTTGGAACTTTTAGCACCAATGAATTAATAATCTAAGGGCGTCCTCACACTAGGTGATCAGTGTGAGCGCAGACCGGCAGGGGAGTGACGAAGGGGACAATCACTAGGCAATCGAATCTAGTGTGAGTACACCCTAAGTGGGTGTATGCATATTTTTGACCCTTTATGTATAATTTTGACTAGATTTAAGTAAACCCAACCCAAACCCAAAATAAATGAAGACTTGTGCGCTAAATACTTGTGATTTTTTGGTCAATCATTCTTCCCTAGAAAAAGAACAGTCCAAAAAGTCACTCAGAGCCCAATATTGCCATCACATTCAGGTCCATGTAAACTTCTCACCACAACTGTATATAACAGATATATTACTAAAGGCGAAAGGAAACCTGGAAATATTGTGAAAATTAACTATTTGTCCTTCTTGTCACGTTTTGTTTAATGGATTAAAAATAACCCGGCTATTAGTCATCCAACAGCCGTTATAACTAATTACCTAGCTACTACTTGTTTGGTTGGGTATCACATAAACTGAAAAGTCATTTTTCTCTGTTTCACTCAATAAGCAGTTATTGTCTTCCTGCCAGAGTGAATATCTAATTATGTGCCTAATTATGTATTATGCTATTAGGTTGTATTATGAATATTCAACACGGTTTAATGAAGAGCACATTTCATCCTCAACAGCTACGCTCGGCTCATAAACATTCGTATCAATCAAAGCGCCCACAACAGTGAGTTATTATCTGGGAACGTGACAGTTTTCTTACCACGGTACATCTGCGTCTGAAAATAACCCTTGCGACAAAGAGGAAAGAGTTTTAATTTGAACTCCGCCTGCACATTATGAAATATTTATCAAAAGACAGAAACATGCTATAATGAATATATAATGATGTCTCATTTTGTCTGATTACACCTTATGCACATTGATTCTACTGTGAATATAAAACAAATTCTGTATATTAAAAAAAAAAAAAAAAAGCAGCATGTCTTCGCATCCCAATACATTACTTTGGAATTTAGACTCATTTTATAGCCTCGTAGTCCATTGTAGGATTTAATTTAACCCCTTCAACTCCCGTCTTCGGTTTTTCAGGCTGTTTTTGTAGAAAAGGGGATCTAGTTACAAGAATGAAGAACGTCTGGACCGCTGATGGCTGCTTGGAGTTTAATGGGTTACGTTTTAATTTGTTTATAAAGTCCTTAATGGGATCGTCTTGTTATATATCTCTGATTTGCTCGGTCTAGACTCTGCCTCTAGACGTCTGGTGGTCTCAGATTCTCTTCCCTGGCTCTTAAGGGTGTCTGTGCTTTTGCGAGTGCTGCGCAGACGCTTCAGAGCAGTCCAGCAATTGATATTAGATGTCCCACTTGCATTTTTAGATACACACGCAGAACTTGGCTCTGTATCCAGGTTTATAATACGTCTTGAGAAAGTGTGTGCGTATTGTGCGCAGTGCACCGTGATTATATGTTTTACTTTTATGTTTTATCTAAAACCTTTATTTCATTGATGTTTATTGAATATGTGAAGTACTTTAGTCAACATAGGATTTGAGCACATGTCAAAATGTGCTGTATAAATAAAATGGACTTGCTTATTGCTCGACGTTTTTCATATTATATTCACTGCATCATCATAACGTGCATTAAAATAGCTTTGAAATGGGCGTGGCCAACTAGACATGTTTCATTAAGTGCCTAGGAGTAATAAATGTCTACGAAATGTCATGGTGGAGGCGAAAGTGGCAGTTTCAAGGGTGGTAGCTTGTTCAGTGGTGGCAGCTGAAAATAGTGGCAGCTTCAAGGGTGGCAGCAGCCAAAATGGTGGCAGGCCAACAAGGGGAGCTTCGGTTGTTCCTGCATTAGTTATGGCACCTATAATGGTGGCAGCTTTAGCATTGGCAGCTTCAATGGTGGCAGCTTCGATCATCACTGTAGTGTTAATGGTAATATTAGGAACTTCAGAGCATCTGTGGAGCCAGGAATTGGTTGCTACTAATACGTGCATTATTTATATGTACATTGTGATTTGTTGAGGGGAAGTGGTAGCTCAGTGGTTAAGAACATTGGACTATTGGTTGGAATGTTGTTCAAATTGCATCTGAGGAATGCTGTAAATATTTAGCTGCTACATGGCAACCCATTCATCTATCCACCATCAGTCCATCTGTCTATCCATCCATCTAACATATATCTATCTATCCAACCATTTAATCATCCATTCATCCATCTATACATCCCAATAACAGAAACAATTCCTATGACTATAATACCAATTACAAATCTATGCATCTTTGTATCGATGTACCTTGCAATGTCCTTTCTCGTAGGAAGCAAAAGAAATAAAGCCGCTTGATAACCATTCTGCTGAGAACTAGCAATGGTTCTTGGCTAAAGTCTAACCCCGACCTCGTTCAAAAGCTTGGTCCTTCATGTCCTGGTGCCTTTTCACTACAGTGTGGTTAAGAGTCCTCCATCAGCGTGCAGGGAGTAAAGGGCAAGGCCATTTGAGGCTGCTGCTCTGTGGTGCGTCATCAAACTTTGATGCAACGTGCAGGTCTGGAGCAGAAACCCTGTGGTTACCGAAGGACGGCACTTTATCAGCGCACCACCATGACTTTACTAATGCTGGCAATCTGTATCTGTACTGATTTATCTTTGCTTTACATGCCACATCATGCATGAGGCTGTGGGTGGCTTTGAACCAGCTTGCTGTAACACTTCTTAAATCACTGTGGACAGTTTCACAAACAAGTTTGGATGTTTTTCATGTTTCCATGCTTTTTCAGATCTCCAGCATGAATACAATTAAAAACCAGATGCTTGTTTTCACTTGATGTGGTTTTATATTTACTAAGTTGCATGAACTATTTGGAGACAGTGCTGTTTTTTTTGTTTTTTCGTCAGAAAAAGAGAAAAGACAAGGCTAAAGGTTTTACGTCCATACGTCCACATACAGTAGCTGTGGGAATTATTAACTATTACTTTCAGTTCCATATCATGAGACATTTGATGTTGGCTTTCCTTTCTCTCCACTTGTATTGGTGGGAAGTTTGCTCTCTAAGCTCATTTCAACAACCTTCCTAAATCAGATACGGTTAGATTAGAGCTGTGTTTAAACTTGCTACAGTGTTATAGTCCACTGATGGTCATGGTGTATGATTGGATGGTTACCACTGGCTTTTCAAAATTGCCTTTCCTTCTATTAACTATTGTCATCTACCTGTTCATTTGTTTTTTTTAATACAAACTAGTGGCATCTCTAATGGTTTTCAACCCTGTTGCATCTGGCTGTGACGTCCCGAATATCCATAAATCACACAACAGTACACTTTCTCAACACAGGGGAAGCGGACTGCGCTGAAAACCCTTTGGCTGTGTGATCCGCTACTGTTATATACACGCCGCACTTTTAAAAGCACAGAAGAACATGACACCGCTGACCATAACTAAACCGAACTACTATCTAGTTTTTGCTAAGCACGCACTGCATCGCTGGTTCTTTGCTTGGCGCCATACTCAGCTTTCAGCTTATAACAGCAACATGCTGACATTTTAAGAGATTTTACAGAAAAGTCTTTTTTTTAAAGAAGAACAATTAGAGGAACTGATCTATTTCTTCACTTTTGGTTTTTCCTATATAGACAAGGAGGACACATGCAGTACAAAGATTCTGTAATCAATTCTGGTTTGTGTTTGTTTGAGGTCACTTGATACCATTATACCGTGTAACCGTGATATTTTTAGAAGAGGTTACCATGCTGTAAAAAGTTTACACTGTGACCATGTACATCCCGGGTCTACGTCACTTTGGATAAATGCAGACGTGTGAATGTACGTATACGGAACCGAGTCTTGAGCCGTTTATTAAATCCTGCTCTTCTGATTCGAAATAAATGACTCTAGTCATTTTTTAAATTGCTTGCATGTGTACGCGAGTTGTCCGCCTGCCTCGTTTGTTCTTGCAGCTGACTTCTTCATGCAGCATGTTTAAGGTTGAAGAATGTGATCCTTAAATGGGGTGACACAAAATGTTATGCAGGGGAACGAAACAGCAACGAGCAACAAGTGTGTACCTGTAGGGAGGAAGAAGGTCAAGAGAAGTCGAGAGACCACCAGGCTCTCTCTCTTTTAAGCTGTGGCCCAGAATAGGAACTTGGTATCACTAGTGTGTGTGTGTGTGTGTGTGTGTGTTTGTGTGTAGACCACCCTGGGGATCTTCTGAGGACCACCACCCAGTTTTATGAGAGAACCTGCTGTTCCGTGGCAATGCTGCATTGTGTGGTTTTTGTCCACCTGTTTTAGTGTGTGTGTGTGTGTGTGTGTGTGTGTGTGTACTCATGTGAATTTTACATTTGTAAATTTGTCTATGTGAAAATGTTTCACATTTGAATTTCAGTCAGGCAAATGCAAACCATATAACCTGAATGAATCAAAATGCAGATGGCAGACATCATCCTGCCACCTCCACCCTCAACCCCCCCCAAAAAGAAAAGTTTTGGCGCCTGCCTGCGGTGGAAATTTGGCATGCGTGTGAAGATAAAAGCCCATGTATGTCACGGTCATTTGTTTGTCAAAAACAGTATATGCAAATAAAATGTTGAAAGCCAATTTAAACTTAAAAACA
>JAQQZR010000001.1:3692602-3707004 GCA_030068235.1 Notoglanidium macrostoma
TATATTTTTTTAATAGTGTTCTAGAGTAAGTATTTTAACCAGAGAATAGTCTGTAGAACACTACTCATAATTCCAGGGTGATTCTTGCTGAACTGTACTGCCAGGGAACTAGATCAATAAATATCTGATTTCTAGAATTTGCAAAAAAGCAGAAACAGCTGAGAGATTTGATTATATTTAAAAAGTATTTTATGAATCAAAAAAAGAGTGTATGCCAAAACAAAACCAAAAAAAATAAACCCCTAAAAAGCTTTTGTTTCTTAATGAAAAACAAATAAAACACCCTCAGATTTTTTTTGAATGAACAACGATAGGAAATCTACATTCTCAAGCTTGTAGAAATATTGGCCCCCCCTAACAGGTTAACTCACCCCCAACCCCCTGCATCTCCACCTCCACCTCTGCCTGGATAAATCTTCTCCAAGCGGGAGGTGTTGGGGTAGGAGGGCTTCTTTTCGGGCCCCCTGTCGACTCGGTGCCCTTGGAACAAACCTCGCCTCCCACGCTCTCTACAGCATCGATGTGTGGTCGGTAAAAAAACACCACCGCATTTTTATGCTAATAATCCACTTTTTTTTGCTGACTCTTTCAAAATGAGCTCACAATTACATCATAAATCCTCCGTGTCTCTGGAGCTGAGTCACATGTACATATAGTTATATGGATGTATTTATTGTTTTGTCCCTTTCTCGTAAAGCCATTAAGTGCAACTGGTGCCAGATCTGAGTAAGAAATAAAGGCTGTTAGATCTTGACAGTCTCCTGGGGACGCCACAGTGTGGGCTGAAATACCGTACAGAGAAAAATAAAGAGAGAGAGAGAGAGAGAGATTGTAATAAAAATGTAGATCAAAAGAAAAACCTAACCAACAACTTCATATTTTCTATCACTGACTTTGCAGACACATTCTGTTAACGCAAATGTTATGATCTAATTATTACATGACGTACTTTTCTCTCTTTGTCTTGCTGGTTTTGTTGAATCCTGTCTTCTATTGTGGCTGTGCTCGTAGCTCACATCACGCTCTCACGCTGCGTTGCAGCGGGGCTTTTTGGAAATGGCCTCGGTAATAAGAAGCACCCCTCGTGCCTGACGCTGAATTGAATCTGCGAAATTGAGACCAGACGAGGGCGAGAGATGAGAGCTAATCTGGCCCAGGCTCTCTGGTGTTGAAGCCAGCGTTGTGGGGAGAAGCAGCCCATGCCGTCTCCGTTTGCACGGTTAACAAGCCTCCTTTACTGGCAAGTGCGGGCGGTTGAAATGTTTTTCGAGCTCAAATAGGACAGAGGTTAGACACCCCACCCTCCGGAGTCAGCGATGTGGCACATGGGCGCTTTTTTGGACGCGACGGATGCCGATGGCAGTTGCGTGTGATCCGTGCGCGGGCTCGCCTTATTCGGTGGATCGTAAAAGAACTTATGGGCATTCAAACGGTCCCGAGTCCTAAAATATATTTATATATCATTCTTTTCCATGCGCGCAATTGATTCTCTTGACCCGAGAACAATATATGTTTATTCCGTCCTATTCCCTCGTAGATCAAAAAATGATTTATCGCGGGTTTGAAGATGATGCATTGCAACAACATGTTGCGACGTTCTTTACAGTCATGGCACCTGGAGGAAAAATACGCTTTTCATCTTTTAATGCCGGAATGATCTGTATCGATCGACTCAGATAGGCGAGCGTGAAATCAAAGTATAGGTGGGGAAAAAAACCAAACAAACCATTTTTAGCTAATATGTCTAACCTTCCAGATGTGTGTGTGTGTGTGTGTGTGTACGCATTATGCTGCAACCAAAACCGTGTTAGAAAGTCAAATGAGGAAAAAAAAAAAAGTCTCTAAGACGGAGGCTTTCCAAAGCTGCGGGAGAGCGCTACGGAGCAGGTACGGGTGATTAATGGCAGCCTGAAGAGAGCAGACTCCCTTAAAGACATTTAGCCACACTGCCTGGGTAAACTGACAGCCCCCCGCCCGTCATGAGTAATGACATCCCCCTTAAAACCAGCAGCAATATCGCACTAACTGTGACAGACTGATGAGGGCCCTCATGAAACCTGATTTTAGGCCTCATTTACATAACCGTGCCTTCCGGATGTGTAATTAGGTCTATGTACGTGTGTATACACGGAGTAAGTCAACTAAGGAAGACTCAGACCACTGCGCCGAGCCTGGCGTTGTCGAGATTGCGCCGAAATGCTAATTACACGGTTGTAATATCTTTTGAAAATTATTTGAACATTCCGCCTTGAGATACGTTCTGTATATCCTGTTTTGTCAGAGCCGGTGTGGAATCGTTCTGAGAACGGCGATGGAATAGTTCTGGCATAAGCAGATGGGGGGAGAAATAAAAGGTATTCAAAAATAAATGGTTCCCGTTTTAGCGGTAAATCTTGTCACTCTTGTAGCGTCTGATTGAGCTGAAATGCCGTTGAAATGAAGTTCCAGACGTTCGCCGGGTGCAAAGTTCATAAATGACGCACGTGCGAGTGCACGAGTACAGGAGACGTATGAAGATTCGCCTCATGGATACTGTCATACGGCATCGTCGATCGGGAAACGCACACCCATCGGCCGTCCTTCTAACAGACGAGACTGTGTTAGCGTGTATCCAGTAGCAGGGAGGGAATGAGTGCCGGTCGGCTGTGCTGCGATTCCGGCTGGCCGAGGGCTGGAGGTCCATACAAACATGATTAAGAATCAATTTGAGCCAGTTGTTAGACTGTCTGGCGCCTGCTGAGGGATGAACGCTTTTGATCCGAAACGTTTTACCGTTGCCTCGGATGGGCCGGCGTTGTCGGAACGGCCTGGGTGTGGACCTAAAGTACCTGTCACGAGCCATTTCCACGCCGACTCTAACACGATATTTGGTCGGCACGTGGCGTACATATGAAGGAAAGGGCGGAAGCGCTCGGCCGGATGGGTCGGCTGCGGAAACGGGATGCAAGCGGATACTGTGGACGTCAGTGACCTCACCAGACACACGAAGACCCAGATTCCTAACGCTGTACAACGAAGCAATAACATGGGCGTGTGAAACGCTCGGCCGTGCCGAGAGGCTTGTCAGACGGCGTCATCTCTTCGCCCGTGCGTGCAAATGGAAATGCGATGAAATCCCGAGATCTTGTTAAATATGAGGAAGTGAATTATCGCCCCAGTCACCAATGAAACACCATCTCCTCCTGTTTTCATTTTCCCCCCATGACGGCGGGACATTAAGGACGCACGCTTTAGGGGACAGCTGCTATTGTACGATCCAGTGTTTACCGGCTCTTGTTGCACAGACGAGGTTTTTGCTGACAAGCATTTCTGCACCCCTTATTAAAATACCTGGCATAGATGACATACGCCGTCTACGCCGTCTCCTCGCTAAAGCGAGACGCTGCTGCTGCAGTTATAGCTGCACGTCTTCGCCTCTGTTCACCCGTCTCAAGTTGATCCATAATTCAATCTTGTCTTCATGTACGAGTCATGACCCACCTCTCTGTGTCTCCCTCTATATGCGCCTTCTTGAATTCTTCCGAAACGTCTCACCTCATCGTAATCCCTGCCTAAATGTTAGAATAAGTCACATATCTAAATAACCTTAACACAGCACGTATAGATATAACCCTAAACCTAAGCCTAAACCTAGACATTTTCATTTCATCCCCGTCGTTCCGTCTGCCTGCTTACGCGCTAGAGACTGCAGCCATGTGTTTCGCTGTAGGCTATAGAAACACCTATAGAAAACTGAACCGAAACGAAACGAATCTGTGCGACCATACAAAACCGTCTTACCTTTCGCCCGTTCTTTTAATATCGTTTCAACACACGCGCTTTCTAATATGCTGCGAGTTTGACAGTGAGTGTTTAAACATGCATAAAGTTAATTACCTTAAAGTCAGCCTTTGAAAAAGTAATTTTTTTCCCATTGTTATAATTGTTCATATTTCATCTTCCAGCTTAGGACATTTCATTTTCTTATTTAATAATCTCGTTCTTGATGGTTTTCATAATAGTGTGGGATTTGCATTTGTCACTGTAATTACATTTGCATGTGTGAGCACCTCTGGAAAGTGGTTTCTCCGGAGAATCTGTATAATATAATATATTAGATAGCGTTTGAAATCAGAAGTGTGAAATTACTGTTATTGTAATTGTTCCACTTGCTTATTTGATTGAAGCTCCTGTATAAACGATGGTTCTTTTCGCCACCGGACGACAACAACAGCAAAGGAAAAGAAAAAAAATATAGCGCGTCTGCTGGAGCGATTTAAAGAACGGAGCATGTTGTGGAGACTGTAAACCGCCAGGCCAGGTTGAAACAGGAAGCAAATACATTATAATCTCCTCTTATTGTCTTACAGAAGTAAAAACATACTAAACCGGTTATGCTCTTATTCTCATACGGCCTTTGAAAGGAATTCTTTTTTCCCTCTCACGGTGTGCTCGAGATACAGCACGGGAACACGCCGTAGTTCCTTTCATCCCCCAAACGTAATCGACACAATGTTAAAACACTACAAAAAAGAAAAAAAAAAGAGCTGTCTTGTTAAAACTTATGACTACAGCTGCTGAAAAATGAACCCTAGCACCACTTAACACATTGAGCGTATGTGCATGTCAAAATTTGGCAGCATATATAATTTCTGACAGGCTACATTTCTCAGTAGGACTTTTTTTTTTTTTGCTGAGCGATCCGAGAGTCTGAGCTCAGAGCCGGAGCGACTCGGAGAAGGTAAAGGCGAAGGAATAAGGAGCTGAATACACTTAAAAAGCAATAATGTCTGTTTCAGGCTATCATAAAGAGACGCAAGCCCTCCAAGAACGAGCTAGTGAAAGTACAGATGTGAGACCTTGTTGCTGGAATTCGGTACCGAGTTCCATTTCGGCCATTTATCATCTGAGATCAAGGATTTCCGAGAACTGGAGTCTAATCTCATCGGACGACTACAAGGAAGTCCGTCTCCCGTATGCGCGGCGTGACGTGGAGCTACGTTTGGTGGCTTGTATTTTAAAGAATCCTTTCTTTTTAATGGATCTGGGTGGGGTGTGCTAACTTTTGCATTTTAGAGAAATATCACGGATATAGACGCTTACAGTCACTTACTGCCTTGAATTCTCGATTCCGGTTGTACAGGAAGTGTTTTGAAGAGACTGTGGCTGCAAGCCAAATCCCGTTTCTATAGTAACGGCAACATACAGGGACGTACTGTATAAGGTTAACTTATGCTTACTTTACTTTTACTTTTACCGTAAGGAGACGTTATTTAACGTTTTTGGAAGGAATCTTTGTTACAGGCAGATGTTTACGTAACCGAAAACCTACGTTGTTTCTCATCAAGCTGCTCACGCCGTCTTAGAGAGCTGTTGTAACGTACGTGCTCGGAGGAATGAACGACTTTCTACAGCATTAGATGTAACTGCAAATGGATAAATAATTCCAACGTATCATTCTTAAATAAATTATAAATGGTAGTCGGAGGCAAATTGCCGTGGTGTAAAAGTTTTAAAACAATTGTGGTGTGGTAAAAATTTAAGAACAAACTGTGGGAAAAATAAGTGTGTTGTCTGTCATTGATAATTTTCCTAAACCAGCGCAGCCCTACACGTTGTGTTTTAGTCCTCATGTATAGCATTGAAGTTAGAAGCTAAAGTCATCTGCTTTGTAAAGCTACTGTTTTTGATTCCCGCTCTCCATTCACGCAACTAAATGAGGCGTTTTATTAGACAAATTAAAGCTGAACTGGGTGTGTTACAACAAGCTAAACACTAAACTACTCCAGGACCAGGACTGAGAAACCCTGAAATAGACAACAACAGATGCTACATACTGAGCAGAAAAACCTAGCAAGCTTCCCTTGCTAATCCAAAGAATGCCGCAGCGCAAGAAAATGGCGCACTGATCTGACATCACACGCAACAAACACAATCATTTTAACCTAATGTGTACTAGGTATGAGTGAAAAAGGTTCAACATACAGAGCACCTCATTTCCAGAGATCAGCCACAGCTTAGCATGTCCGGCTGATTAGCATGCCTGGATTAAAGTGGAGCGAGAAAATTATTGCCAGCTAACAGACATTACAGGCATTAAAGACGTTCTAGGAAGGCTAGACGGTAACGTTTCATAAATAACGTATCTGCAACGTTCTCTAAGGATGATTTGAACTTTCTAACGTTACCGGAACGTAACTCGCGCGCCGCTTCCCGAACAGAAACAGTAGTATAACGGTGTTCGTCGTCCCACAGCTAAAAACGTTGCCGTGATGTTGAAGGAATGTCCTCTAGACAAACGTTCTCAGGACATCGGACCGATTGAGCGCTTTCGGAGAAGCTGTAAACGTTCCCGAGACGTTTTGCAAACCTGAAACTGTTGCCTGGTAGTATTGTAAATTTTATTAGCCTCATTAACCGCAGATAAAAGAGCACTTTGGATGATGATTATTTAAAGCACTTAACGCAATTTTCGATATCAAGCTCACAGCCGTGAAGCATCTGTTAATTTATGCTACAAAGACCGAAAATTACCATCTTACGATGGCTGACCGTGAAAAGAACGGCATTAATGGAGCGTTCACGCTGCAGGGTTGTATTATATTATTACACATAATACACAGGGTCACAGCACACACCTGACTGGTGCACAAATAGTGCATAAAATGTGTTCTCAATGACCCAAGAAATTCATGGTGGTTAATAGACCATATGCCTAATGCACCATGGGAGTATAGCGACACTGTTTTTAAGAGAAAACTAATGCATCAAAGGATACAGAAATTCAATTATGTAGCTTTGGAAATCTTGTCTAAAAGTGGCGGAATATTTTGTTCGGATGTCGTGCGCGCACACACACACACACACACACACACACACACACGAGGTCTTTATCCAATCCCGTTACAAAGTGGAACATAACTCCGCTCCTTTGACGACCGTGTCTTCGATTCGAGCCGACTCTAAATGGAAAGACTTCGCGTCAGCAGGGGCGTGTGCACGCACGATGATTTATATAACGCTGATTGTTTCAGTTCTGCGTCGGAGCAAATTTCTTTTTTTAATGAACATGTCACTTTTGAAATGTGCCAGCGCTGAATATGATGGGCCAGAATGTGGGCCCCTTTCTTCAGTGCCATGATTTATTCTTACTGTGTGTGCCGTTTGTGAGCTGTACGCCGGGCCCTCGGCTATGCCGGCGCTAAAATTAGACGCAGGCAGCCCCATAAGTTTGCCTTGAGTGACAACAGATTCCTTTTAGTGGCACGCAAAATCCAGCTATCCGCACGCTCTTGAGCTGAACCGGTACCGGTGCCGTGTTCGAGCCCTTTCATGAGAGAAATACGAACGTACAAAAGTTGAAAAAAATCTTTTGCGTATCAAAACTTTGCGACTTGAAACAAGTTCCAGCAGCGTGCGAACGTTCGCCGGTGCTGAACGCAACGAGCTGGGAGGTTAGCCGCTGCGGAACTGAATTATCAGGCACTGTAAATCTATTTTCCGCATCTCTCTCTCTCTCTCTCTCTCTCTCTCTTTATTTCCTCGACTCTTTTCTTCCTTTTTCTTTTGCCTCCGCTCCTTTGGGACAGCAACGAATAGCATCTGTTTCCATTTGGCCATGTCTCCGCACAGAGACGGCGAGAAAAGAAAGATCGCCAGACGCACAACAGACCCTCCTTCGCTACGCCCGCCCTCCTACGCTGGCGTTTTCAGCCACAATCTCTCCGAGGTATAGTACGGATCCCTTCCCTCGCTGCTCCGCGAAGCGCACAATGGGCACGAAAATAAACACACACGAAACCTTTCCGAGCGCTTATCCGTCATCCCCCACTCGGAATTGTTAACATCGCAGTAATGAGGATGCTTTGATGTTCAATCAAGTTACAAACATCATTCGATCAGGCTGTAATTCCTTTCGCTGCGCTGCTTTTAAAAGCCACCAGTCATTCAGCGGCGCGGCCTCCGCGGCCGGCTCGCGCTTGAATAGGAGGAACTGCACTGGGGTTTGTTTGAGCTTGGCCTTTTGTCCAGGTTTGTGAAAGAGAAGAATTCTGACGCGTGATCTCGCCCTGATAGCGCGCCAAGTCTCTGCTTGCTCTTCATATGCAAAAGATAAGGCATCTGAAGTGGTGCGTCGGTGTGAAGACATTCAGATAGCTTAGAGGCGGTGGATTTCACTCATGCATCAGTGTAGCTTTCGCAGGGCTTGAAATGTGTATCTGACTCGACATGTGACGGAAAAGTGCTTGAATTCGGGCCCAGATGTTGGTCTTAGTTTTGGCAGGCGCGTCCTTAACACCAGCTCTAGGGTTCTTGGCGTTGTTGCACTGTACAACTAAAAGAGTTAGCAATTCATCAGAAGCAGAAACACGCCACAGCCGAACGTTATCTTTTCCAAACGGTGATCACGTTCCTTAATTAATCGCAAATCAGCAGAATTGACCGTCCCTTCAACGTGAGTACTTGGTTTACCACTTATTTGAGCACATTTATGAGAAAAAAGATACTTTTTACTCGGTACATCTTTGTATGTATGATACACTACGATCAGCCATGACCTTCTCATGCTACGCAAGATATTTGACGCTACAGCTAACTGTTGCTATCTGTGCGTGTTTGAATATCGCTAATCCACTGGACTGCAGTGTTGAACTTAAGTTTCAGCACGCTTAGCTCTACCTCAGTAAAATGTATCATTATGCTTGAGTAAGCAAAACCTAGCATAAAATAAGGCGTCTCCTTCACTAGCAGGCATGAACCCTAGCGTCTCAGTTGAAAAAAGCATGTTGAGGTGGACCTACATTTCGCTAATTCGCAAACGCTAACCGGAAACTCAGTTAGTTTCTTTGCTAATACCAGGTACGACTAGCATGCTTCCAGTGGCTAATATAATTCTCTAGGCGGCACATCTTAGCTAACTTAGCTTGATTATATCTTATATCTTAGCTTGATTTTCACTCAAGTGTGTATTTCTTTTTTGCTGCCCTGAACAATTCAGTACGATTTTCTCTCCTTTCTCAGTCCTTTTTCCATTCTTTGTCCATCTTCACATCCGTATGTTTACATTTGCAAGTTTACGCAAGTGAAATTCCAGCGCGTTCGTGTTTGTATTATATTCAGCGAAAGAGATTCCGAATCTGATAAAAACGTTCGCTTAGCCGTGACGGATGAACACGGATGATCGGCTCACGGGGTGCACGCAAATTCCTCGTCATCCCGAACAACCATGAAAAATCATATCCAAGAATTCCAACCCTCGGTTTATTTTCTGACATGCTGTACGCAATGCAAGGATCCTGTCTCCTCCATTTCCTTTTCGAACTCGTTATGACCATCAAGCGCACTGAGGTGTATTTTCATTTTCAATTTTGCCCTAAAGATTAAGGGCATTACGGAATCATTCAAATCGACTTACATGGATCAATGGTGGCGGGGCTGTCTGGGGTTAACGCTAACCTCATTCCGGCTTCATCACCATTCCCAGGTCCTCGCGCCCTCCCAGAGCCTTGTGCCGTCTTGACGAGAAGACAATTGAGTTCAGTCACTGCACCATTACCAGCAGGAGTTATGAGAGATTCTTCGCGGGATAACGATCACACGGCACGTGCTCCGTTTCTCATGCCACGGAAAATGTGTTTCATTATGAACTTTTGACAGGATGTCTTTTCTGAGATGGCCTCGGCTGGCGGGGGCCTTTTTTCGCCCCCCCCCCCCCGAATTCCCAACCAAAAGTCTTCCCTTTGAATACGCCTCCTCTGTATTTAATAAGTATAATTGCCGTATAATGACGTAAAGACATATTTTACCGCAGTAACTCATGCGCTGTGTGCGGCTCGTCTGAACTTCTTAGCGAGATTATTTCCCCATGCAGAAAACAACGCTGTTGAGAGGAAAACACATGTTATGGGAAGAGAAAGAACAAAGCCACGGTTGGTAAGGGCTAGAGAGCGAGACTCATACTTATTTTTCCCTCGGAAAATTCTTTGTCTCTGAGACTCGTCTTTAGAGTCAGTCACACTTTTGTCAGTTTAAGTGCCAAGTCAAGTTTTAATGAAAGTTTTTCCAAACTGTCACACTCATACGCTGAGGTATTTTTGAAGAATGCGGTTTATTTTTGCGCACCAGCTCGCTTTGCTGTCGTGCAAGTTTAACTTTTAGTTCCTTTGCAGCTGAGAGTTGGGAAACTGAGCTACATTTGTAGCATGGGATCAGGAAAAAAACCAACAAAAACACCACGCTTGGCTTTGAACACAAATCTATACACCACCAGACACTATTAAAGTTACTCTCCTGGAATAGTAATGTGAGTGTGTGTGTGTGTGTGTGTTATAGTTTTTAAGACTTGCCGGTATTTAAAAATGACAGTTGCCTTAAAATTGTATTAAAACAAATACACGATATTCACCTAAAACGCTAACGTTGACGAATATTCATTCGTTCGTTTTTATTCAACGGAAATACAACGCAAGAAAATCAGTGAAATGAAATGAAAATAAACGGCTGGATATTGAATCCATTTGAAGTCGACGCGATCGCTTGACATGGAATGAAATACGGCGGAATAAGGCATTCCTTAACGTGAAACGCTTATCGGATATTTCTGCAATATCGAGGAAAGGAATCGAAAACGTCTGTCGACGAAGACGTTCGGCGGCATCGACACGCCTGTTCGTTCTCTAAATAACTAATAAGCCGTGTTTTGTTTGCCTCCCAGACCTCAGCGCTGACTTTTCACGTACACACGGTGTCAAAACTGGTTGAACGAGACTTTCTCTTCAGCCCGTCAGGAAGCGCTGCTCTTTTCCGAGTTCAAGTGGGCGAGCTGGTGTTGTGACACCGCGTGTGGAGAGAGCGAACGAAGCCCGTGTAGCATATCTCATCTCCGAAAGCCTTCGCACCTCTGTCTCACCGCCGCCTGGTGCATAAACAGGTCTTTTTTTCCCTCCAAATATGAGACAGTGCCTGTGGATTACATATGTTCCATCTGGTTTCACTTACTCTGCTATTCTTTATTATGTAAAATTATGCCTCCGAATACATGTGGGCTCTGCGCTAATCCCTTCTTCTTTCCACCTGACCCGAATTCATGTTTCTCTCTCTCTCTCTCTCTCGTGCTGCTCGGAGATCCGACTGCGTTTTTTTCCTTTCCTTTCTTTCTTTCTTTCTTTCTTTTTTTCTCATTATTGAAGCCACGTGTATAAAGGAGCCCAGTGAACCTGGCAGGGAATTCGGACCAGTGAGGAAAAGTGAAGAATGGATGGAAATTAATCTTCTGACAATAACAGTTTTGATGTGTGCTTGTTTTTGTATTTGCGTAAGCGCAGTAGTGCAGCGAACGCGGTTCGAATGGAGAAATATATCACGTCTGTGCCGTATGTACTTAACCGGGTGAGGCAATCAAGACCACGGCTTTGAAGCCACCAGAAACAAAGAAGGAGTCGGCTACTACACCCTTTTCACCTCCAGCATTTCCTGAGCAGATACTTTTTCTTCCATATCTGCTCAAAAGAGAACTTGCACTCCTGACAGCTCAACATCAAGAGCTTTACTTTCAAACTCTGGGTTTTTTTTTTTTTTTTTTTTTTTTTCTGAGATCTGAGACAACGCACCGGCCAAAGAGCTGTTTGTTTTTTTGTGTTCGATTGCTGGCATGCTTCTTGATCCGGAGCCTGATTCAAAATTCTCCACGCGTCCTGTTGGAAATTAAAACCTGCGCCAAATGAACGCGTCCGCATTCCGATCAGGTCGGCGTCGACGAGCTTTCAAAGCAAAGGGTAAAATTTTTCAAATGTCAAGTTTATCAGTTGATTATTGCATCTGGCGAATACTTCATCATGACAAGCCTGGAAATGATTCTCGACAATCTTAAAAAAAAAAAAAAATGTTCCTCAAGGGTTCTTTGGAAAGTTCCAGGCTTTCGAATAAGTTCTAGCTGGAATCATTTCGGAGTGAAAAGCCAATGGTTTCTCAAGAGGAACAATCTGAAGAACGCTTAGGCGATGGAAGACTCTATGTAAGGAATAAAACACTTCAGCGTGTGATGTTATGGGAAAATAATCGATGAGGCTGTAATGTGATGCAAAACAGTTCTTGTTACAACCCTGAAGTTGATTCTTTTCCAATAAGCACATCCTGAAGGGTGTTATTCATCTTACAGCACAGGAATTTGCCGATCATTACTCATTTTTCATTTAATAATGCAGCAACAGGCCTAGTTTCTTAATGTTGGAACGTCCAGAAAAAAACCACGAGGATCACTTACATTATAGCAGCTATAAACAGTCCTTCCCTCTCTTTTTCCTTCCGTCTTCGCTTGGTGGAAAATCCCACTGGCACTGCAGACTCCTTCCAAAAACAGTACATACACGTCTCTTTACCAAGCCATCAACATTTAGTCCATGTATTATTGGGCTTACGTTACAGTGAGTGTCCAACCTGCAAGTCCTTGCTGATGAGCTGTTACCATAGCGACGAGTGCGTCAATACAAAGCTCTGATCCAACTTCTGTCCAAGCTGCTTTTATAGAAAGAAATATCTTGAGTATTGGTTTTAACTATGTAAATATGTACTATTGTGGCTCAATAGTTAAGGCTCCGGGGTACTGATCGGTAGGAAGGGGGTTCAAGCCAAGCTGCCACCATTGGGCCCTTGAGTAAGGCCCTTAACCCTGTCTACTCCAGGGGCACTGCATCACCACAGCTTCCTGAGATATGCAAAGAAAAGAATTTCACTGGGCTGTAATGTGTATGTGACAAATAAAGGCTTATTTTGATGAGAATATTACTCATTTCCGTTCCTAATTCTTATTCTTATTATTGGCAGATCATTCAGCTTCTTTCCATGCATAAATGCGCAAATGATCGACCAACAGAACAAGACTACTTTCGAGCTTTAAATTCAGTCTGTCTATACTGCAGCGCGTCTTCGGACCAATCAGAACTCAAGAACCGTTCGCGTTCTCATGAACTTAATTCCGTCTATTCAAAGACAAATGAAATACAAAAGTTTTTATTCTTTCTTTCGAACTCTGTATCACTCTTTGTTTACTATGAGATCGACAAAGCACTGGGCAAACAGGCCTTTCTTGAGTTGTTTCCTGTGGTATTTAAGGGTGTTGAATAGTTTTTCCAGCGTATTTGATGTTTCCACCTCACCCAGCTTAAGCCTGGTCCTTCCTGGAATTATCAGCAGGCTTGCGTTGAGGAGCTGTTTCACAGTGCCTGGATAAACATTTTTCTGTGGGCTGAAGTGTTGAAATGACGGCTCAGGCTTCGGGTTGCAGGAGACCCCGTGGCTTAACTCCCCTGTACGTGTCTTTCCTTTTTCCCGCCCTCCTACCGTTCGCTTTTTTGGCTCTGCGCTTTATCCCTGGCGATTTGCAGCTCCACTCCGAGGCCCGATTCATAAAT
Source organism: Notoglanidium macrostoma (assembly GCA_030068235.1). Lineage (NCBI taxonomy): Eukaryota > Metazoa > Chordata > Actinopteri > Siluriformes > Auchenoglanididae > Notoglanidium > Notoglanidium macrostoma. Next base: position 3,705,991 of record JAQQZR010000001.1, read on the forward strand.
TCTTCACACATTCCCTCGAAAAACCACTTCGGTTTGAAATTAAATCCATCTCATCAAACGCATCCCGGTTCTTATCAGCTCCACGTCCTCACCCAAGCATCAACATGTTCAACAACGAGTGAGAAGTCATTGAAATGGGATGCAGTGCAGATACAGGGAGAGGAATATTTTAGGGAAAAATAAAATGAAAATCCCAATTATAGAGGGGGGGGGGGGGGCGATTCTTGGTTTGTAGTTTGCAGAAATGACACTACATATTATGAAGATTGCATTTAAAAAGATGAGATATTAGCTGTGCGCCAATCTATATACTTCTCAACTTCCTCTGTACTAAAATACTTTCACGTCTGAACTCAAAATCTATAAAAACATCAAATATTGATGTAATGACGACAGCTTAAAACAAACAACTACATGTTAGGACTGAGGAGCGTTAAGGTTGAGATGAAACGAATATTTCGTCTGGAACTCCTGTGTAACTTTGGGACGGATTGCACTCAGACTAAATTCTTTCTCATGTTGCTACAACTACAAAGTTTTGACCTCTATGTGTATATATTAGCCTTTATATGTACGTATCAGCTTTATTACGTCAGTGTTTTTGCCAGAATGTTTCGAGTGCTGGATCGAGTAACAGCATACAGAAGCACGCTAACACAGACTGCTTCCAAAGCTGGACTTTTTTTATGCTAAGCAGTAACCATGGTAACCTGTGGTGGAGTTCTGCTTCGACAAAGTAAGGACTTAAAATGTCATCGGCTGCAGGGATGAAAGAGTAACTGGAGAACAACATGAACTTTTTAAACTCGCAGCTTCCTGTTCGTGGGAGTTGTTGCATCATCAGTGTTGTTCTAGAATTTTGTTTACACTACATAGTGACATTGTCCAAAAAGTGGATAATTGAACTGATTTAACTTTAAATTTCATAAAATAAAGCGGCACGGTGGTGTGGTGCGGTGGTTAGCACTGTCGCCTCACAGCAAGAAGGTCCTGGGTTCGATCCCCGGGTCACCC
>JAQQZR010000001.1:3723006-3737144 GCA_030068235.1 Notoglanidium macrostoma
GGGGAGAGACGGGACGTGGTTGTCTGAGCACAATGGCTGTGCCAGAGAGCCTGCTGCTGATCGCCCGGGCAAAATTGTATCCTGAATGATGTTTGGCAAGAGGGATTATGATTGCTGATTGCTGTGGGTTTTAATTATGGAAATTGCAAGATGCTCTTTGCATCTCCACATGGCTAAGTCTTAAACATTCTCAAGGGAGCGGGCCATTATTTCACTAATAGCCGAAGTCATAAAAACTGCAAGGAGAGTTTTATTTTTTCCTTTAAATAATGCACTCCAATTAGATGAAGTACATTCTGCTCAGTCGGGAAGGTAAACAGCGACATGGCTTCTGCTTGGAACGTTATTAATGCGCGTTAAAGCAGCGGCTACTGCCGGGCGTATACGCTACCGCGACACCGCTTTATCAGCTCGAAGCCAGACCAAGCAACGACGCAATCTCTCGTTTTTATTTGCATTATACGATTTCTTTTACTTTCCTTTAACCAGCGTGCTACATGCTCCAGTCCTGTAGTCGAAGAGTGGGCAGAGGAGACGTTATGATGAGGTGCCGTGTTGGTGCGATGTGGGGTTAAGAGTTTTTGTTCAGGGCCAGAGCAGCCATAGGCGAAGGGAAGGGAAGAGACAGACGACGCTGTAGGAGTAAATCAAGGTCGGACCGTCCTGGCACTTCATTTATCCAGGCCTAGTCCTGAGTCAACACACTGCTCTATGGCCTTATTATGGAGCTTCTGGGAAGCTGGACCATGCTCGGGAGCTGAAATTGCAGCACATGGTGAGTGGTGATATTATCGCTAATCTATAATGTCATTAAAGAGGAAAAGATATATCGCAAGGGTGGAGAAATATTTTGCGCATGGCTTTCTGGAATTCCTCTTGCAAATTTCATGCGGATTTAGTGGCCATTTGAATATCGAGGAGAAGAAAATTATTATAGAGAGACAGATTATAGAATTTTTTTGAAGTCATAATCCATTTTACAGACAGTCTTGGTTTTTTTTTTTTGTTGTTGTTGTTGTTGTTGTTGTTACATCCAAATCCTAGTCACTATATATGCCCAATACATAGCGTAGAACCTAATTATCATAGTATAGAACCTATATAGTGCCCTATTTTACCAGTAGACACGATTGGAAATTAAACCAAGGGGAAAAAAGTTAGTTGGATTGGTGTTTCGCTTCCTGCATTGTTCCTCAGAAGTCTGTCATTAACAGCATCAGACTATAAGTTGGGTGAAGAGTAGAGGCTGTTGAAACGCAAGTGGGGCAGCGTGTGAGACGCGACACGTTACATAAGTCTCATTCCTCGAGAAAAATGACCTTGTTTGTGAAGACGTTCGGATCCATGCACTCCTGCGTACACAGGTACTACGTTGGTCACGTTGCAGAAGCCAGAGCAGCAAAAATGATGTTTTTGGAAGAAAAGACAGCACCGCGTTTTGAAATCTGTGTTCGAAACGTCGTCACGCCGATCCGTTTCTGGTGTGCGGGGCTCCCCGTGTTCCTGCACACACGAGGATGGCTTTGTACGACTGAAAATAAGTGCCTGGGATCATTGCCAAGATGGCCGTTGAGCGAACAGGCTTAATTAGAAGGGCTTTTGTTAACGCAATGATATGAAAAGTACAGGTTTTTCCCCGCCAAAAAAAGTATTACGTCTAAAATTCCTGGTTTATTTTTTCGGTGAAATGAACATGACGCACATGTTTGGCTAATCCCAGATGCTTTCAGTATTCCTTAGTGTGCATGACTGTGATTTACACCGACATCCCTTCAGCGTGGCACCTTTACTGCTGTGCCACCGGCACACAAGGGGATTGCCGTTCTCGAGTTTACCGAGGGATTTATTGTTAAATATTTGTCGAGTGTCCCAGCCCGCAGTCAGCGGTGTGTGTTGGTAAAGAGCAGCATGGAACATAATTGCCAAGCACATAAAAATGTCATTGCTTTGCATTAGTAAGCATGAAAAAGCCCTTGAATCAGTGCTTGCAGGTGGGAACGCAGATAGTGGTGCGGTTTAATTTCACTCCGCAACGCTGTGTCTCGAGTTCAAAGACCTTTAGTCAGACATTTTAATTACTTTGGAATTGGTCCTAATTGATCTTGGCTTAGATGGACTCCTCATACTTCCACACTTGCTCGGTGTTGCTTTTCTCCCGGTGGAGACGAGCGCCGTGGTTAACTAATACTCTCTTCATTTACTCTTTAAAAATAAAGACCGAGTCAAACTGGAAGAAAAGTGCAAATGAAATGCCCGTGCGAGTTAGTGATAGTTCTATTAAACGATCCTCTTCAGAGAGCGCTCGTTTCATTTAACACTGTTTTGTTCTTCTTTCTTGTCAGCGTGCACTGTGCAGTGGGTTTAACGTGTATATAGTATACGTATCTGTGTGCGTGCGGGCATCTCCAGGGGCTCTGGTTTGATCCTGGTGTTACTGTTTCACACGTTCTTCCCGTGCCCATGCAAGCTTCCTCTGGGTTTCCTCCAGCCTCCCGGAAACATGCCAGGAGGTAGATCGGACACTCTGACACGGTGTCGCAGTGGGTCAACTGTTAAAAATTTCCCACGTCGTTATCACAAACGCGGCGGGGTTTCAAACGGAGCTCTGGGAATCTTTTTAGCGGTTGACCCTTTGGCAAGCTGAATATATCAACACGTATTTCTATATGACTAGAATTGCAATATATTTATAGAAAATAAATGCACTCCCATGGCCAGCTCTGAAAACGTCAGCAGACGCATGACACCTTCCGCTTACGAAGTCGTAAACACCGCAAGTTCATATGGACGTTTCTCGCGGACACCGTAAACACGAAGCCGGATTCACGGCAACCCTGACTAGGAGGGAGCTGTAAATGAACGCGAGGTCTGAGAAATGTTCATGGTATCCTTATTTATCGCAATATCAATACCAGCTCATCATATCCCTCAGCCTTAGGCAAGACATAACATTACGCAATTTGAAACATTTATTCAGAAATTGCGTAAACATCCTATATTGTTACAGAATGGGAATGGACCGGAGAGCGACGTGACAGCATCCCATTTATAAATCAAAAGAACAATGGGGACTAACTAGTCAAAAACCTCTTTATACACCAGCAATATATTTCTAATTTCATACAATAGACTATTACATTCATCATCTCGTTTCATGCACTACAATACCTGTCATATTGCCAAGTCCTGAAATGCCATGTAAGCTTACAACTTACTAAAGTTTCATTATAATGACACCTTATCAAGCAGACAGGGGAGAATTCATACTCTCTATATCACTCATACTTACTTTTAGGTCAAAATCACCTCATTATTTCTTAGACACTTGTTAAAATTGTGTTGCTTTCTTCCCCCTACCGCTCTTTGGTTACGTTGCTAGGTCTGTTGCCATCCAGAGGATGCTTTAACAGTCCAGTCACTAGCCATGCTAAAAATTTCATCTGGCGGTTAGATAATGCTAAGCGCCGATGCTTGAATTATTGAAGGCCTTGTACTTGAGGGGGACAGGGGTGCACTTTTAACTCCCTGTACCGTCGTGTCTTTCTGTCCGGTAACTAAGAGACGCTACACAAACATCAGAAGGAATGATGTGCTGGAGGAGGGAAAAGGAGTGCAGCGGAGCAGAGTAGGGGATTGGGGGGGGGGGTGTGTGGAGGAAATGAAAAGAAAGTCTGGCTGTCGAGTGGCCCGGCGAAGCTGTGAACCACTCAGAGGCACCCTGTGAGTGTGTGTGTTTTCCTCTGTATGTATTTTATGGTGCATGAAGCACCGCTTGCTGGTTTCTGTCTTGTTTCTTTTTTTTTTCTTTCGTTCCGTCTCTAATGTGTGCCATTCATATTTCAGTTAATGAGCACAAACAAACTCGGCGCTCTCGGTTGAACAGCCTATTAGTCAGTAGAGAAGTAAGAAAGAGAAAGAAAACACGCACGCGTCCTCGTGAAGCTAATTGTTTCGTAGGGCTGCGTTTCATACTTCCGTCGTCACTGATTAATGACTGCAGCTCATATCATATCGGATTATCGCGTAAAGCCGAGGCTGATGTTCAGACAATAACGCCAAAGGCGATAATTGTTATTTCTGCATTGCTGAACAGATCGTCGTTAAATTAAAGGACCGGAGTGCAGATCGTGTTGTCAGGTTGTGCATGCTTTTACACTGCCTATTTTTTCTTTTTTTTCCCCGTAATGGTGAGTTTTACAGTATACATTTGTATCTTTTGACGTTAACCAGTGGAAATGTTTCTACTTTTGAAGAAATATGTAATCCGGACTCGAGAACATTAGATTCTGTAATTGTAGTCTGTGTGTGTGTGAGAAAGTGAAACACTTTGGTACCTGGTTTGAAGCCCAGTGCTCAGGTGCTGGAGTGAATGTGAGCACATCGGCGTGTAACAAACCTTAACCTTGCCTAAGGCTGGAGATCACAGCTCAGGCCCAGCAGAGAGCCAAAACCCTTGATTTTTTCACTCTTACCCCGCTTCGGTGGAGTGTTCTCTATTCCGCTCGCGCCCCCAAAAGACTGATGGCAAACATTAACGTCTGTTCTGACAGCGCTGAACATAAGTGAGGTTGTCAAGCCAACCAGCCCTTTACCTGCACGCCGCGTATATTGAAAAGGAATGAGTGAAGGTTGCAGGAGGGAGCGCTTACTGCACGGTTTGCACAATTTGAATGCAGGAAAAATGCTTTCCGTCAAACCTTGGGAAATGGAAAACAACAAAACGGTACATCCACAGTGTAAGGTCAGTGGTTTAATTGTAAAATATGCAACAAATCAATGGATGGTGGTGAGCTGAATGGATAGTTAAAATTCCTTATTTAACCTGTACGTATGCTGCGCATCTACATTCTATTACTGATTCATTTATTCATCTTGACTAACCACTTTATCCTGGTCAGGGTTGCAATGGATACAAAGCCAATCCTGGGAACCGGGCGCACAATGAATACACTGTACACTTTTACAGGGCGCAAAATGTTGCTTTTATATGTGGTTGGCATTTTAAGTTCTTTAAGAACCCCATATAAAAATGTTGTTTTAAATAACTGCCGTTAATTGTTCTCACCTACAACACAAGAAAAATGTGCTCATGCAGGAAAAAAAAAAATCTGGTTAGATAGTCAGACCATGTGTAGATATTAAGCATGGGTGCATTATATATATATAGATCAATTTTATAAGACCTCTAATGTATCACAGTGACATCATCATATTGACCTCTTATGTATTTTATTACTCTATTATACTGTACATATTAATGACCTCATATGTCCCCTATATATTATAATAACCTCTCGTACTGTATGTCATAATGACCTCTTAAATACTGTAATGACCTCTGACATATTATAAAAGCCTCTAGTGACGTATACCATAATGACATCTACATATGGCCTTTAATAGTGTGTCATAATGACCCACTATTATGACAAGATATATTGTAATGACCAATTATACTGTATATCATAAGGACATCTACGCAATATATTACAATGGCTTCTTATACCGAATATATATATATATATATATATATATATATATATATATATATAATTACCTCGTACATCATAATGACATTATGTATTATAAAATCATAATGATCTCCTATTATACTGTATATCACAATGACCTCTACATAATATATTGTAATGGCCTCATACCGTATATATTAATGACCTCATATATCATAATGACCATATATATTATAATAATCTCTTATACTGTATATCATATTCATCTCTTATGTATATTGTAATGCCCTATTAAACCATATATCATAAAGACGTCTATGTATATTGTAAACCCCTGTTTTACTGTATATATTAATGACCTCATACATTATAACAGCCTGACAAATTAAAATGACCTCTTATACTGTAGATCATAAAGACCTCATATAATCTCTTATACTGTGTATCGTGATGACATCTTTATATGTCATAATGACATTAATTGAAGGGAAAAGAAGACGGGGAAGTTTTACAAGGATGGCGGGAATGATTTTTAGTCATTTTATCACAGCTAACTTCCTGTATGTCTCAGCTTGAACCCTGAGTAAGACGACATGTGCACGGTATATATTTATGTGTGTGTGTATGCAAAGAGGGAGGGAGAGAGAGAGAGAGAGAGAGAGAGAGAGAGAGGGAAAGATGGGAAAATATATTTTCTTTAGGCACCATTTTAAGTTTAGATTAGGGTTGGGATGGTAAGTCAGATTTTGAAGTGCTGGACATTTTTAACATTTTGTGTGTGTGTGTGTGTGGCACCTTGGATAAGGAATTGAGTTTTTAATGCTCTATGCCTATTAGTGCACCGTCATGAAGAATCTGATGAGCGCTAAAGAGAAGAGTCAGTCTGTGTCTGCCTGCCAGATTTTTGTTTATCAGTGAAAGGCAATGTGGAATATGATTAGCAGGCTTAAGTATTAAGCATAGCTGGCTAGTATAAGCACTATGCTTTTTCATTATCATGTTAAGATATGTTAAGATAAATCATTTTTCTGTGTTGTTTTTCCGAATCCTCGTTTGTCCGTTGTTTTTCTCCGGGGCGATTGTGTCCATTGATGTTTGCTGCCTGGATGTCTTTAGGCCACGTTTTAATTCCAAACTGTGGAAAGAATAAAAAAAGTGTTTAATAAGTGCAAGGTCTCTCTCTAGTATGTGGTGACTTTGTAAAATCTCATTGTGGCTTATGACACCATGGAGGTGTATGGACTGTATTAATAAAACACATTCTGAATTATGTCATCTTTCATGCTCCATGTCATTTGCTTTGGCTTTGGTAAATTCTATTAAAACCCTCGACATCAAACTGTCAGTGAAGCTACAGTGTCGGGTGGAGAGGAGAAGCTTTCTCTGTAAATGAATGTGACATTTAAATCATTTCCATTTTGGCTCGTTCTTTAGCAAATGCTGCGATTATTGCCCGGAATACATTAAACCCTCATTAAGATCCGGTAACCTTTACAAATCAGGTCTGCACAAGAGATGCAGAAGCGGACGACCTCCCCAAGTTACGCTGATCATCCGTCATTAGGGTAAGCAATGTTAACAGGTAATAATGAAAAGGAGGTGATAACAAATATGACAGCTACGGCTTAGCCGGCGCCGAACGAGTCTCGCAAATTGGTGAGCGGTGAGCCTGATTGCTATTTAATCAGTCTTTCGAGAGAGGAACGGTGCCAATTAATTCCAGATATTCTAAGGTGTTTCCACGCTTGTATTATTTCAGGTATGATCCTGTTGCGCTCGTAATTGGCATGGAAACCTGGCTCCCAAACCGGCTACCTGTACCGCGTTAATACCCCTACCTGACGGTGGCGTTGAAAAGGGTTTTCTGCAACTTTCCACAGCCAAGAAAATGACATTATACCCTCAAGGGGGAGATGGCGTCTGCCCTAGACTTGTCACCAGCCGTCAAAGACAAAGTGCAATGCCTCCGGAAAGATCCCCGACGGGAACGTCGGGTGTATCCAGGGAGATTCTGCCCCACATCTGCCCCACCTCCCCTGGCTCTTTTGTGCTCTACATAATCAACCTCCGCTCTTTACTGACAGCACATCCTCTTCTTTAACTTGGTCGTGCCAAGATTCCCTGAGCATCCCAAACTTTACACGAGTCTCCCATTGAGGTTTCAAAATTGCAAAGCGATCATATTGGTTAGGCAGCTGCACGGGGGGGGAATTGGGGGGGGGTCAGGTTCATTTCACAGGGTTTGGCAGTAGAAGAATTTGGACGTGCGGGAGAAATCTGCGTTCGAGCGTCCACTTTGTTGCGTCTTTTACATTTCACTCTGTTTGTTCTATCCTCATTGGGATGCATGTATGTATGCATTCTTTATTTTCTCCCTCTCGGGCACTGACAATTGAAAATAAATTAACATTCCGGCCTCCCTCCTTTTTTTAAAGCCAGTTGAGAATACTCGGGGGCGAACCCTCTGAGGTCAAGCGATACTCACAAGCTGTCAATCTTTCTCAGCAAGTCCCCCGCCCCTTTCTTTCTCCTCCGACCTATGCTTTATTCCTCTTCTTTTTCTCGCATTCATTCAACTGCATTCTGTCTTAGAAACCCTGGACTCCTTCTTCTGGGCTATTCTTACTCTGGCCGCCTCCCCAGCTTGAGAGAGGCTTTGTAAAGAACTCGCATCCTTTCAGACTTCTGTCACAAACCGAGCCATATTTCATGCTACAGAATGCCTGCTGTCTATTTTTCCCCATCAGTTTGTTTTGATCATATTTTTAATTAGCCTGCTACCTCAGTGTTTTATTATGTCATTCAGCCACATTGCTGTTGAGTTCCGGGTCCTGATCGGTTGATTCATTTTCTTTCAACAGCAGCTCTGAGAGTAGTTCCAGCTGCAAGGCAAACTGCAAGTTTATATTAATGCGCTATAGGAACCTTCAGAGGGACTTGTACAGCAGGCGCTCCATGTAAACTGATAAAAAAAAAAAATGTGGCCTTTTGTGTGAGGAGATTATTTATTTTTTAATATTGTTTGTATTCATTTAGCATTTTTTTTTTTTTGCTACGAGTCTCCAGACACAGTGCTTTGTAGCAGTAAGAGGTAACTGTAACTAAGTTTTCTGACACAGGAAAGTCTCCAGGATGGAGGATTTTTTTTTTTTTTTTTTTTTTGGTAATATGGCAAGCTGCATTTTTTTTTTTTTGTTGTTTTTTTTGAGGGAGCTGGTTATACACTGTTTATAGCTGCTTTGTTGTGTAAAGAATTAGTGTTGGTTCATTGTTGATATCGTAAGCGTTTACGGAAAACCTTCGTGTGAAATGTCCGACATGAGTCGAGCCACATCCTGCCTGTTAGCTGTCAGCAATATGGACTTACGAAGCTGATAAATGTTATCCCATTTGCCAATTTACATGACTTCACCCTTGGAGTAAAGCCACCATTTTCTTCCCCCAACGCTATCCACCCCCACGCAAAACGATGACGCGTCCATCAGGAATGATGAAGGCAAAATCTTCTTAATGCTAATCGTCTAATCCTTTTATTTCAAGTCGAACCAAATCCAGTCTGCAATCTGCCAGACAAAAAGGTGTTTAGGGAGATGATAAAGCTTGGCTCCCGAGCTTAATTTCGCAGACATGATGTAGGCGTGTTCCTCAGTGGGGGACGTCTTGAGCTCTCCGACGAGGTGCGAATCGCTGTGGCGTACCCACCCTCGTCTCGCTCACCCTCCACCAGGGCATCAGCTGGCACGCTGGAGAACGGGATTTTCCCATAGCATCGTGTGTGCTGATGCCAAAAAAACTGAATTCGCCAAGCTTGAGAAATCCTGTCTGGCAATTATATTGGTTTTTTTTCCCCTTCTCTCAAATAGAAATATGGTGATATGTGGTCACCTCTGAAGATTTGAACTCTGCTCTTATTGTAGCTGTTAATTTTCTGCAACGGGCTGCGTACTTGTCAAATTAAGACTAAGAGAAATATGAATGTGCTGGGCGCTCATTCATTTTCCTAATGGCCAGCAATCTTTAGTTCCCCGTCTCTAACGGAGTCTCTTTTATTGACCTACGTCTCGGCCGCATTTAAAACTGCACTTTAAATATTTGATTTAACCTCCAGATCTTTCAAGAAACGCAACAAACCAAGAAGAAGAACGCAACGGAATATCATTAATTGTGTTAAATATAAAATGAGTGGGGAAAAGTATTCTGTTTAAGGACAAGATGATGACAGTAATATCACTGGATAAATACACCAAAGACAGTGGCTTTAAAGCAGTCCAAGAAAGAAAGACCAAGAGATTTAAAAAAAAAAAAACAGGCTTTGCATTTAAACATTGAACAGAGTGTTAAACACTGAAGCTGTGATGAGGTTGGGGATTTCTGGCGTTGGAGTTTCTTGGCTGCATTCATGCCTAACATCAGTACTGCTTATTTGTTACAAGAAAAATGTCAAGGCAGTTCTAAAAAAAATGGTTTGTACAAGTCAAAGGGCAGTTCGAACTTTTGTGGACCAGAAAAGGAGCACAAAGAAGCCTTCGGATGATAAAATTGCCGACATGGGCTTATAGATGTGTAGGAATTCGTGTAAGGTAGCGTTTGTGAAAGTGTAAAAATGATTCAGGTTGAGTGCTTGTTTCTAAAGACAGGGTTGACTTGACAATGGACGATGTTAATGGACAGAAAAAAAAACAACTTTATTATACTTTGAAGAATATTTGCTACCGCTGTTCCGGAAATGCACGAGATTGTTCGTATATACATTAAAAAAAACCCTGTGCGACGTGAACTGAGCTCCGTTAACGCGACCCCAGTTTTCTGTACGAGCCACGGGTCATGCTGATGGATGAAGTAAATACTAGAACGTAATAATTTTCTTTAATTGCTAGGATAATCTGACATGGCGAGCACACATTATCACACAGTCAGGTATAGAATTCGACCAAGACTGTGTGACTAAGTAATAATCGAAATGTGTCTAAAAATAGCTTAAACTGGACAGGATGGAACAGTAATTGAGTAATCACAATTTGAGTTATGAGTGTACATACTGTAGCGTTGTAACTTTGCACCAACAGAGCCTGCTCAGTAGCCCGCTAGTTAATGCGCTAAGCAGCAGTTAGCAAGGTAATTTGCTATGTTTACACACTCAGCTAACGCCTGACAGAGTGCAGGGATGATTAAATCTGTGCTAAAAGTTATATATGTTTTTATAGCTACCTTTGTACTTGAATTCATTCACAGTCATTTGAGTACTTGAGCATTTGTAATATTGCTATGCTAACATGCTGCTACTTGTGCTCTTGCAGTGCATTTTTTGGGAATACTCTGCATCGCATATGAACATAATGAACATAAAAACGATAACTGTTCATCGGGATTCCATGTTTCAGCGTTTTAAAAGTTTCCTAAAAATGTCTGACGCTCCAGCAACGACACTAGCTGCTAGTTTTTGAGCTTTAGCACAGATTAGCCTTGTTTTCAAAAGAGTGTGTTGTGTCATTTCAGGCAAGTTCGGAAAGAAAGTGAAATAGTTAAAAAAGCTGTTTTCTTAAATAGAGTTTGGAGGTCAGAACGGCTACTTTTGACTCATTTCAATGGTGAAAAATAGGAATAATAATTTTTTGACAGAGGAATGCTTTGAGCTCTGCTACGTCTCTTGTCATCGCTAACACGGAAGACTGTTTTCTTTTATTAAAGGATTTCACAGCTTGTGTAATTGGTCTGTGTTCGCACATTTGTCCGGTTAGATAAACAGGACGTGAGAGTTGAGTGCTAGCTATGTAGGAACAACTGGAGGAGAATGCTGAAAGATGATGGTTAATGATTTACACCCATATCTTGACCGTCCTCCAAAGGAATTTAAACGCATAATGTTTAAATGTTGCTCCTTTACAGTCTACTCCTGGCACGACTCCTATCATCCAGTTGCTGTCAGGGCTTTCACGGACTTAATCCGGTGATTAATGCGCTAGTCATGGTTCATTACATAAATATTTAGGTCTATATGTTGAGGAAATTTGCCCATATGGCTTCCACAAGTCTTTAAAAGACAAATGACCTCCAACAAGTTCTGGAGTTTTTGATATCGGACACCGTTTTTTTTTTCTTCCCTCGTTTGAAAAAGACCCTTGGCTCCTTCCCTCAATGTTGTGTCCAAAGCCGACGCTACGTAGTACGTGACCACCAACGTTCTCAGCGGTTTCTGTTCTACATTTTAAATACCTCCGGAAACAAAGGAAGCCTCCACCTGCTGCTCACGAACTGAATTCATTAATGCGGTTTAAAAATTCAGTCCGCTGTATGTTAATGATGAGTCTGTCCCTGTTTCCATCCAACTTTCTGTTTTTTCCTTCTTCTTTTTTTTTTGTTCACTGCTGAAAATATCTCTCTGCATTGAGAGTGATCTGGGCAGAGTGCGTATTTAGGCTCATTATAAAATAATCAGGATAGTTGATGAGAGGGCTCACCAGAGGAGATGTGGTGAAGTTTTTTTTCTCTTTCTTTCCTCATGACTCACACTTCAAAGTGTGAATTTCAGTGGGCGAGCCAGACGATTCAGAGCCCACGGACTCCCAGCACTCGATGCAGTACTGCAGACGAGAAGTGGAAGGAGAATTGGGAGGGACGAAGTCGGTTTACTGAGATGAAAGAATGATTTGGTTTGTGGGTGGATGTTGGTGTGTTTATATATATATGTGTGTGTGTGTGTGTGTGTCTCTGTCAGGGACTATGAATGCGCAGGGCAAGTGAGGCCGACACATCATCCGTCTTCGATATTTGACATATGTTATAACGAGGCGCCGCTTCCCATGGGTCTCAGATGGTAACCTTTGCCAATGCAGACAAAGCAGAACGGGTTTGTTTGAGCGTCCCCTTGAGATGAGGAATGAGACAAAAAAGAAGAGGAGTGTTAACGCAGCCTTTTCGTGTTATTAGACAAAGGGACTGTGTGTCTACCCATTTGGCGGCTATCCCCGCCATTCCGTATAATTATTCGATTGACAACAACAGGCTAACCAAGTAGCGACTTGGCACATGACCTAATTAGCTTGGCGACATGGACCAGACTGTGTTTACAGCAGGTGAGCTCGAAGTGCTCGCGAGTACCCAGTTTTGACGATTTAGCGAGGAAAACCGCGAGAGACAGCTCAGCAGAGACGGGCCTGCATGCCAGCCGAACGCCGCCGAATAAGAGAAGCGTGGATTATGTTGGCAGCTCATCCAGTCTTCTCGTATTTAAGTGGAGGGAAATATAATCATCTCATAAAAAGTACTTAAATGCATTTTGCCGGGTGTATCACGCTGGATTTCTGATATCGCTAGCAAGGGTCAGAGGCCACCGACACATTCAGTGCACACATTCAACAAGAAGGAAACCTCTGAACTTGAAATGCATGCCTTGCTCTAGCTCTCGCAGCTCTGGGCAAACGTGAACGTCGCTAATGATTTGTTTATGTCCTCGGCTTTCTTTATTCCAGCCAGTGTTTACACAGCTTAACTTTCTGCCAAAGTTCCGTCACAACTTTCCTATTGTGTCTGGGCTTCTCATAACAATGGGCAGAGAAATATTCTGAGACTCCAAACCACTAATTCATTCTTAACGATGTACGAGTCCCATTTACATTGTCATAAATTCCTAATGTCCACTTGAATAGAATTCAAATTCACTAATAATTTTTAGATGAAGTCAGTTCGCGACCCACGTCACAGGATCGTCGGGATGTTTTTGGGGTCGAGTCGAGCACTAAAGGTGTCCCGGTCTACTCCAAGTCCAGTAACGTTAATAATAAATAATAAGCTTCTTCGTTACAATTGATCATTCTCAGCATGGAGGACGCAATGACTCCTAACACAGAAGAACTCTCACGCTTTCACATATGCAGTGTTTACTCTATTTGAATGGAATCCCGGTGCGTCCCAGACCAAAACAACCGGTCCGAGAGCGGCTCAACGAGGTGGTCTTGGTCGGGTTCCAAGTGAACGCTGCAGCGAGAAAGAGGCTTGACCCTGAAATCGACCCGACTGCAGGAAGTGAAGCAAACATGACATGGGTTGCGGGTTGCAGCGTGTTTTGCTGAGCCAAAGCACAGAGCTGTAGCAATAGGAAAATACGATGTGCTCTGGATGTCAGGACAAATGGAACAGAAGTGACGAATCAGTTATTTAGAGTCGACTCCTGGGATTTTTGTCATTTCTACTATGTGCACTTGGAAACTATTTCCGTCATCATATCTCTGAACAATGAAATAAAGTTTTACGGCCCCTGCATTCTCCACAGCAGCATGAAACAAAACCAAACCAAATAGCAAATCGAACAAAAGTACCAGTTTAGCTCTGCTCTGGATAGCTCCTAGCAAGGTTTCATTCTGTAACTCAGAAGGTCTCACCTCTGACTAGGAGAAAAAAAGTGTTGTGCTTTGTCTACACTGTATGGCTCATATGGGACCCAAATCTGTTATTTTTTCTTCTTAACAGTGTGAACAGCACAAATCATAATTGGAATCTAATTTCTGTCGCCTCACAGCGAGAAGGTCCTGGGTTCGATCCCCGGGTCACCCAGGCTGCCTTTCTGTGTGCATGTTCTCCCCGTGCATGCGTGGGTTTCCTCCGGGTGCTCCGATTTCCTCCCACAGTCCAAAGACATGCAGATTAGGTCAACTGGCTACTCTAAATTGC
>JAQQZR010000001.1:3737198-3767053 GCA_030068235.1 Notoglanidium macrostoma
GGATTGGCTCCAGCTTCCCCGCCACCCAGACGGATAAAGCGCTATAGATAATGGATGGATGGATGGATGGATGGATGGATTTGGGTCACTTTCATATGTGGTCCCAAATCTGATTTTTTTGCAACGTGACCTCAGTCTGAACAGTCATATCAGAAATCATGTGACTTTCACGACACTCTAGATTCTAGACGCTCATCACAATTCTGCGTTCCCAGGAGTCACTCGGTAGTTAAACATAGTTCTTGACGTCCTGAAATTTTGGATGAATGCTGTTTCAGTGAGGACAAGTGTTGCTAACGAAACACATTTTCTTCGAAACGTCGATGTTTTGTACCAGTTTGAGTCCTGACTTCCAACTTCCAACTTCCAACTTCTTTTCGTCATTTGCTTACAATGTTTTGAGGGTCAGGCTCTGATTTAGTCCACACAAATCTTCTAGTGTGTGTTGGAAAAAAACCCTGTTTACATCAGACTTCTCACATTTTAAACTCAGTGAAGTTGTTTTTCATACAATTAGCTTTACAATTGGTCATCATGACTTACGATGGTTCTTTATTTGGAATGTTTTCGAAAAATGTCTGTTTTAGCACCGGACTTGCTTGAACTCGGAGAAACCGATTCTCCTCTAAAAGCTGCTGACTGTTTGATATGATCTTGGCAGAGCTGAGTAATGCACATGCACTCATTCAGGTCTGCACTGTCACAGCCGTTCCTTTATCTCCACCTTTTTTGTGTCCGTTTTAAAATGACGCCTGAAACCTGAGTTGAATTTGACTTTTTATTCTGTACAGATGTTGCTCATGGACATCATTTATGCAGCTCTGTTCTCCAGAGCATTAAGAGCTGGGAGTAAAAGAGCCCATCAGATAGCGGCCCATTACAGTCCGCCGTTTCAGCCAAAGCAGACTGCCGCCTGTTTGCGTTTTATTTTGTATAGACGAAATATGTCGTTTGTTGATTTAAACAGATGCAGATTTTTTCCCCCCTCGCCGTCATTTGGAACGATTTTCTCAGAACCGTGTGCCGATCATTTGCCTCTTTTATGTTTTACCGCGTCACTGTGTAAAGCGATAACGGTGACGGATTAATACAGCGGAATTTGGCCGTGTAGGGAAAAGCAGCTGGTGTAACTCCTACGATTCTTCCGACGTAATAATCAATCTCTTTTTGTTTTTTTTTTTGTACGTGCTTTCAGATGGAAGATGACCGGTGAAGGTTTGCAGCAAACGACCGCTCGCTGACGTTCACTGGGCCTGGATACATTTTCTTCCCCCGCGTTCGTTCCCTCTCATCCGTCTTCAAACCGCTGTCACTGTCCGGCATCTGGAGGATCTTGAAGAACAAAATGGCCGCCTCGCTGTGTAAATGTCCCCTGCTGTACGGCCTCCTGTTCCTACTGGCCTTTTATCAGTGGTCCGAAGGTAAGTTTTTTTTTTCTTGACACATGAAAGTCATGGCACACACCTGGTTTTTTTTTCCTGCTCACAAACGATGCTAACTCGAAGCATCTCACGCTTGTACCGCCGATGCGTTTAGACGTTGTTTATAGGATTAAAGGGGAATTTTACACTCTGCTTTTCCACGTTATCCTTAAGGGCTCGCAATCATACACTTTCCGTTGGGACTAATCCGGTTAAATCGCGCAGATTAAGTCAGAGGAGCTGCCGTAATGGCGGATGAGGTTGAGTTCGAACATTTTCTTCCTCCCCTCCTATAATCACCCCCTGTCCTGCATCTCTATCTTGGCTGGCAGCCAGAATGACGAGTTTGCGAGGTGAAACAAATGTTTGTAATGCTCGCCTGAGAAAACGGCGGCCTTAATTCATTCTCTCCGTGACTCTTCGACTTTGATTAGCACGTTTGGTCGTAATTACAAGTTCGGCCACAGAATAGCCCCCCCCCTACCCTTCTGAAAAACACACTCGCACACATTCGCACGCACACGCCATCATCTCATCTCATCTCATGTTGATGCGTTTGCTGAACAACAATTATTTCTCTTTACTCTTTCCCAGGCTCTAATTCTTTTTTAGAACAAAGCTGATTTAATCATACACGTGTGTGCCAAACATTGATTACTGCAAAGCACGAGTAAAAGAGGCTCGCTTTATAGCTCGTCGTCGTTGTCGTCGTCGTCGTCCCCCTCTCTCTTGCTCCTTCCTTGTTGTTTCACACTGTTGTGGCTTTCTATTTTGGATGGAATTTATCATCGCGGTGGGAAATCATTTTGTTTTGTTCGGCGCGGCGCAATTGGCAGATTTTCCGTCGTGATATTTGCAGCGCTGGCGGAATTCGAACTTTCTGTGCACATAAGCTTTAAACCAGAAAATAAAAAACTTCGCTGTTGGATTTGGGCTTTATATATATTTCTGCCCCCTGCCTTTTCTTTAAGGCGCTTCCTTCGTTATACAGGAAGTAAAGGTTTTCGGTTTCACTTGACGTGAAAGCTCCGAGCCCGATGAATGATCATTCAGTCATCCGTCAATAGAGGAATGTGTGTGGGTTTCACTGAAAACAATGTATTATCCATCTCAGAGCCATTTACCTTCCCCCAGCCGACTCGCTAGACTTTTTTTTCTTCTTTTCTTTTCTTTTTTCCAAACATAAACCGCATTACTTTGGAGGCCCTTGCAAAAGGGCCTCTCGGTAATTGCTTCTCATTTTGCGGCTGATGATGGTCTTTGTGATCGGCTGTACAAAACCGTTCTTTTGAAACTCTTGATGAAATTCTCTGTAAGTGCTGTTTCTCCTTTTTTTTTTTTTTTTTTTTTTTGCCTATTCCGCCCTTCATCATTTTTAAGGGACAAATATTAGTAGGACACCAGCCTCCACTTGGGATGGCGGTATTTTCTTTGTTCGGGGATCTCGGCAGTACTCCGCACTTTGGATGTTTATAGCCAGCGAGCCTTTGTGCCTAATAATAAAAATATATAATCCTTCCTGGCTACCTGACACGGTGCATCTTGTTAATAACAGAGTGGTGCATCAGAGTGCTTTTAATGTTCCTCTAAGTGATAAAAGGTGCCGTTGCTGGATGCAAAGCCCCCTCCTGGCACTCTGCTGGAATGCCCTAATCCCTGTCAGACTTACTTACAACTTTTGTTCAGGAAAACTTAAACACGCCTTAAAGAGCTGGAGCACGACGGGGGGGTTGAGTTCCTTATAGTGCTGGGCGATGAGTTCATAGCTAGAGACGTTGACGTCACGGCACAAAGACGGGGCATCCTTAAAGGTGTGTCTCCAGCATGGCTTCGCCTCCTGCCATGCTGGTGGAAATCTGCATAATTCTATTCTTTAAAAGCCTTTGTGCTGCGAGTGTTGTACCAGACACCAGGGCATGTTTCATGCGAAGCCCTGCGGCGTGATAACTGCATCCTCTGAATGGCCCGGACCGCAAGGCCAGCACAAAGATGGATGAAATAAATCTCCATCATTCCAGCGTTGACAAGAACGGGCGCTAATTCCCGCAACCAATGTTTGTTATGTGTTTTCAAAAAGGTTTGGACGGCAGACAAAAGGCTGGGAGCCGCCCGCTCAGCTTGGGTTCGGCTTCCTTGCCAAGTCCGCGCGAGCAGTCGGAAAGGAGGAGGTGTTTTAATATATTGTGGAAATGAAGGAGCTTGAGAATTAAATTGCAGCAGTGTAACTGGGTAGAAAACACCTGGCCCTTGTGACACAGATACTGTATTCCTTGGCTGATTCACCAGCAAAATATTTTCCCTTTTCCTAAATCAGCCGACATCCTCGTTTTCAGCGTTGAACTGGAAATCGGTTGAGTAAAGGAAAAAAAATCGCAAGGTACGGCCGGGTGAATTTCGCCACTTGACGGTTGTCAAAGAACCCAACAGGAACATACAGAAGCCAAACGAAAAGCCACGCGTTACGTAACCCGACCGATGGAATTCTTGGAATTGGATCAGATAAACTTTATGAACTTTGGCTTGTGAAAATATTTGAGTAAAGCGTGTTAAAATAGACCGGGGCTCCTGGTTCGCAGCCTGCGATGTTGACATTATACACTATAGCTGTAAGATCTAATAACCTCACTTCTCCTCAAAACTGCTGCCACTGCACCACTGAGAAGGGAACTTAAACTCAAACTGCTCCAGGGTGCTGCACTGTGCCACTCCTATGTGCCCTACCACTCAAATAAATCAGTGACCCTCCTGTTATTAAATAAAGGTTTTTAAAAACGAAATTGAATGGAGAAGACCAGACCGATAAATCCACGACTCTCGGATGGCTTGACAGCACTTCCTTCCGAGAAGGGCTTATGGCTCGCTGGAGCTTGCTAAGCAGCGGGCCAGTATTTCTAGTTCTCATTACAAAAAGAGTGAGCTATGCATCTGTTCTCTGCCATAAATGTCCACTCCGTCATCCTGCTTTTACGCCCCATTTGCTTTTGTTTTGTTGTAGCTTCTTTGTCGCCCAACCCTGAATCATAGGGGTTCGTGATGGCTGCGATTGTGAATTATCACCGTATTGCCATGGGAGATTCACGGTTAAGCAGTACACTGACTAGTAAAGTAAAAGCGCTGAAGAAATATGATTTATCCATTGTAGCCCAGTGGAAATCATCCATGAAACAAGACCAGCCCTATCTGCCGCACAGCAATCCGCCCATGACGGACTTGTTAGCACCGAGGATCCGTCGCGCCGCGACGAGCTTTCCAGCTGGCATCACTTGGTGTTGAGATGTAGTTTCCTGTTGTGTCACCCTACAAGCTTATTCTTAACAAGACATCCATTGTTTTCAGTGGACTTTTGTAAAACTTTTCTCAGACGGCTCAGTGGCAAAGGCATGAAGAGTTGGAGGTGAAGCAACGCCACTGTTGGACGCTTGAGCAAGGCCTTCAACCTTCCTCTGCTCCATCTTTCCAAGCCCAAAAGCATTTCGCTGGAATGTATATGTGACAAATAAAGGCTGCTTCTTCTTCTTCTTCTTGATCTTTATTATCTCCGCCCTCCAGCTGGTATTAAAGCAGATCACTTCCGCTAAAAGATCCTGATTAAAACGTCACTTATCACTTCTCAGATCAACCGCTTTGAGGGCTCGTTCTATTCCTCTTTATTATCGCACCCAACGCTGCGTGAAAAGGCCTCGGTTTTTAAACCCCAGACCTTGCAGCAAAGGAGAAATAAAGTCACTTTTGAACAATGAAGCCAGCTGAATATGCTAACTGAAGTGTATTTAGGCAAATACACATAAAACGATTCTCAATATTCACCCGATGGTATTCGGCTGACAGACCCGTTCTGTGATCGTGCGCTTTCTCTAACTCGGAACAAAGCCTATAAAGCGCCGCGGAGAATGAAAAATCATTCGGATGCACTGCAAGCAAAAAGAAATGAAAAAAAGAAAAAGCTGTGAGATTTTTAAACAATGCCATCCAGAGGAGCTATTGAGCTGACTGAGAGGAAATCTTGTTTCCCCCCTCCCCCTCCTCTGTACAGGAAAATGAAATGCAATATCACCCCGTATGTGGTCAATCTGTGATTTAGAGAGGAGTCAGCCTGAGCAAACTGAAATCAGCACGTTAAACCGGGAGGATTTAAAGGCCTGCCGCTCTCTGCCTCAGCCCATCTTTATTATCTGTTTACATCTGATTGTAAAAAAGCCTGATTTTTACACCGGCGGGATGAAGAAGCAGTGCATCTAATGGGCTGCGAGCCACTGCTCATGGCAGTTTGATTTCAAGGACTTAAGGCTCACCTTAAATCTTAACCTGGCTGTCACGGGCTGTTCTCCCTCTCCAGCGTGTAAGCAATGAGTCTGCAGATTAACATGTACATAAGCTTTTCCCATGAATCAGGAGTCTTCTTTTAACCCCCCTGCACTCAAAATAAAGCGTCGTCTCTTTTCATACTGCCGCCGTCTTCGTAAGAGTAGTTAAAAAGCCGGTAAAGCACAGAATCCAGGACATAAAAGAACACTCTGACAGTAATACAAGCCCTCAGAGTCGCTTCCGTCCGTCCCGCGCTTGCTTGCCTTGGCAGATGTAACGACAAAGCTGTATTTTTTAATGTATAGAAGAAGCTTTTAACTTTAATCAAGTTGTCAGGACGCGCTCGCAACAAAACGAAACAATCCGTGCCCGTAGAACAATATTTACACGACGCGGGCTTCGCCTGAGACGCCGACGTCAAGGAAGTGCACCTTTCATTTAATAAATGCCTCCCTTACTAAGATTTCTTTATTAGGCCCGCGTTGTTGTGAGCGTGGAACAAGAGCAGGCGACGTCGTACGTATATGGAAATGCCCGTAATGGAACTAGGCAATATATATTTCCCTTCCGCCGGAAATCTAGTTTGCGGACAGCACCGCGAAGACGACGGCGAAATGAAAAGCGCGCTTTGTACGGGAGGTAGGAAATGAAATTGGTTTTCAAATTTGAGCGTATTCGCTGCAAGGCCTTGATTCTTATTAGGAAATAAAGCTTTAACCGAATGCAGCTGGAATATGTGTGTTTAGACTTCCCCTTGTGTTAATTCCGCATGTTTGAATGCACACAGGCATGAGTTAATTACCATAGAAGTCAGAAATACATTCAGATTTAGTCGAAATGAACGGAACAAAAACAACACAGACAGTGTTGATAATATTGTAAGAGTGGAATGCTAATTGGACAGAGACACGCTTTTAAGGCCAGGTCGGTCTTCGGAGTGTGCATGCCGCTGTACTGGTAATCCTGTAGGCTGCAGCCAAGCATGATGTCTCTCCTTTTCTTCCTGAGCAGGAGTGGAATGAAAGGTCACATGAGCAAGGGTCACCTACTGACAAAAGAGTCGGCAGGGCCGGTTTGCAGGTAAAAACATACCCTGATAATCCGGACCACTGCAGCTCAGGAAATGCAGCCGGCACTCTGTGAAAGGTGAAAAAAATGTGCTTGGGAAGTAGAAAAATGCACAAAGGCTGTTCTTGTTTGATTTTCACTATCACCATTGACCTCTCCGTGTAGCGTATTCCCACAGCGAGAGCCCAGGGCCGAGGGGCCGACTCCGCCACGCATTATCCAGAGATCCGGCCTGTTTTTCATTTCTGTGGTTCTGTGATGGTGCGTGGAAGGGGATGATCACACTTAACCTTTATGTTCTGCTGCCATTTCCAATGTTTTTTCCCCCCCACTTAAATGGAAATGCGTTTCATTAAAACGTGAAGGAATTTTGCAGCGATGAGACAATATTCGCATCGCATTCATTCTTTTCAGACGAGTGTAGAGACGAGATACAAACGTTAATGATAACAGCGCATATTAAAATATTTTTAAAGGGTAATTTACCTTAACACTCACTCCTGTACACATACCAGCTATTAATACTAATTCTAGGGTTAGGGTTTTTTTTTTTTTGTCTTTTTCATTCATTTTTATGGTCATTATTTCCTGTTGTTGATGTAATTTATAATATTAATAATTAAGAAAGTGGGGGGGAAAACACCTTACTGTAAAATGAAAGGAATTGTTCTGGAGGCGACACTAACACTAGGGTTCAAATGTTTGTTTTGGTTTTTTTTTTTTATCTTTTGTTTGGCCTTCCATTTCCATATATGGTCATTATTTCCTGTGCTTGATATAGTTTATCATATTATCAATTGAGCGAAAGGAAAAAAAAATCTATTCAATTAAAATGAAAAGAAAAAAAAAAAAGAGGGTTCAAATCATTTTTATTTCTTCCCAGTTTGGCGTTCCACTTCCATATATGGTCATCATTTACTGTAATTGATATAGCATATAAGAGTAGAAATTGAGATAAAGGGAAAAAAAAAAGACTTTCAGTTGTAGTAAAATCAAAAGAAATTGTGTAAGTGAAACTAACATTAGAGGTAAAATAAATCGCATTGTGTCCCATTTGGCGTTCCACTTTCCACATATTACTTCCTGTTGCAGTTAATTAGTCCCATCTGTTGCTTGTTACTCCTGTCTAGTTTTAAACCCCTCTGCTGTTTCTCTTGTGACTGTTAAAGTGTATGGATAAAAACCATATTATCAAACAATAATTTCTTTGCCCCTGTTTTTTATTTTTTTGCTACCCCACTTTTTTGTTTTTCTATATTAAACACATTAAACTGTCATTTTGTGTCCTGCCCCAAACTCGTACACTTGCACATTACACAAGGATGCTCACGGAAGTAGGCCAGCTTCAATTCCGCATCTTATCCCCCAACCCTCCTTTCAAAACCACCTGGTTCTTGAAAGGAAAATGGGACCCTTATAGAACCTCAACGTTCCACTGACATTTAAATCCCGTGTATCTGCAGCGTGCCTCTCGATTTAGACATGCAGAGAAGCTCTTCTCGGGCTCCAACGGGGATTCGGAGCAATCCTCTTTAAAATGCAGCTCATTACAGCGTTCACACTTTGGGGTTTTTAAGCTTTTGCGCACGTGTTAATAGAAGTCAGTGCAGTTAATACAGTTGATGATTAACGTCCTTAAGGCCCTGAGCAGTTTACACAAAACACGCTTTGGTTCACATGGTTCACAACACCTCCTTTTGGTCGTCACGGTTCAGTTCGTCTTTGACACAGAGGGAAAATATTGTGCTCCATATTTATTCAGTAATCTGCAGGACATGCTTGGCAGACCAAGAGGCCTGCCGAGGGTTTAATAAGAAACATAAACAATGACCTATGGATCAGTTTTTAATTATCAACTTCCTCTGGTCGAGCGGAAGCTCTGCGAGTATCACATTGTCATAAGACCCGTGCCTGCGGGACACGCAAGCCACCCTGACACTGTTTCTTCAGGTGTCTTTGACAGATGTTTGCATTTGCAGCTGTGGGAGTTGCGTCACCCATCTTAGGTTTGACGGGGTGCTGCTAACTCGCCTATCTGCAAGTGTTAATAACAGTCCAAAATTGGAGATCTGTTCGACAAAACGGATTTCAATTAACACACATTTCAACTTGTCACGGAACCCTGGATGTGTGATCCGTATGACAATTCCGTGGTGCCAGAGGAATTCAAATCTGCCACGTATGTTCACTTTATATTCGAGTTATAAACCTAATAATGTAATTATAACAGTACAGCGTAGCTCGGAGCATCCTGAAAACCCTATAGATTACTGTTTTTTAATTATTAACGTCACTATGAACCAAATGACTAACTGCGGTTAAATTTAATTCCTGTGGCACCACGGGGTTGTTGTACGACACATTTGTCATACATGCTAAGCGTTAATTGAAATTGTGTTTTGTCCAAATGAACTGGAGACACTAATCTGTAGTTAAAATGATCTCGTTTGAGCTCATTAATGCTAACAGCCTTTAACAGCGTCGGTTTATTATTAGCGTCTTTAGGAGTTAAGGCCACCTCCAATGGCACTGACGTCGATCCTGAGATCTTTGAAATGAATAGTTCACGCGAGATTTAACTATCTAAAAAAAAATAGCTTGCCTTAAAATAGAATGCCTTATTTAGCTGCGTGAGATCTTTCTGGTCTGGAGCTTCATTAATAGATGATAATCCCTCACCGTTCTGCAGTCTGAAAGAAGCACTCAGGTCAGATACCCCGTGTGCTGCTGGAACCCAGCGCTGGTGGTGATCATTTACAGCGCTTACCTTTAGTCAGAGCTCATTCGTTTGTAGTTCAGAGTACGGCGCTTTCAGAGCCTTATTGGCCAAAAGAATTTTGCACCAGTTGTGCTATTAATATAATGAGAAGAGTTGAAATGATGTGCAAAAGCAAACACTCCCACTGTGACCGAGGCTCGTCAGTTGAATACGAATACGGTGGGGTGTGGAATAATGTGGAAAGGTTCAAATTGAGGATTCACGGACACCGGTACCGCGTACAAGTCCGATGCCAAGCTCATTTGTAGGCTACACTAAATAACCAGGATCTGAATATTTTATGACTAATCATGGCAAACAAAGCAAAACGTGTGTCTTGGTACAAGGTAATTAATCTGGGAAAGCATCTGATACATAAAATCGAGTGTTGCTAGCAGGACACAGCAGCGACCAACGCTGTTGCAAGTGCTAGCTAGGTGACAAAGATGTGAAAATGACAGCGCTTATACAGTATGTTGTTTATGACAATCAGTGGAACAACAAGGAATTTGGACAAAATGAACACACAACTCGCTCTTCTCCACTGTGACCCTAGTTGGTCCGAGGTAACTAATAAAGCAAGAACGTCATCACAAATCAACACTCTGACTTATAAAGAACGGGTCCGGTAGCGATTTTTATGTTCACTAAGAAAACGACATCGATGCATCCCTATTATGAAATCTATAAAATCTTTCCCTAGACTAGTGTCCAAATAGTAAATTAAATCCTACCTCTCGATCAATGGCTCTATTGATCGAGCTTGCCTGCTTTTAATATATTTATAGGTTTCTTCAAAATACGGCCGTTCCGCCATTTTTTGTATTTGAACCTTTAAGGATTTTCCTTACGGAGAAGCAGGCACAATAAACTAAAGCCATCTCATTTCCTGGAACACTTCTAATGATTGTAATTTCTATGAGGTTTTGTGATGAGCTTTATTATGGATTATCTTGGTAATCCTTTGAGGATTATGAGCGTGGGGTTCGTTATGATTCATCCTCTGCTTGGGAAGCTCTCACAGCCAGCGTGCAAGGTGGTGCTGGAGGTGGTAAGTGACACCTGTTTAAAGTGAGAAGATATTTTAGACTTGTAGCAAATTATCAGTATTTCCTAGTTATACTTTTGACAGCTTAGGAATGTCACCCAAATTATATCTACGCCTCCTTCCCGCTTTGCTTTCATTATGGCAAATAGTGTCATCAGACATGTTATCACCTTTTGACAAGTTGTTTTGAAGTGCAGTGAGTCAGCCGTAACCTCAAAGCAGCATTTATTTGGCGTGAGATATATGCCACCCACGGCTTTTCTGCATTGAGAGAGAGGTTTGTTCGAGATAGTGGCCAGTGCTGGTAGGCCTCGCTCACCTTTACCTGTGAGTTTTAAGCTAAAATCAGGTGAATACCAAGAACTCGCAGTGACAAGACCTTCATTCGTGCCGGCAAGTTCGCCTGACGGTTATCCTCCACCATGCTTAGGTTCAGCCAGGGAAGTGAAGGTGGAAAAAAGCCCACTTCTCAATTCAAGACACACGAATCGTCATGCACAGTAGGAACGATCCGTCTGTCACGCAGAACTTGTTTTTTTGTCAAAGCGTGCATGCTAGGTATATGAAGAGAAAACCTTTTTGTCATGAATACAAATCAAGAGTGACTGGAACCTGAGACAAAGCCATTGTTAGCAGCATGTAAGCATGGTTGGAGGAATATCAGCCTCGGGAAAATGGACTCCGGCCACAGATCGAGCTACCACGTTTTTCTCCAGTGCACGTTTTTCCAAACGCATATATTGGAATCTCAGAGTTCTCAATAGCACCTCGACGGGAAGGCTGGTTTTAGCCTTCGGGGTTAGTCATCTCATCTCTTGGCTTCCTCCAGTAACTGCTTTCCACAAGGTAGTGCAGCATGGCATGAATGTTACATGAGATGGCAGGGCAGCCGCATTGTGCCGCTGACATGGCTAGACGTTTCCTCAGTATAATGCCAGTCTTCTGCTGACAATTACCTCCTCAAACCAAGGCTGTTCACATTTATTGTGGGTTAGCAGCTCACCCTAATAGCACACCATTATGCCATATATTATTACTGAGATAGTCCAAATTATTTGGGTGCCACATTTTTCTAGTCCAAAAGTGCAAAGTTGACAGTTTGAAATTGGAGGTGTATCAGAGTAAAAGAGCATGCATTTTTTAAAGGCTTTCCGGCTAGATGATTTTGGATACGTTTATGTTTTTTCCTTTGTGCCAAAGGGATTTCGCATACTGATTTGCGGAATTAATTTGAGCCTTGTTGATCATGTACACAATGCTTCTTTTTGATACTTAATTATCTGCTGTATGCCAAGTTGAGCTAAGTCTTGCACTGAAGCTGAAAGAAGCTGAAAAACAAACACTAAACACACTCCTGATTTCCCTGCCTTCTCTAAACCGCTTAGAAACTCTCGACTTCATCTCATGTACAGTATCGTAAGCTCTCCTTATTATGAAGGCTGGATTATGAAGGCATGAGCGTGATGGGGGCAGTGCTTAACTCTCAGACTCCCCTTTTCTTCCCAAGATGTTGCCGGCTGGTAATATCGAGAATTGAATGACAAAGAAGACAAACAGTCACGAGGAGTCCCTGCTGTGCCCACAGTGGGGCCTCTCATCCTCCTCTAAAGACAACACTCCCTCCCTCTCTACATCGTTTCCCTTGAGAAATGTCTCCAGCAGTGGTTGGAGTCCAGGACAATAGCGGAAGAACCCTGGGGGGACAGAGGGGGTGGCTGCCGACAGATTTGCATGCAGCTGTTTGCCGTTTCCACAGACACAAAGACCAATCAAAAGGGGTGTTAATAGAGAATGACAACCGTTGCCCAACGCCTGGAGCCTGTGTTTGGGCTAGACCTCGCCCACTCTGTTTGCCAAGAAACGATGAGCCTGGGATTTATCAGCTTCCCAGCACTATGTGGCATCCTGGTACTGGGCATACAGTGTGAGATGATCCTTAGGGGGAGCATGCAGCTACAACTAAGTACTTATAACATACTACGTCAACTTATCTGAGACGTCTCTGAAAGGCATGTCGATTGCTTCCCCAAAAATAAGCCATGGAGTTTTAAGGGCATCAGGGTTATCTTGATGGTAAAAGGGTGGGAAACAGACATGAAGTCAAGCATGGCCAGGAGGATTTCAAGGTAACAGAGAAAAGTGGAACAACTGAAAGACAACCAAGGGAGGTCTGGCAAGGTATGAGGATAATAACAGGATATAAGACAGTCAGAAGGGTAAGGGGCAGAGTGGTTAAAGGAGAGGGCAAACAAGTTTAACCTATACTTTGAACAGGTCTGATGCCCCTCCCTCTTTGCTAATTGCCGGCAATAACCTTGGCCAGCAACCTCATTCCATGGACATAGCTTCCTGGCCTTAATCGACTTTGTTCCACTGGGAACTCACATAAATCCTCCCACACCTACCCCACTCTTGTCCATGAAAGAGAAAACAATTTCTTGCTCCAGGAATATCATGGACATGCTCAATACCACATCGAAAAACACACCCACTCCATCCATCACAGCGTTACAACGGGGAAGGGAGGTGAACATGCCTAAGGTGGCAGATAACTTAAAGCCTGTACATGTAATCTTATAAAGGTCTGTAATGAAGTACTGTCACCCTAGCAAACCCCTTACATCATACAACCTCATCGACTTGAAGAAAAAATCTTCAAAAAAACCCTCAAGACTTCCCTAGACCTCCCTAGATCTGCTACAGTTTGCGTATCACATAGATGTGGGAGATGCCATTTTCGTACCTGTATTACATAGCCTACTCTCACATGGACTTAGGTAGAATGAATCATATTCTTTTAACTTTTCCAGTGTATTCAATACCATCAACCCACTCTGTTGAGCGAGAGCTCAGCTCGATCAATACAGGTCGGTGATAGCATGATGAACTGACTTTTGGATTATCTCACCATGTGGTCACAGTTTGTTTGCCCTTCCAGCTGTACCTCGGACATGAGAACGTGCAGGACACTAGCCCTCTAGAGAACTGCTCTGTCTCCGTTCTTATTTACCTTCTACACATCAGGCTTTTAGTGCAACCCAGAATCATGTCACTTTCAGAAATACTGTGACAACTCGGAGAAAATGGATTGCATCAGCGACAAGAAACAGGAGGAGTATGAGACTACCAGTGGACAGGTTTTGCCAAGAGTCACCTATTGCTCAATACCTGTAGGACGAAAGAGATGGCGGTGGACTTTAGAAGGAATAAAATTTCACCAATTCCTATTTCTTTTCAGGGCACACATATGGAGGTGGCAGTATTACACGTTCTTTTGGGTTCACGGCAATGATCAGTTGGACTGAGGGGACACTCAGAGGTACTCTTCAAGAAGGGTCATGGCAGGCTATTCTTTCTGAGGAGAATAGCTTCATTTATTGCATGCAGTGAACTCCTTTACTTCTTCTGCCAGCCCACAGTGGCAACTCTGCTGGGAGTGGCCACATGAAACAAGAAATCTGGACTGATACAAAGAGTAGTAGGGGAAAAAAGGGAAAAATAAGACTTGACTCCACCCGTTTACAGCACGACGTAATACACTTCACTCACCAGTTCATTACTTCCAACTGCAATATCAAAGTTATTGGGCTTGACATCCATTTACATGCTTAATATGTATTCTGACTAATTCATTGCCAGAATCTGCTTTACCACTGCTTTGATTATCTGTTAGCAATGACACGTCGTTGTCACTATTCCGTAGTCAGTTTTGTCAGTGCTCAGGATTACAATGCGTACACACGCAGTATTCATCAGTTTGAGTAGTGCTTTGTGTCCAGGCTTAAAATCAGGCCATACAAGCAATATTCATTCTTCCTTTTGGCTTAAGGTCAATGACTACTCTGGCTGTCTATAAACAAAAACAAATTAGGCGGCATTAAACAAACCTGATTTGAGTTCTATTGGAAAAGTGTCATAAATGGAAAATTAGTAGGGCTAACACCAGCTTCGGAAGCCAAGAAGTCCTTTTGCTAGATGTCACTGGTTCTGAGCACAGAAACTAACTATAATTCATTCATTCGTTCATTCGTCTTCAGCTTTGTGCTGGTCATTGTCCAGGTTATTCCAGAGCCCGTCCCGGGAACACTGGGCGTGAGGCGGGAATACACCCTGAATGCAACACCATTGTGCCAACCAAGGAAACTAATTATTTAACGACAGTACTGTACCTCCATCTTAACATGATAATAGACAACAATGCACTTTTTCTCCCAATATTAATCCAGCGTTCTATGTGGTCCTGCAATATCAGCAGTATTCATTATAATGAACTCGAATAGACCAACAATCAGCAAAGCCATACAAAAATAAGCAGGAATTCCTATTCTTCTACTTTTTAGGTTAAGTCCTCATGGGTATCAACTAATCAATAAATAATTTACAAAGGTAAAACTGATGATATTTGCACATGCAACAAAGCAAATGTATAAGCACTATTAAAATCAAGCACTATATTTAAGCCTGGCATGGTGGCCATGACCAAATAATTGCAAATCTTCTGCTATTTCCCAAACCCCCTTAGGTTACTCACTCATCAGATGGGCTTTTTATTCAGCATAATCACCAATAAATTAAAATGAGCTAAAATAAGCATTAAATAAGCATTTTAAGCTCGACATAAGCTAGATATTAAGTAAAGCTAATTCTATGGTGGCTTACCAGCTATTGTTTATCATCCTCTATCCAATATTGGAAGTTTAGCTCTCTCTGGTTCCTGCTCTTTGCTTAGTTTTCACTTTTGTGCTCCACTTTTATGTTTGTTTGGCTGCCAGGGCGTTTTTGAACAGAGCTGAATTGATCACATGATGAAGCCAGGCGTTTGACATCATCGCACACAGGCCTGTTCCCCATTCCTGGAAATATTTCCTAGTGCACAATGGGGAAGAGGGCAAAGTTTCTACAGGATTAAGACACAAAATATGTGATATTTCATGAAAAAAAGATTTAATCTATATGTTAATTTTAAAGAACCTTTAGATGTAATGGAAAAGTCCAATATAATAATCATGAAGTAGATGTATTTGGCTAAGCTCAGAGCTTATGTAGTGCTGTAAATAAGGTAACTGCAGTCCCATGAGCATGGAGTTGCGCTGGCTGTGGGTCCACCGGGTTTTAGCAGTTGCACAGGCTGCATTTTGTTCTTTCTGCACACTGATTGGCTCTTCCACTGCCATAAGATCCTAAGTCTCTGATGGTATACTATGGCCTCTCTGTAATTGTCCTCCTTTTTTTTTTTTTATCAAATACAATAATCTGAGCTGTTTCACGACATCCAATTTCAAGGATGCTGATAGCAAGACAACATTTGTATAATAGCGGGTGCTTACGAATCAAACAAACGAGAGCGATGTCCAGAATGTGCTTCATTGTGCGACTGTATTGGCTGCTGCCTGCTTGCCTGAGCTCAATAGGCAGCTTAGAGAGCAGGGCAAAAAAGAGTCATAAGAAAAGCTACGATTCCCAGCCAGTGACCAGAATGCCTGATAAGGCCTGTGTCAATAGGCAGGGAGAAGAGGGATCACAGCCAATTATGTCATAGACAAGCCAGTTGCCATGGCAAATCAGATTGAGCATTCCATGTAATATATTATTTACCATCTAGGGTACCCCCCTTAACACAATTTAATTTAAAACAGAAATGGAAATAAATAAAGATAACAAAGTCCGTTGGCTCAGACTTCAGTGTTGCTTCTTTCTTTTTGTTTCCCCCCCCGCCCTCTTTATCTCTGATGTTAACCGCTCCCGGCTAAACCAGACTTGGCCGAGTTTGTAGAACTGTGCAGGTATTCTGAATTAAATGGAGCTTTTGAACAAGAGAAAAGCCTACAGCCAATTCGCAGACTATTTTTTTTTTTTATACAAAAGGAATACGGTAGCATACAGAGATCTAACACAGCCATACAAGGAAAAATCTGCAACTTTCTTGGCTCAATAGGAGTTTAGGCTTTGGCAGGTTGTGCAATTTTTAATACAATGTACATGGTGACCTTGCCACTTGGTTTGTTATAAAGCAGTAGTTGGAGGCATGTTGGCTGAACCCCCCACACCACACACCCGACCCCGCCCTCTGATCTACAGATGCAAGGATCGATAGTTAGTAGTAACCCAAGGAAAGGTTTTGAAGCTGAAATTTTTCCGTACTCCCTGTCAGTCGGCATCTTGGTTTGGCTCAGAAAGTCTCTCTGAGCTTCTGAGACATCTAAGCAGGGTTGCCTTCGACAGTTCCATGCACTCGCATGGTGGAGAGGATGCAAATAAAACTACTTCAAAAATCGCAGCGTGACAGTCGAGATTTAGTGAGATGTGTTATCAGAAACAGTGGAGTGTTTTTCGGCGCTCGCGGCTGGCGGATTATGTTGACCCGGAGGTCGGGCTTGATAAACTGACTGCCTGATTCCGAATGGCATCGTAATTAGTTGTCAGAGATGGGTTCCCAGGTTAGTCCAGATACTCCCTTGTCCTTGTTATTGATTTAACTTTGTTTCTAGCCTCGGAGCCCTCGGAGACATGCATCTTGCACGGGGGAGGTTTGCACTCCAGCATCGGGCTCCATCAATTTCTAGGCCTTCTGTTGACAGCTGTTTGCGATCAGACCGCATGCGTTTGATGGATGCGAGTAGCCTTAGTGCCAAAAGAGATGGAGATGGAGGGAGCGGGAGGGAGGGGCTGGGTGACGGGTGGTCTCGCACAAAGGCAATATGCTCGGCTTTATTTTATCTCCTCCGAATTTTAAAAACCCGTGAAACATACGGTCCCTTCTCTCTGCACAGCGTTAAAGTGTGATAAACCTGTCACACCCCACCATGAAGAACGAGCTTTCGGCTATTCATCAGTCTTTGTGGTGAAGCGAGGGAGGGGCCAGGGGTTGGTCCAACAGCCCACTGTTCCAGATGTGCATGGCTGTCGTCATCCAGAAGCGTGAATCCTTCTGTTGGTTTGTAGTTTACCATATTTTGTAGGGGTGTATCATTTATCTGCATCTGTATTTAAACCTGGTCTAAACAGAAATGCTTTTTTTTTGTTGTTTGTTTTTGGCAGATAATACCAGCATGGCGTGTGAATTGCAGCCATAATCGGTGATAGTCATAATTGGTCATAATCGTTCAGACATGGATCATTTTTGATATAACGTATATGTGTTGGTATGAATTTACTTGTTTCCCTTTCCCAGCATATAAATAAACTAGTAGCTGAATTTAAACTACTGTGATTGCAGTTACAAGGGAGGAATGTATAAACACGGTAAATGCATGAAAATCTAAGAACCTCCCACTCGCTCGACTTTTTTCTTGGTTCCCGTGGGATCTCGGTCTCGACGCGCACCTCTAGTCTCAATCAGCAAAAAAAAAATGCTATGCCCTCTATTCGTGTCTGTATTTGTATCTCTGGTTTTTTTTTTCTCTCTGAATAACATATTCGTATTCGGTCGCATCTCTAACACAGCGGGAAGGTCAAAGCTTAGTAAATGGAGTTGACCACTATTGTTACATTAACTGCCATCATGCATGCATCATGGTACTTGGTAGTCTTCCAAGTACAACTACAAAATGGATCCCGAATGCTTGGAGGCCAGATATAATGCAAAAAAAAAAAAACCCTCTCACATTTTCAGTTTCTTTTCCGTACTATGTAAATGAGGTGGGATTGGTGCAGTTAAGTGCTAACAGGTTCAGCTTCCAGAGCTTCAGAGCTTCAGACCAGGCTAGAAGCACACAGTAAGGAGCGAGAGCCCAGCAGAGGAGCTGACAGCGGTGAGCTGGTGCTCATCAACACTGTAAACTAATGGTCAGCTATTATAATATGGATGCACATGTGTGTTCTGTGTTCAGACAGCACGAGGGTGGTGTCAGGCCTACGCTCATACTGGACCAGTGCAATTAGAGTTAGGGTGCAAAGTGAGCCGGTTACATGGCAGAACTGCCGAATAAATGGCGGAATGAAAAAGAGCAGCGCATTGTATTTTTTTTTTGTTTTTTGTTTTTTTCTTTTCTTTTCTTTTCCATTTTTTTTTCTTTCTGCCAAGGCAACAGGCTGAGCGCAGGCTAATTGGAAAGCATGGAGCAGAAAACACAAATGGCAGCTGCCCCCCTTGGGACTGAGGGTTGCCGCTAACGACTGTGATTATTGACAGTTCATTCCATCTCCTTATGCTTTCTGAAGCGAAAATGGAGCCGCTGTACCTTTTCTCGTCCTTTCATGGCAGACCTGCACTGCGCCACATACGGTGCTCACGATCTGAGAATGATAAGTTTGTTTGTTCCCTTTTCGTCCTTTTTCTCCACTTGAAGTAGCCACTGCTCGGCGTTTACAAAATAACCCGAACTTTTCCAAATCATTTGTTGAAGGGGAACACAATTGAGGCAAACAGTTAATTTTCCCCTAAGCATGGTTGTTTGGCTGTACTCGCAGCTGGAGTGTACGGTATATAGATTTTTCCCTCTGTGTGGACTCCAGACGGTCCCTCCTTCGATTGGCACGACTGTAAAATGGATTAAATTACACTTCATGTGGCTAGGATTCATGTTCTCTCTCTTTCTCTTTCTTATTCGCGCTCTGCAACTTTACCTTCTCCGTTTCCACCTTTGCCTTTGTATTACTCTTCCTCACTCGGCCATTTTTATAAAGTAGTGATATAAAAAACGAGTGCACGCACTTTTGTATGAGAGACCATGAACACAGCCATGAGGTAGAGCCATGAAAGAGAATAAATGTTGAGCACTTATAGTGCTGTGAAATGTAAACCGTGCCTGTGAGATACAATAAGGAACTCATGACATGATGTTCTTTTGATATTGGCTGTTTGGAAAGGAATAAAACATGACAGGATGTGATGTCAGTCAGTCCGTCTCCAGTCGTTCCCTGAAAGCCCTGAAGACTTTGCTGTGGCGGAAAAATGTACTGACTGATACTGGAGACTCCTTCCATAACTGCTAAATAAACATCTCCTTACCGATTTAATAATTACCTGTTTTTCTAAACACATCTTATAATGTTTATTCTTAAATGTAAATTATGTAGAGCGTCCGGCATACAAGTCCCTGTGAACAGGCTGTTACCGTAGAAACGGAACCAGCATATTAATGTAAGCGTGTCATTTGAATCGCATAATTCTTAGAGCTGCTGTTTATAGAAAATGAATCAACACCTCTGACCAATCAGAATGGAGAATCGCGAATTCAACAGGGCTAAACTTTTACAAATTCAGTCAAATGTCTGTTCCGGTTTAATATGAGCTGTAAATTATTATAAACATGTTCTGAGTTATGTTATCACTTAGTATCTGGAATCTAATCTGTTTGTTCGCAATCATCGTTGTGATCGTGGGAGTTAATTTTTTTATATATATATTTTTTTAAACATTAATATATTTGTGTTCTTTTTAAGGAAATTCATAGATTGATGCTGCTGGTGTTAATTTGATTGGTACGGCGGATTCTTTAAAGTCATCATCAAAGTCTTGTCTGTGTGTCTGCTCTGTGTCAGGCAACAAAAAAAAAAAAGCATGTAGTCTTTCATCTTGTGCAGAAAAATAAGCATTTGCGGTTAAGCTCTGTCTTTTGCTAACGTGGATTTTTCTCTCTCTTTTCTTTTAACTTACTGAACATCTACTTTCTTGTTCCCCCCCTCTCAAACTCAGTAAGCATGGCCAAGCTTTTCATTTTGTCCAAAATCATAACCATAGCATCTCACATTCCTAGCGTATTACATTATCCTGTTGGCCGCTTTGAAAGAGGTACTGTTTGTCAGAGTGAAGTAAGCATGAAGGGCATCGGCTAATGTCTATTTAATTGTCTTCCCTCACAAAAGCTGTGTAGACAGATTCAGCCGCACATCACAGGCACCTAGATATCCATTTCAGGCGCAAATTAAGAAACATGTTCATAATGTCATTGAGGTGAAACAGCCATGAAGTCATTGACATGCAAATGAAAATATACGATGTGCCGGACGACAGTTCACTGGATTGAGTTTCTCTTTGTTATCATTCCCAATTTGTCCAGGATAAAAACTACCTTTTTATTTCAACAGGTAATGGGCGAATTCTTTAAATCAAAGGAACTAAGCGCCGTTCCTATCACTACATGTATATTGTCTTCTTAGCTTAAATCCTTAAAAGCGTGTAGAAATTCGAGCTTAGTTTTCTGATCCTAAATCGTTTTCTGTGATTTTTGCTATGTTAAAAGCAATTGATGAGAGAAGAAGGACAACTATTTTGGTCATGTGCAAGATCTCAAACTTATCATGAAGCCACAAACGGATGAATTTCCATGTGTAAAGGTATTCGTATTTCTAGCTACTTTGCTAGCCTATGGAAGCAGATAAAGCTTGCAAGCAGAGAGGATTGAGCCAAACGTACGACCACTTCTACTTTCGACTTTTGTACGTGGAAAATCCCCTCTTTATGCAGACCAGAAAGACCCAGCGCTCCATTCAAGTCACACCCACTTAAGAGACCTGAACTGTTCCACTTTTGCTCCCATAGAGATGAATTATGTTGCTTTATCTTTGTATATTCTCAGATCTTTGTTGTTAGACCTTCTAGATCAGTCCGGTGTTTGATTGTACGGTCTTTCTTGCCAGCTCACTCATTTTTGTTTACGTTTGTTTATTTACTTTGACAGAAGAATATTTGGAGCATCTCTGGCTAAGACTAATTAGAACAGAAAAAAGGAAAATAAAACGTGTAATTATCAGTTCCACGTGCAGTACATATGTTGTTCGCTGTTGCTGAAGTCTTCATTTTTTGTTCTGCTTTCCAGCATTCAGTCGAGCAGCTCTGCCGTTCGGCCTGGTGCGCAGAGAGCTCTCGTGCGAAGGTTACCCCATCGACCTCCGATGCCCGGGGAGCGACGTCATCATGATCGAGACGGCCAACTACGGCCGCACGGACGACAAGATCTGCGACGCCGACCCTTTCCAGATGGAAAACATCAACTGCTACCTCCCAGATGCCTACAAAATCATATCTCAGAGGTAAAGGCTGCGTGCCAAGCATCACTCATAATGGAAATGTGGACTCCATTTCCTGCCTTTCAGATTGGTTTCGTAGATAGAGCGTTATTATTATTCAGAGGTTCTTTAAGTATGGCAGTTGTTTTCCATTCGCTGGTAGACGCTATGTTACTTACTGCAAAGGGGACAGCTGAAATAACATCAACAAACCCGAATGTCAGTGGTAAGGCTCAGTCGCGGATCACGAAAGAGTTCCTTTACCAGGTGCACCCGAGAAGTCGTTTTAAGGAATGTCAAAAGAAAGTCAAGATAAGGGGGCTTCCAGAAGTTTCTGGCAGGCACGTATTCCAGAGTTAAACCCATAGCTATGTAAAATTCTAGCGAGACAGAATGGACGTGTCAAATTAGCTAAACATCTTGGAGTACTGGAAGCCCTTCGGTTGGTACGGTATGTAGTTTAGTCCCTAATGTTCAGCATGTCAATGGCTCAAGCCATCTCGTAAACGATATACATAAGACACACATAGCCATTTCCTAAGCAGCCCTGTACAGATTGAAAAGCTGGTTTTCTTTGTTCAAATCTCGGCTCTTGCCAGCAGTGGCACAGGCTGCGGCTCTGAGTAATGCTCTCCTCTCAAACCATTTATATTTGTGACACTTGTGCTTGCTCCTGCTCTCTCAGGACGTTCTTGTGCCAGTGCCAGACTACACACACACACACACACACACTTACGCACACATTCATAGCACTGGGAACTCTGCTGCTTCTGCTAGCTGTGATGGTATATATTTAAAGCAGCCGGGATATTAACATTTCATAAGGCCCAACCAACGCTGTGCATCTGGCAAAAAAAAAAAAAGCACTGCTAACCCGCAGTGGAGCTCCTGCCTCACAGTTAAATCCGATGCAGCCAACATTTGTTAAAAGCAAAGGAATGCGAGTTTTTTCGGAAGCTTTTCGAGTTTTTTTTTTTTTAGTAAGTCCTTCTAATGCTTTTAAAGGTGCAGTAAAATTAACAAGAACTTTGGAATACTGTTGAAAGGAAATGTGCTCAAGGACCTGTTGATTTCCTACCAAAACAAAACCTTTCTTGAAATTTATGCATTGCTGTTTCTGAATTCACTAAAGAGAGTTTTTGGCATTTAAGTGCTATAGAAGTCCTTTCCTTTAATATTTGTTCACCGAGGCTCGAGCAGAAGAGAGGGCGTGCTGAACGAAAACGACGATTTCTGAGAAAATCAAAGCAGATTTTCGAAATTTCTATGTGAGAAACTCTAGCCATTCTTGGTCTCAGAGCTTTTCGTCCTCAATATTAAGTAAAGGTTTTTTTTTTGTTGCTCCTTAAGATTGTTGAGTTGTTGTGGGAAGAGCTGAAGAGTTGTGTCTGATCAGCCGGTGTTGTGTCTGAAATAGTTTGAACCTGGATTCAGCCAACAACAAAACTGCAAATGAGACTAAAACAACAGTTGTGTTTAATAGTTACTCAGATACACAAGCCATCACGCCTGGTACTGATTTACGCGTTTAACAGAAACCAGGTCTCACAACACATATAATTCTGCTGCTTGACTCAGAGTGTGTGTGTGGCCGACATTGCCGGTGTCAAGGTCGCATCTCTGACTGCATGATTGCTATTCAGCAACAATCCATAGTGTACTCGAACACAAAACGCTCCACAATGCATGTTAACTAAAAAATTAGCTCCTCTTCAAGTGTCTCTTCTCGTTTAAGTACCTTCCTGCCACCCACTTCTGCCTTGTCATTGACGACATAATGGAAAATGAAATCGTCGACGCAAACAGATTAATACATTTCTTTCTTTTTCTTTTTATTTTTTAAGCTTTTGGAACAGTAGATCCTCTGGCTATAGATGGCCTTTTCTCTGTTGTTATATCGGAAAAGCCACAAATGTCGTACAACTAGCGTCCTGTACAGATTACCATGGCCTTTCAGATGATGCAAGGACCGGGCAATTGTTCTTTAAAGGGCAGAAAATCTGACATGTTCTTAATTAGAGGTTATCTTAAGAGCTAAACTGTTGTTGCCAGATATAGTGGTACAGTGTTTGGAGGACGGACATTCAAGTAGCCATACAGGGAATTTAAAGGCATTTTTTTTTTATTTATACGATGAAACTGTCTGGCGTTGCTTGTATAATTTAGACGCCACATGAGGGGAATTGTAATAAAATGATGTTGCTACTGGGTGGCATTCCCACAAGGTAGCCCTTCTCAGTGCCCATCTTTACAGAAGGCAGTTAAAACGTGTTAGTTGGTTTTGTTGCCAAGTCTCACTTTCATTCCTCATTAACCCTTGGAGGAGTAAAATCACACTGACCTGATTAGGCTGTCACTTAACTTCGAGTGTGATTTATGATTTATTAATGCCATTCCGGCAGGTTTTACATTTCAACATAAAAATTCTAGTCTTCAGTGGAGAATTCGGCGACCTTGGGAAGGTTTAATCCTTTGAGCCGAATCTCATATTTTCATCTCATATGTGAAATATTTCCATTTCTTCCAGATACTTTGATATTTGGTTTTGGTTTGAGCAAATCAAAATGCTGTGGCTCAGTTTTGGTTTCATGCATTTAAAATTCCCAACCTTGCTATTCCCTAAAAATGAATAAATAAATAAATAAATAAATAAATATATAAAATTCCCCCCACAAAATAAAAAAAAGCACCTAATTCCATACTACATACTCTCAGGTCTTGCAAATTTAAAATAATTGCTTACTGAGGCTGTTTCACCCCATTATATTCTATATTTTTTAAGGCTTGAGTCATGCGGCAAATAATTTCTTTTCCTTATCACCGCCCCGCAACATGCACAAGCAAAATAGTTCCAACTGTGAGATAATCTTAGCACTCATGGTTTCCTCATGTTTTTTCCAACCAAATAGCCCAGTCTAAAATATTCATAAAAGCACAGACATTGTGTGTGTTTTTATAAATATTTAGAGACCCTTGCTGTTATGGTGAAGTGCTAACCCAATCACCCAATTATTGAAATTAGTGTCTGGAGCAAATTACAGGATGGCATCGAGGTAATAAATACTGGTCCAAAAATCATTTAAGGAGCTCTTTTTATCCTCCCAGAATGCAAACTCTTTTAAACCATCTGAAATATTTAGAAGAGTTGATTGCCAAGAGGTCCATTTTGTCATTTCTATGTGGAAGAATATCTACCGTGTTTGCTTCAATTGTATCATAAATCCCTGTGCATATAGAAAGCGTGATTGAAGTTTGGCCAATTTCTTCGTTTATTTACTCAGAAATCCATTCTGGCACGCATACAGACACACCCGTGTGTCACACACACACACACACATACACGTTTTTCAATCTTTGTGAGGACCTTCTATTGACATTATTATTAATGCAATAATGAAACACCTTGGTTCTTTTTTTTTTTTGTTACTTTGCACAAAAAAGCAGTTTTGTTCAATGGGACTAGTCAATCCTGTGAGATATTCCTATCCAAATGTCCGTACTAAGATATAAAAACATACACACACTTGTATATCTTACTATACTTGTGAGGACCTTCCATTAGCATAATTATTAATGCAGCTAATTAATGCTGCGCCTGCACCTAAACCTAACCCTAACCTCAGGAATGAAAAGGAAACTTTTTTTTTTTTTTATTTCATATTTTTTGTTTAAAACGACAACAACAAAACACTTTCCTTACGAGGACCATCCAAATATCCTTACAAGGCCAAAAATTTCAAATCTTATTATCCTATCTAATAAGGATATAAACACACACACACACACACACACACACACACACACACACACACACACACACACACACACATGAAATAATTGAAAATGCCTTAACAACCCCCTGCATGTGGTCTTACTGTGTTAACACCTTGATGTTTTCTTCTGGCCATGAGTTCAACATGGTGGCTATGTGGCCCTTGTCATGAATGGTAATAAAAAGTCCTCTGGAAGACAGAGAGAACCATTATTAGTGATAATAACACACTAATAACATTTCTTTTAAATTTAAAATATGTGTCAGTATACACAATATTATGTTTGTGATGTGTCTAACCGTGGTCTCCTGAATGCCAGGCCATACTGCTGGCAAGCTAGTCCTACAGTGGGAGTGTAAACTATAGGCATAAACTCCTCAACGTCTGAGGTTAACAGACGATAAAAGAGCTTTTCATTCCTGTCCTGCAAGGTCATCAGTAAAATGTACCTAAAAAAAAAAAAGAAAAAAGAAAGAAAACATAAAACATTACTTTTGTGTACAGTAAATAAAAATAGATAGGTGAACATTGCTTATTGGTCAAACACAGGCTTTAGATAATGAATAACTCTTATTAACCCACCATTTTTAAAAATCAAAAAATTACTTCCAGAATTTCCTTTATTTTATACAACTGAATAAAGAAAAACAAGGAAATGTATGTATTTGGATATACATTTTGTATTTTTAAGTGAATTTTGCAGAATGGGCAAAATAGAATCAAAATGTGAAGCTGCATTTCGTGCGCATAGAGATGTTTAAAAAGCTGCATTAAATGTTAATTTTTACCCAGTAAAGCAAAACCATAACAATCAACTGAACCACAATGTCCTCTATGTTCACCTTCTTACTGTGTTGATGCAATGTGCTGAAATTTTGCCCAGTTTGATTCATTTAAGTTATTTTACAGTTAAATTTTTTAATCCAGCAGTGTGAAGGAAACATAAGCCAGGAACCTCTCCAGGAATTCTGTAGTTCTCATTCAGTTCAAAAGGTTTGGGAACTTCAGTAGAACATGTTTATTACACTGTTTATGGGATGTTTATATAACTTTAGGGTAGCAAAGTTTAATTCAAAATTATAGGTTTATGCAATCATTACTTGTCAAGGGGGTTGGTACGTGTCTCATAGCTCTTCATGACACGGAGAACCTGGACGTCTTGGGAGAGAAAGCATGGAGGCAGAAGGCCATGGATGCCGAGCTGGAGCCGTTCCTCCAGAGTAAACGCCATGCCCTGTAAGCCCAAAACCACAGAACAATGAATCACAACTCCAAAATGCAGGACAAAACCCAGTCATCCCATAATCGGCTTCACATAAAGCACTCTCTCTGCTTTTGGGTCTGTCGGCAAGCTTCCACCAGCAAGGAAACACACACCACATGTTGAGTCTATTTATTTCTGACCAATGGAAATTCTGTCTCACTGTCCCACCCATGTTACACTGCCTACTCACTCACTCACACTCTTTCTCTCTTTCTCTCTGTCTCTCTCGACTATGTGGATTGGATTGTCCTTGTTTTAACTTTTTTGTCTCTCTAAAAAAATTCTGCATCCTGCTTCATAAACAAAACAGACAGTCCAACGAAAGCATTCAAAGAACTTTTGTCATAACACACATGAAAATCATTGAGTCATATCCTGCAACATAACTCTCACTTCTCCATACTGGACCAAGAAAATTCTCCATAACTCATTAAGTAGTTCAGTGCTTTAGGGTGCTTTGGCGTGTGCATTTTTGAGATCTAATCACGGTCTTATAATGTCTAATGACGTACTTCAGACAAAATCTAGGACAACACATCTTTTTATTTTTCTCCATTTATTCTATGAGCATGTTACTATGGCTTTGAATTTGAACTTGTGAGTTAATATCTAGGCCACTCTAACACTAGTTAGCACCAGCATTAGTCTCTGTTCTTTTAGATTTGATTCCTTACACATTCTCCAAGCACCTTTATATTGAGAATTTATATTGTTGCGCCTGTAGTTGTTTCCACTTCTAGTTAGATGTTCTGGGAAATCTGCAT
Source organism: Notoglanidium macrostoma (assembly GCA_030068235.1). Lineage (NCBI taxonomy): Eukaryota > Metazoa > Chordata > Actinopteri > Siluriformes > Auchenoglanididae > Notoglanidium > Notoglanidium macrostoma. The sequence goes on from JAQQZR010000001.1 coordinate 3,764,550, forward strand.
CTGCCAAATGACTACACCTTTATGTAAACAGTATACCACACAACACTTTATATTAGATTATAAGAATATGGATGATTTATCTAACTAAAAAGCATTAGTGATTAGTGAAATTAAGCTGTCCAGTTTTAGCAGGTCTGCACTAGGCAAATTCTGCTTTCTCTTTTGTAAACATTCATAAAAGCTTACATTCAGTAAAGTGCATATATTGCACCTTGTCTATCGGAGCTTCAGGTTCCTTAGAAACCTTTGCTCAATCTTCAATGTATAACTGAAAATTACTTTGATCAGTGCATACACACAATGCCTTGCCTCAAAACATGGATACACAATCAACGCGGCATATATCCTTCCTTGGCATGTAAGTTCATTACCTTATTGAGGTGGGGGTTTCTTGTGATGTCATAACCCCGCTTTTTGGTCCGGATGCTGCTGGGTTTGGAGTTGGCAGCTGAGTGACACACTCTCTGTGCACCTAGCAATGATCTGGCGAATCCATGACCCAAAGGAAGAGCCGAAGGAGTGCTGTTGGCCAACACGCGGATGGAGTCGGTGGTCCGTCTGCACAGAGACAGCACACTCTTACCAGATAGAGAGTTCATGTTTCCTAAAGAGAGAGCATGGGAAAGAATGTGGGTAGACATACGGACATACATCATCGTCAGACAAAGCGCTATGCCTTGGGCTGCATCCCAATTGCTTTCTTTTGGACACAATAGTGCATTACGTAGGGAGTAGAAGCCATTACTTCATAACCAATGTAGGGCACCTATGTAGCGAGAATGAAAACATTTCGGCAAGTTCGTCCTTTAGTACAGACCAGCTACAAGCGAAATGAAGCGTTTGAGTTTATGAAAACAGACTACGGGCGTTGCCTAAACAATAACACACTATAGTACGCACTTTGTGCCTTTTAAAGCGCCCTTGGGTTTAAGAAAGTCGTTTTATAAACTCATCATAATCATCATCATTAGCATTAGTAGTAGTATTAGTAATATTATATGACTTAATATACAGAAAAGCGCGATTGCTGTTAGTCTTTCCCGTTACAGCTGCTAGCGATGACGATATACACATCCACACAGACAAATAACAGGAGAAATTACCTGAGAATTCCCAATCTTCTTGCCTTCTATTCTTCTTTCGAGTGATGCAGCAGTTCAAACTGCCGATTCAAGCTTGTTTGACATTGACGTTTTTACTTCCTAACCTACAATATCTGGCCCCGCCCTTCATTTCCATCATAGCTAACCAATCAGCACGGGCGACGCAAGGTAGACAGGCTTTATGTCCAAATAGAATGGTGCGTCTTAAAGCACATATGACCGCCCCAAATAGTATGCAAGAATACTACGCCACAGAATGTTAAGTACGGTAATACTCCGTTTGGGACATACCCTATTATTTGTAATCCTTACCTTTCCCGAGCCGGCTGCTCACGCTAAACCTCTCGGCGATGAAAAGGAAAATTTTGTTCACGCCATTTCATGAACACAGGCACGATATTTTGTTTTTCGATTTTTTTTTTTTTTTTTGCCAAACAATAATGACAAGATGGACATTCATCTTTATACTTCCTTGTTCCGTAAACAACATAAAATAACATCTGCACATACAGCCAGTTATTCGTTGATTTTTCTTCAGTTTTTTTCCAGTGGATCTGGAGCCTATCCCTGAAAAACTAGGCCTGAGAAGGGAATACACCCGGAATGTGACGTCTGTTCATCACAGGCAGTCACATACAAATATGTTCAGACTTTGGTAAATTTTAAATTTACTATCAGCAATCCAACTACTGGCATTTTGGGAGATGAAAGAAATAAACATGGGAAGGGTGAGAATTGTGTGAAGCTCCAGATCAACCCAATGCTACCTGTGCAGCCAATAAGTCATGAAACTTATTTATTCATCTGCAGTTACAGACACTGTTATTATGATCAATAGTTCTTTGAAGATGTTTTCTGACAAACACTGAACTCTCACAATCCTGTTTCATGTAGCTGCATCCTGCTATGCACACTTAGGTCAATTTGCTGGATCTGTTTCTGAAGAAAAAATTTTTTGGAAGGAATTCCACTTCCTCTTATCTGGAAGTTTACTTTTTAGTAGTAAACAAAATAGATAACTATACTATATAAACTATAGTTGCTTGTTATGCAAATTACTTTTTTGTAATTTGCATACTATTCTAATATTCTAATACCATTCTAATTGCATCACTATTATTACTTATTAGTTATTAGTTGTATTATATCTCTCAACATGTCTAGCTCTATCATTTAACTTATCAAAGTTAGATTACTGGTTGGTTTCATATTGCTGATTTTGTTAATAATTATCTATTGCAGCCCTATATCATTAACCATATTATTGTGATTAGACAAAATACAAATTATACTCCAGTCACAAAACTTTTAGTAGGACAATGAGGTCAGAAACACACACACACACACACACACACACACACACACACACACACACACACACACACACACACACACACACAC
>JAQQZR010000001.1:3767153-3790059 GCA_030068235.1 Notoglanidium macrostoma
CACACACACACACACACACACACACACACACACACACACACACACACACACACACACACACACACACACACATATTTTTCAATCTTTGTGAGGACCTTCTATTCACCTTCTGTAATTATTAATGCCATAATGAAATCGCTTGAGTTACATAAATGCAATTTATTTTACAAAATAAAAATCACTTTTGCTCAAAGGAACTAGCTAAATGTCCCCACAAGGTCAAACCTATCCAAATGCCCCCACTAAGATATAAAAATCTTATAATAAACTTTCGCGCACAGACACACACACACACACACACATTAACCTCAGCGAGCAGAAGGCAATATTTTTGCCTCTTCTCCTTTTTCAAATAGAAACTGTAAAAAATTTAGTGAGGACTGCGTGACTCTGAGGACATTTGAAATTGTCTTATCATTGTGAGGATGTTTCATCTCTTTTTTTTGTCCTCACAAAAGGCTAAATACGTGTACACACCCCCATACACACATACACACACATAATTCATTTTAATTCATGAAGATGTCTAACTTCATAGTCAAGGTCACTGTCGACTGTAAAAGCTGGAACTCTCCCAGCAGTCACACACAAATGCACAAATGATTCTTGTTTGAAATACTTAAGGTGATTTATTCCACTGAGAGCACCAACAGATGAATGCCTGATGAGCCTCTTTCTGGAGACCTGAGCTGAATTTTGAGTTCACGCACTAACAGTCACTTGGCCTCATTGTCAATCAGCATCCCTTCACTTAAGCTATTAAAGACTCCCTACGGAGTCGCACTCTTCCTGACTCCAAAAATAAGGACTCATTTCGATTTGATGGTTTCTTTTCAACACCGGGTAAAGGTGGCGAAAACGTACCTGCCGTAATTTAGCTTTAAAAAAAAAGTAGAAGACTTTGACTTTGTTCACATTTAAATTCTTGCGTTGCGTTGGGTCGCATTCGGCTGCTTCAGTTTCAGATCCAGAGCTGTCAGTAGTTGTGCTAAGTAACTGTTAAAAGGCAGGAGAGACTGACAACCTCACATAGTCGCATCCTTGATGAATATTTTACAATGTCATTCCTAAACACGGCTTTGTTTTTCTGCTTTGAACGTGTTTAACTTGTATTCTAATGCCCTTGAATGTTTTTAACCATGATTTCATGCTCTCGATTTGAATATATTCTGTATATAAAAAAAAGGATGGATACTAACTCTCCGGCTGCTAATCTGGCTCTGTTTTTCAGATGTAACAACCGGACACAATGTGTCGTTATCACTGGGTCAGATGTCTTTCCAGATCCGTGTCCTGGGACATACAAGTATCTCGAGGTCCAATATGAGTGTGTCCCATATAGTAAGTAACTTCTTCACCGTCTTCTGACCCCATAAGACAGTTTATTTTATTCCAGTTCATATTTTTCAACGTGAATGATCTGTAAAAGTGTGAAGTACACAGTGTAAAACTCTTGGGTTGTTTTCACACTTGCATTTATTTATTTTTTTGGACCGAGGTTCATTTTCCCAGAGAGCGATCGCTGTTTTCGGTCAGAGTACTCTTGAAAACAGTGGCCTGTGGAGTGGTTCGCATCAGATGTGGATGCTCTCAGTGACGCAACTTCTTGTTTCAGGCTTCGTGACGGCTTGGAATGGGTTGTTACGGTCAGCCGAGGAGTCATAATGGCTTGTTAATATGTAACACCGCAGGACCGGAGCACTGTAATTGGTGCACCTGTGTGGTCCGAGCCGACTAAAACATTTCTTATACCGGGATAGCTTCTCATTTGCAGTGGAACCTGAACAAGCCTTTCATCCAAAAAGTGCTATGATTCATTCGTTTTGAGTGTTGTTACCAGAAAAAAAAAAAAAAAAAACAGCTAAAGGATGAACCTAGCGTGTACTCTTTTGCGAACCGAAGTGACGCAATCGACCCGAGGAAGTCTTTCATGCGAGAGCATGACCCGAGCATTCGTGCCAAGTGTGAAAACGCCCTCAGAATACACCTGCAATTTTTCTAACAAAATAAATCATGTGATTTTGCTTTTGCGCAGTAACAACTGAGCAGTAAATAACCTCAATCCCATCTCATGCTTCTTCAGAACATGGCTGAAGGCGTCGGCTTTAAAACAACCTCCTGAACACTCCAGCTATTTGTACATTTCCCCTACATGAGGCTGCAGTTATTTTGCCAGAAATAGGCAATATCATCTAGTGAAACATTATTGATCTGTGCCCTCCTACCCAGCAGTGAGAATGGCCTGTGGAGAAACATATAAAAATTCAAAAACCCGCTGCTTAACATCTGGCGGATGGAATAACAAAATCGGATTAACCCGAATTTCTGATAGGAAGTGGGGGGGCAAACTTTGGATATGAGCCACCCTTGAATTGCATTGAATTCTATTTATTTATTTATTAATTTTAATTCCCCCCCCCTTAAAATCGATGTTCAGAGGTCATGCCAGAGCCCGTTCTGAGGAATCGTGCAGTCAGCTGATCCAGTGCATCCGAGGAATCCCTGATCATCTATTAATAACTTCTTTACTATTTCTGATATGTTGTGTATATTGGGAAGCGGCTCTGGAAATGTCATTAACTAAGCTGCCAGTTACTGTGCACTGAAAAGATCTAAAAATTGAAATGTACCGCTTTACAAATGTTCGTTTCTGACTCAGGAACTCATCCGATCAATTTATCTAGATTCGCTAGAATAAACGGTGTGCAGTTTGACACAAACAGAAGCTTGAATTTTGCTGCTAAAATCTGAGCTAATCATTCCAACAGTAGTCCTGTAACAACAACAACAACAACTCAGTTAAACTGGCCAAAATGTTACAAGTGGTTTTGATCAAGCCTTCTTGCCCGAAAACACAAACTGAATGCTGTTAAAAATGCATGATTATTGATACTGAATAAATGTGCACAGCTGGGAGCGTAGTTACTTTTTACACATCTCTGTTAATTAGACTTTGTCTTTTCATTAGTGTTTGCAGTCGAATAGGCTTCGTTTTGATTTCGAGCGATTCCACGTCCCTCTGAAGGCTGGCCGCACTGAATCGGAAAAAAAATAATAAAAAAAGCCCCGTCTATTGAGTCATCTGTTAATCTCTTCTCCAGACATGCTTGTTTTTTTCCACTTACATTTGGGTGTTTAAGTCCTCTAGTTTTTCAGATCAGCCCTGAATTGGAGCATATGCTCTACTGCTCTCTGCCATTGAATAGAGGTTTGTTTTTTTTGTTTTTTTTGGGTTTTTTTTTTCCCTCTAAAGCCTTTATTTACAGCTATGGTCATCAGTTATATCTCTAGCTCGATTGATTTTTTTCATGGCGCAAGAACATTTTTCCCTTCAGAAAAGTCGTCGGGAGAAGAAAAAGATATGGGACCTGTCAAGGTTTTTTTTCCACAAGCTGTAATGAGTGCTTTTCTATTTGGCCTGTGCTGCCTTGAATGCTTATGAACAGAGCCGGGGCCTGATGTACAGACGACGCGTATGCGCAAAACAAGCCTTGTAAAAAAATGTGTACGTACACGTCGGGATTTATAGTAAGCCGGCGACACGGAAATATGTGTTTCTTCGCACGCTTTTACTAGTGTGTGCAATTTGGCAGTGCAACAGAATGTAACAACGTCACGGTCCATAAAAACTGGTGTATTGGTGTTGCAGAACGACTGACGGTGGACATGTGGACTCTTTTAGAGGCTATGAAACGGGTGTCTTTACGGATTGAAGATTTTCTGGGTTATGAGCCATTTTTGATTCCGTTCTGTTGGAATTGGCTTCTCAATTGGAACCAATCTCACTAGCAAGTGACAAAATGACAGGTGATCATTTATTTTTTTATGTAGTACAAAACTGTGACTTGAGTGTCGGCGCATCAAGCGACATCCAAATTGAGATTTTTCTTCAGTTGGATGCAAATTAGGTTTAACACGAAAACGTGACAAATCCAGACGATTAGCGAGAATGATTACTTGTCATGCACCAGTGGTGCGTGCGGTCTGATTTGAATTCAGTTTCCCTTTTAAAAACTTTTCTTCCTACATACAATTATTTCCCGTTTCCTGTTTGGCACACCAAAAAAGGAGAACAAAAGTTGTAACCGGCTTCATTTTATCCGGTCATACACTGTACAACCTCTCATTAAATGTATATAGAGACATTACAAAAAAAAACCCTTACAGTGTAGCAGACATTGCTAGTGATTCTGACGAGTGTTAATAACTACAGCTAATTGATCTGCAAACAAAGCTACTCCAAAACCAAGGATGTTAGATGCAAATAAAAAAAAAAAACATGCTTGAGGTTGCTTGCTAGTGTGAATGCAGTGTTACTGATAACGCTGAAGTCTTTACAACAGGTACTATTCAGCAGGGACTTGCTGACCATTGTTCTTCATCCCTGAGCTGCATTATGTCAGCCTTATGAGGTGGCGTAACGAGGATGTCACAGGCCAACATCAAAAGGCAATTTGCAGCGATTGCCTCTTTTCCTCAACATAATCAGCGTAATCGTCTGATCGCTGCAATAAAGGCACCATCCGGGAATGAATTTGCTTTTGTTAACAGAAAACATTAATACTCCATTAATGTGCAAGTGATCTGTGATGCGCTATTGACTCTGACTAATGTAGTTGTGCGATGGCCTTGGTCAACATTCCTTCTTTTTTTCCAGCAGTAGCGTACACGTCTACTCCTATTCTGGGTATTTTTTTGTTGTTTTTTTTTTTTTTTTTGCTTTAGGCAGTGTTTATACCAGTGTTTCTGCAAACAGAGGACAGTAGCCCTATTTATATGCATATGAGATCATGAATAATATAAATAGGTATGTTAGAACCATTTATTGGTTTTTCAGGGATTAGTCCATGGGATGTATAACTCTGAAACTTTTTAGTGCTGATGTAGATTCTGCCCAATTTGTTTGAACGTTCCAAAAAAAAAAAAAATGAAAAATTGGGGATAAAACCTACGCGGAGTTTCCTACATAAGGCCCCTGGACAGTCCATTGAGCAGAGGTATTCAAATTGAGAAAATCATCTGCCATGTGCTCTTTGGTTTTTATTCACCGTTTTTACAGACTAATGGTGTGAGTAATTACATGAGTGATTTTTTTTTTGTTGTAATCTTCAAGTACTCAGCAAGTTGAAAAGGTGTCCTTCAAGCCCCTGTAAAAAACCTTCAAGAACGGTCATGTAATCAGTCCTTTGGTTTTCTGGTTCTCGGCTCATTTCTCTGTCTCTGTCTTCCACTCTTACTTTCCCTAATGATTAACCTCCTTTCTTCGTTAATAGGGATGAACCAATGTAGCAACATCAATAGTCGTTTATAGCAGGGGTTCCCAAATGTTAATTGGTTGCAAGGAAATCTAATATTCGCTATCCTATTACAGTTTTTTATTACTAAAAACGCTCTGCAATTGAGACAGTAATAAGAACCCACACACATTTAATAGGTTACTTTTTTCTGTACGATTTTTAGACTTGATGAAGCCTTGAGAAGTCATTTTGGGAACCACTGCTCCACACTGTACTTTAACTGTGACTGGATTTTTGTCCTTGACAACATTGTTTTATGTGTTTATAGATCTTTCTGTCTTTTACATCCTCTGACTCACTCCATGTAGATGTACTGTACCTGTAGATCTTCTTTATGACTTATGCTAATCTTTCTCTGCCTTGACGCTCTTTCCACTTTTTTCCACCGCTCAATAGAAGTGGAGCAAAAAGGTAAATGACCGCTCTGGTTCTCGGTCTTCAGCTCCTTGTTGTGTGTTTGTATGGTTCTGAGCCGTCCACCTCCCCCCCCCGCCCCTCCCCTCCTTCAACCCTGCTCCCGCCTCCCCTCCCCCCCCGATCCCCACATGATTACTAGACCTCGAGATCTCAATGATCTCGGCCTCATTGACTCCAAATGAAATTAGAGTGCTGTTTGGATGAGACGTCCCATCATAATCAACATCTTCACACCACTTTCTTTATAGATATGCTTTGGTCTCGGGGTGTTCAACCTGAAGATCCTGGAGAAACTTATAAAATGTCCATCACCTTTCTTGCCAAATTGATAAATATTTTTCACCATGATTAGTTTGTAGCTCAAAAAAAAAAAAAATCGGGCTTATCTATTTGGCTTATTCCAACCACTTTCCATGACACATTTTCTGGTTGGTGATGGGCGAGAGAGGTCTTTGATATTTTTTTTTTGTACGTGATATGTTGTAAACCATAGAATGCACATGCAAGGTGCGGAAAGACGTTGATGTTTATGTTGAGCAAGACCTCTTTCACCCATTATCAGCTCAGTTCCTTCTCTGTCTTTCTCTCTTGCTGTTTGTCATCCTATCTGTCCCAAGAAGCTTTGGCATTCTGCTCCACTGTCCTATTCCTGCCTCGTCCCTCCTATCGCGTGTCATGCGTTGTTGTTTGTTCTTTCCTCAGACATGATTCATGTATGTGTGTGTTTTATTTTTAAGGTATGGCTTTTTTATGCCACTGATAGAATCCTATACCCCCAGTTATCTGACGCCAAGTCCAGCTGATTTTAAAACGTAGTGATGAATTCCTACTTAGCAAACATGTCCAGAACTGAACTACATCTCTCTCTCGTCTCCTTTCATTTACAGGATATCTTTTGCAGTTCTTTGGTCTTTTTTCAGTTACACTTGTGTTAAGATGTCTCAGGGAGCAAGGCCATATCGAAACATATCAGAGTTGCTCACACTTACTTAACCTGTTGAATCTCCTCTCAACTATGCACATCACACTGCCAAAACCAGATTGGGATCTAAATCTCATGAAATACATGCTTTACACACACATACACACATCTTGCAGTTAAAGAATATTTTAGAAGGAGATATCGACTTGAAGTTAAGGAATGTTTGCATGCCTAATTCTTACTTTCGTGGCTTTCATTTCAGTTTTCATTTGTCCCGGGACTTTGAAAGCAGTGGGAGAACCCGTTTTTACCTTTGAGGCCGAGCAGCAAGCAGGGGCTTGGTGCAAAGACCCGCTGCAAGCCGGGGACAAGATCTATTTCATGCCATGGACGCCATACCGCACCGACATGCTAATCGAATACAACTCGCTCGAGGATTTCCGCAACAGCAGGCAAATGACGACGTACAAGCTGCCTCACCGAGTGGACGGCACCGGATTCGTGGCCTACGACGGTGCCATCTTCTTCAACAAGGAGCGTACGAGGAACATTGTAAAGTTCGACCTGCGCACACGCATCAAGAGCGGTGAGGCCATTGTGGCCAACGCTAACTACCATGACACGTCACCTTATCGCTGGGGAGGTAAGACTGACATTGATCTGGCTGTTGATGAGCGGGGATTGTGGGTAATCTATGCGACGGAGCAGAACAACGGGCGCATTGTGGTGAGCCAGCTGAACCCGTACACACTGCGCTTCGAGGCCACATGGGAGACGGCGTATGACAAGCGCTCGGCCTCTGATGCCTTCATGGTGTGCGGCGTGTTGCACGTTGTGCGCTCTAGCTATGAGGAGAATGAGAGCGAGGCTAGTAAGAGCCATATCGACTACGTCTACAACACCAAGCTGGGCCGCGGCGAGTACACAGACATCCCCTTTCCCAACAACTATCAGTACATTGCTGCTGTGGATTACAACCCTCGAGACAACCAGCTCTACGTATGGAATAATTTCTACATACTCCGCTACGAGCTGGAGTTCGGCCCGCCAGATCCCGACGAAGGTAAGAATCATTATCTCGCTTTTATTTGCAATTGCAGATAGTTTGTTTTTGTGCTGACTATCCTTGAAGTGCGCAATGTAGTAAATGGCTGAGCTTTAATTTTGTATTGTGATGCAAATGTGATACAGAGGAAAGTTTTTCAGTCCCAGCTCTCTAAACAAAATAACAGCCCCTTGCTTAATTCTTGTCCTAGTTTAAATTTTGAGCCTTTAGAAATGCAGACAAAAATACACAAAAAAAAAATCCCATAACAGCAAGTTCCATAGCTGATGTGAGTGAGACTGGCTAAACCAGCTACCCATGAAGGCTGATTAACAGCGAGGAGAGCTGTGAGCTCAACGACTCGCTCATAAAGAGGCTCCGACCTCATCGAGTGTCTAATCTCGAGGCCCTTGGCCCATCTATTATGAACGTGACATAGTTAACCTCCTTCCCTCTGCGCTCGTGTGCATCATGATGTGAAATATGCTATTGCTATCTTGTGCAAATGCTCAATGAGCCTAGAGTTGACCCTCTCCCTCCTTGGCACTTTAAAGATACCCATGATACCCGTTGCCATGGCCACCTCATCAGAGAATACAATCCGATGCAGATTTGGACAATTTCCAACATTATTGCAGCAAGTGCAAAGGACAAATGCATAGTGCACTCCCAGCAGAGCCAACAAATCACCGCCGGGATGAGGTCGGAGGCGTGGGTGCACATTGAAGGAGACCTCACATACCGAGAGCTATTTGTTATATGGGCTCGATTCGACCGATTCCTATCTTAAGAGCTGAGAGGAGCCAGGTGTGTTACCAGACAGCACATCTCCATCAGATGGATAATAGGTCTAATTACCCAACCACTCCTTTGAGTGTGAGTGGGAAACCCTGGCAACCACTCCCACAGCCGCCCCTCCTCCCTAGGGGCAACATTATCTTTCTCGCAGTGCCAGCCTTTTCAAGCATATAGACCAGTGTTTGTCAGAACAGCGTAGCATGCAAGAGAAGGTATAAGTCATGCAACTGCCTTTGTGTCAAATCTATTGCCCCTTGATGGTCCACCATATATTCCTACCTCATACCCGCTCTTCCCTGGGGATGGCTCCTGATCCTGATCATGATTCTGAAGAAGACTCAATGAACATGCATTCAAGGATGACAGGATGCTAGGATGGTAGTCAGTGCTGAAATATTCCGTTAGTTTTTAGTGGTGCTCGACAAATGCTTCTAGAAACTATTTTTTGCTTGTAGACATCAAATAATTTTGAGTAGCTAAGGAAGAGGTGTGTTAGCTTCTTTTCGAAGTTTTGTCATTGTTTTTGTCATAGTTTGTTCTATCGAGGTTCAATCAACCTAAAGCTTTCAATCAACCTGAAATATCATCACACGTGCTTAGATTGGTCCAATAAGACGTACAAATCTTTAGAAAACACCTGAAATCCTTTCAATTCACAATATTCACATCATCAACAGAGGGACCTTTGAAATGTTGCAGAGAAAGGTCAGCACTAAGGTTTTCCATTTGTAATTCTGACTTTGACCACTGGCCTTTGGGTGAAATATCTTAAGATGGTGGATATATTTCCCATTTGTTAACTTCACTCAGCACCGCCACACCAAAATAAAAGTTTCTCTTTCATGTAGCATTCACTCCACCTGTTACTATACCTGGTATATCTCCAGCTAATTCTCACAGTGTACTCTTGACAAAATACTGCAGCAAAGAACTTCTACCGCTTCTCGGCCACTTGTAGACTATTGCTTTATTTACAACAGTAGCTATATAGAAAATGTTGTGGGCTTGTAGAACTAGACATTGTGTGTCTTTTTTGTTTTATCTTTCATACTTACAGAGGTCTAGTCTGGAAGCAACCTCTGACAAGCTGCAATTAAGTCGATCTAGACACTAGAATTTTAATGGGCCTACCATGGATGCATGCAAACAGCCAGCCGACACTCTGACGCTCGCATGTATGTAAATGTGATTAACAGCAGAATTATCATAATTGCCATCCGCGGGTGATCACAGCAGCGTGACAAAGAACAGTTGAGATTTCCAACGAAGAGCATAAAATATTCAGCTTTTTTTATTGCTTCCATCTTTAGACGCCTTTCCAAACCCCTGATAATATCATAGCGTTAAGGTAGCGTGTAGTGAGACGCCTGTCTAGGATAAGTGACACAGCTGTAATGAACTTATGCGCTCGGTTTTGTATACGCAGTTCCGAAAACAGACTGTTAAGAGTTGTTTTGTGTTGCCAAAGGGAATAGATATAATAAATGAGATTCCAGCTTTGTCAGGAGTTGCAGAACAATTACACAAATGGTCAATAAATGGAGTATAAATGGAAGTAATTGGCTGATGTTTACAAGGTCGCCATGCTTTGCACTTCTTCGCCTACTTAAATATAAATGCTATGCTTTTTTTTTTTTGCTGCTCTTGGTATAGGACGTAATAAAATAAAGAGGGTGTAATTGTGCTGAGACTGCCTTGAAATTGAAAACGTTTAAAGAGTAGATTGATCGTTGCCCATTAAGATCATCTCAGTTCATGATTACGTCCCAGGATTGTGTCAGCGCGCAAAGCTCCAACTGCATTGTAAAGAAGCGAGACTTAGGTTACACGCATGTTTTATGTATTTGCATGCATTTATGAATAGCCATTAGCCTGGCCTACACTAATGTGGACTCCAGTATTGCTGAACGGGGCCATTGTTATAAATTGCGATTTGCTTTAATGAAATTACCACCGCTGCTGTGCTCAGGGCGGTTTCACAGAAAAACTACTGGATTGATTCTGTAGATTACATGGTTAGCTCGGGCTGTTAGAGCATTTGTAAGATAAAGCGAATTGCAGGAATATTGTAACATGATGCTGTTATGAGGATACAGGATACCATTTCATTGGGTTTTCTGATATTCACAGTAAGCCCTAAATGTTCCTCAGGTTCTTGTGATGCTAAACATTCCTAAACAGCCGAATGCTTGCCATACATACATAATGTCTAAGTCTAAGAAATGGTGCTAATCATGGTCTTCCTTTGATATGTTTGATGTTCCTTGAGGGTAAATGCTGACATAGATAGGATAATTTATTCAAGAAAGACAAAAAAATACGAACACGCTTTTTTCCCCATATGAGACAGGAACCCGAGTGAAGCCTTTATCTCCCGGTGTGGTATTAAAGAGTGCCTCTCAAGCTCACAGCATGCGGGGCCACTTGTAGCTCTCACGATAACAGTGCCGCATGAGGCGCTTGTTAAACTTGGCATGGAATTATTGGAGTCGTGCCACAATACACATGTCTTTTGACATTTGCGAAGCACAACCGATGGTGTAGGAGTTCTCTTTACACAACATAACGTTTTTGGAATGAGGCTCAAGCTCTTGGATCGTATTTCACTGGACACTGCCGGGCTGCGAACAGCTGAGACACGCATAAATGGATTAGCGGTGCTGTACCGGAGATCCTTTCTGTATTGTATATCAGGAACCGTGCTAATTAACTAATCTTTTTTTCCTATGCTGCAGATGCAGAACGTCGTGTTTGGTGGTTTTGGCTCGTCTCATAGGCTTACATCACTTATGTCATATATAGCTGAGGGAGGAATAGGATAAAATGCTGCATAATGATTATAAAAACATACATCACATTCAAAAAAACTGCCTTTTTTCCAGCATTAATCAGTAAACTTTGTATCCAGGAGTAGCACAGAGGTGCATTGGGTAGCATTGAGTTTCCAGAAATACTGAGTTGTCCGGTTTCCTTCTACCTTCCAAAAACATGCCGTGCTGACTATGCTAAATTGCCCTGTGTGTGAATGACTGGCGCCCCATCCAGGGTATATTCTAATCTCTCACCCGGTGTTCCTGGGATAGGCTCCGATTTGACCGTGACACAAATCTGTTTCTGTGTGGTGAAATTATTACAGAAATTAGTGAATTGAACATGTGAACATTTAGCCAGCTCATGTTGATTCATTAACAACTTGTGGAAAGCCATTTTGGCTAACTAGCTACTTTATTAAGGCTAAGCTAAGTAATACATGAATATATTTCACGATATTTATACATTTATATATTTATAAGGTCAGTTTTCAGCGTAAGATAGGGTCAAGGGCCAAGCTAAATTCCTAACAAATCTAAAGGTTAGCGTTCAGCTAGTCAGTATGAGCAGAGTCATTAGCATGCTAGCTGCCGCTTGAGAGATTAGGAGTAAAGCTTTTAGTTTACCTTCAGTAAATTTTCTTTTTCTTTTTGTAAATCTTTCTTGTACTTTTACTCAAACACTTGAAGTATATTTAAGAGTTTATACTTTTCTGCTTTGACCTGAGTGAAAAAAATGAAGCTGTGCTTAAAAATCACCAGAGGATTTATTACTTTTACCACTTAGCTGCCTTTTTTTAAAGCGAAGTTTGACCGAGAAACTGGCTAGCTGTTGACACTATCATATTTTAGTCTTCTCGGTAAGAGTATTAGCTTTCTAGCCACAATGTAACTTTTTCCATTAATGATTTAAAATTATTCATAGTACATCACTGTGACTTATTTACAGTCTGACACTACTGGCTTTTCAAACAGTCTTTTCCAGATGGAGGATTTATAAAGAGATTTGAGCTAAGCTAATGAATTAAAAGTCACATAAAGTTACAATCTGTTGTTGTTGATAAAAAAAAGAAGAAAAAAGCACAGAATCTTTTGAACCAAAGGAACACTTATAATGAAGGAACACACCAAAACAAATACTGAATATTAGGACGTTTATGACTGGAGGAGTTGTTGATTTGTGTGTTCCTGGCTTTGGTTTCAGATTGTTGTTTAGTTTTAGAGAAAGAAAAGTAGCCACGGCTAGCACAAAATAAAAGAAGAAAAGACATAAATTCGTTGAGATTTGGCTCATATTCTATGGGCTTTACTGCAAAAGGAGCCTGGCAATAAAATATGTACCGACCACACTTAAGCACCAGCAAATTAAACACCTCATAGTGATATTTAAAAGGAATTGTCTGGAAAGCACAAGCACAGTATTACCTTGGCCTAAGGAATTAGAAAGCCATAATCACACGAGCTAATCATTTCCAGGAGAATTTTCAAATTAATGCAGAGAAAATGGATTTGCCTCAGAGCCGGTATTGATCTTCGAGCCAACGAGTGAAACCATAAAATTAATTACTTTCATCAGTCACGAGAGGCTTCATAGAGATGTAGTGGGATTCAGCGAGCGGCCCGACATCTCGCCGTGTTTGCGTCCATCATCGAGATGAAATGCAAAATGAGGAGCGCGCTGCTAAATGAACGCTAACCGAGCGCACACTGGTGTGTGTCACTCATGTATTCAGAGTCATTAGCGAGGTTAAAGGTCGCCATCCAGAGGGGACAGAACCTCGTCGGGGAGGGCCGTGAGGTCTGTTGCCATGGCGCCAGAGCGGCAGAGGCATGTGGAGTCGAAATGAAACGCAATGCAAAAAAAAAGAAAGAAACATGTATTGTGTCTCTTCTCACAGCCTCGCTGTTTGTCTTCTCTCGCTTTTCCGTTTGACCAGAGGCGCGGCGTCTGTGCTGAGGATAATAAGCTGCAGTTTGGCTCTCGTAAATCAGGGTTTGCCAAACACACGCTGGCACCGATCCGCCCGTGTCTTTTAAGAGCCTGTGATGGGAGAATATCAGTCTGTTAATGGTTTACATTTACATAGTGGAGAATCACTGAGCACCTGTTAGAACGGCGTGATTACCGGATGATGAGAGTCTGTTTAGCAAATCTAGGCTATACACACAGAAGGATATTATTTCAGCAAATCATTATTTCCATATCCGATTGCACAAATTCAGACTGAATAATGTATTTTTTGTTGAATAAGGAATCTCCTAAGCAAACTCTTAAGTAATCCTCGCTGTAACCATTTCAGATGCTCCTGAGGAATGCAGGCTGGTAACATACAACAAATGGAAATTTTTTTGTTTTTTGGATAAAACAGTGCATGGATTATAGAAGCTTTATAAACATCAAATTAAAAAATAAAAATAAAAATTGATTTATTCATTTTCCTAACAAATTTTTTTTTTGGACATTATATTTCGATGAAGCATGTTAATATATACATTTCGTTGAAATGTAATGAATCGTTAAGAATGTTCATGGAACAATACAATTGAAATGTATTTATTTTTTCTTCTTTTCAATGTTAATGATTCATTTGTATAGACACAGAAACATGCTCTCACGGTTGTTTTTTCTTTTTTTTAGCAAAACCGACTTTTGTTTGTTAGCAAACCTGCATCTCGGTGTCTTCAGGTATCATGATCTAATATTTTTTGTCATGTTGCCCACTCTTAGTACATCCTAAAAGTCTATTTTGAATCCTAAATGCACCACACTCCTGGATATTTCGTCAGCAGCGGTAGCCATCGAGGTAGAAATCGATAACTGGTGCAAGTAGTGAATTTCAAGCTATAATTATCTTTTATGAGGGGGGAAAAACCAGCGTAGGAAACTGAGACAAATTCCCATCTGCATGCATTTAAGAGTGTAGTAATCACGGTGAGAGGTGATTCAACAAAATCAGGTCGTCTGGAGTGGGGCTGCCACTTACATAACAACAAATTTGCTCCACTAAAATAAATCTTCAGTAGAATGATTACTTTTACAGCTCTTTTCAGGTCATTCAGAGTTTAAAATTATGTGCAATCAAATCGCAGGCCCACGCATGCAGCCTTAAAAGAAATGTCTCATTCTAAATGGTTGTTTTTTTTTTTATTTACATAATTTTTTTTCTCATTTGCAACAGCCATCTGCTGTGTTTAGCTTAGGTTATTATCCAGGCCCTGTAATATTTCTGCTGGCTCTCACAAGAAAACGTATTGATCGCTGATTTCTCCAGCATTCAATTAAAAAAAAAAAAAAAAAAAAAAGCCTTCTTAACTGGTGCAGATTTAAAGCTTAAGCCTTCTTGCTCTTCTGTGTGCTGGAAATCTGGGTCACTGAACCGTAGCAAAAGATGTAAAGTTTGCTAACGCTGCTCTGCCTGCGAGAACCGAGCAGCGTGATGGTGAATAAAAACAGTCCGGATTGAGATTCAGCGCTTGAAGCATGTTTCTCATCACACCTTTATATTGTATGCCATCAGCTGCTAGAGAAAGTGGCACTTTGCCTCCGTTGCGAACAGAGGAAGGCGTGTGTCTGCGTGTGGCAGGTGTCGCTACAGGTCGAACCAAATCTGTCGAGTGACAGGTGGCGGAACAATCCGCGCCGTGAGAGCTTGCAAAAAAAAAAAAATCAGACCACTAGATAAAACACACATCTGTCTCAATCACGATTTGATTTAGGCTCGGCATATGCGAGGAAGCAGTCATAAATGACTTTGGTCGCTGGGTCACATGATCGATTGCCAGGATGACGAGCGGCTGATAAATTGCCTCGCGGTGAGCCATTTATTCACCGCACTGCTAGACACGTTCGAGGACATATTTACAGATCGCTGTCTATATGTTAAGCCTCGACAGCCATTTAATTCCTTTCATTGAAACAAATAAGGAAATCAGAAATCGCATGCAATCTTATTTTTCCTACCATGACATTTAAGAAGAGGATTTTTCTCCCCCCCCCCCTCTCACTATTGTGTGAATCATAAAGAGCTCTGTTGCTTTTTAATGATACCTAATCCTGGAACCTGAAACCTATTAAAAGTTGGAGCTCCACTTGCAACCTAAATCCCATTAAAAGTTTAAATTTAGCTTCGCCACATTGTGTTGTTTTGCGGCTTAATGCCCATTCACACATGTAGCAGAGCAAAGAATGCCTCATAGGTCTGCGTTAGTCTGTGTTAGTGTGAGCTAAACCCAGATCTGTACATTCGGGGTTGAGAAAACATCCATAAAAAAATTATAATTATGTCCCAGAAACCTTTGAGGTCCATGCACGCTACGTCTTGTGGTTGAAATGAAAATGAGAAAACCGTTTTTTTTTAAATATTATTTTAGTGTTCATTTGCATATTAAATAGGAAATTAATTTAGCTCATCGTAAAATGATTTGATTATTTGCACTTATTGTAATAAGTGCAAGTAAATTAAATTATTCGCACTTATTAAGTTTAGGGTGATTAAAATATTCCTAAATTGCAGCACCTGGTTGTCTTCCTGTACCATCTCTGTCTCCCTGTTAATATTTTTTTAATGATCCGTATATTAGCCATACACCAGAGACTCCTTAATCAACCCAGTAATTACTGATCCACATCCGGCTCATTCGGGGTCGTTCATTTCTCCCCCAAATGGATCTCAACGAAGAAATAGGAGAGCTTTTTGCAATTTCTATTACTTAAAATCCAAAAGCTGCTTGTCACACCAAGATGCGAGTGTTTTCACTTTTCGGACTTGCAAAGACTGACTTGGTTTCCCTCGCGACCGAAAAATCCACTTTCCACCGAAGCCTGTGAGATTCTTAAGGAACTGCGGCATCATTTGGTTCATCCAGACTAAACAAACATGTGCTGATCCTTCCATTATTATCGTGTTGTCTCATGGCTGGTGTGTTTCTACTCTCGTTTAATAGCTTTTGTACGTTCCTTCAGCAGGCAGCCATCTGGAAACTCAAGCTGGAGGAAACTTCACAGAAAGTGGGCGAATGAAGTTTGAAGTTTGCTCTGCTTGAAGTTGGTGCGCTTCAAGCTAAGATACCAAGCAAGACCTTTTACGAAGAACAGTCTCACGGTGTCTTCCTGTTGTTAGGCACTGATGAGCTTTCTCCTTTCTGCTTATTTTTGGCTTTGGTTCTTAAAGTTTCCTCACACGATATTGCTCACAGTCGTCACCTCGGACGGACTACATGTCCTTGATTTTTGATTCTTGCACGCCAAGTGACTCTCGGAATGACAGCTAATTGAGGCTGGTTTCCCGGTGAGCGCTGCTGGACGACCCCCAAGCGTTCCTTTCTTCTGCCCGCCTGTGAAATTGGTCGGCATAATCAAAATAAAATTGTAGTGCTGCCAGACGGGAGATGTCAGAAGAAACAGCGAGGCGGGCTAGGTTGTTGTTTACCTCTCTTGCTCTTTTTCTCCTCCTTTTACTCCTTTTCATTTCTTTTTTTTTTTTTTTTTGCTACAGGAGACCATTTACCTGAATGTGAGCGGGCAGCTCCAGTGCCAGGGGTGGCATCGTGATTGAGTGGCGTTCTGGTGGTTTGGCTAGACTGACAGGGTCAAATGGGTGATCGACATCCCGTTTAGTGATATTAACACTCGTTTTCAGCGGTATCCCGAGCCTCTCGAGAGGCGACTGGCTTTCTGTTTGACTTCCCAAGGTGTTGATCCATCAGGTGTTCGTGTGATATGTCATGAAACCGTAAATGGCCTTCGGTTTAATCCTCGGAGCATTGTGTGCCAGTGGCTGGGAGTTTCTGTATTTCAGAAAACCATGAGGATTGGAAGGATAGTAGGATTGTGGCTTATTATCTTCAGCCACTCACATATGAACTACTCGGCACGATAATCATTTTCTCTTGATTTATTGGACAGCTGAGGTGGAGATGGGTTTCTGCTGCGGAAAGCACATGGACACATTCGATCCAATTTTTCTTTTGCGTTTATGGCTCATGCTCAGGTTTGGATGTGAACTCTGACCTGACAGAATATTAAAGGTGGGCAAGTCAGTAGCCTGGCCTCCTGGGACAAACATATTTGATGTCTGGTGTATTAGTTTTTTATTTATAGGAGCCCAGAGAACAAGTAGGTATAACCAGATTAATAAATAAAATACTGCTAGCTGTAGACCTTGAACATACGAAAGGGAGAAAATAAAGACAGATTTGCAAAATGTCCTTTAAGATAATGCCACTCTCGTTAATAGATGAATAGGAAGTCAGTACCGGGTATGTGCTACTTATAACCATTATCGGAAAGAGAAACGATGAGTTCCTAGACGATTTTCTTCTGATCTAGAGAAATGCATGCTGCAAGTTATAACCCAGAGAGGGATCTTTTGGAGAACTGAACTTCTGAATTCTATTCAGTCCTATTCATGGTAGATTGAAGTGTAACATGACAAGTCTTTCAGTGTTAACAATGAAAAATGGATGTAGTGTCTGTCTATTATTAAATAAAATATAGTGTGGAGAAGGAGCGCGAGTGAGTGAATGGCGTGCTTAAGGTGTGTAAGGTAGAGCGAGGTAACAAATGTCAGCTTGCTCTCACAGCTGTCTTAGTGCATTGCGGGAATAAGTCGGTAAAATAATCAGTAGAGTGTCATGACCCAGAAGGTTCGGATCATTGGGCTGTAGCTCATTTGTCCCTCTCAGGTTGCTCAGGTTTTCTCAGTGCAACGAGGGAGTGACTCGGGGAAATAATGAACTGCATATTTTACCGGAATGAAGAAACAAAAGAAAAGATGTTCCAGATTGGTGGCTTGGACCTCGGCCCGGCGTGCGTGTGTTCGCGCACAGGAAATGGAGATCTGTGTCCGATGATGGGTTGCCAGATATGTGATATTTCCTCCCCTGCCAGAATCGCCCCTTCCCCCTTCCCCTGTTGGTGCGGCGCACAGCGAGCTCTCTTTTCTAGTAGCCCTCGTTCGAGTGGCCTCGTCTGTGTTCAGCCAACCCACAAACACATTTACACTTTTCCTGGCGTTATCGCACCAGCGCAAAGTGGGTTAGCGAACTGATATAACTGTTCTCTCACACACTAAAACATACATGAATGAACTCAAACATGGCTTACTACTTGGCTCCGTGAAACCGTTTCCTGTCTCACTTGGAAGACAGACAGGTTCGAAGAACACGCGTTTATATGTGATTTCAATTAAAATCTGCAGATTTCATCAGAAATTCTCTTAAACGTGGCACACTGAACAATTCTTATCTCATAGCCAATGCACCGGAATTTCCCCAAAGACTTGTTCTTACTCGTTCGGGCTCGCTTTATTAACGAATTAGAGATGAGGAGACTTGAGGAATGGAGAAAGGAATGGTAATAGAGCTAATACCAGAGAAAAGTGAAATGAAGTCAGGCTCAGATTTGTCTCTCGCCATTGACATTTAATCTGGCCAGAGTAACAAACAGCTTCTGTGAGGATGATACCCAAGCGAAGTGACGAGTCGGCATTTACTCTGAGGTGCAGAAAATGAAAGATGGGAGCGTTAGACATTCTCTTTGCTATCGGTTGTGTAGTGCGGACTAAAAGAAGCAGCAGTCTGGGTAGGTGGCAGACCTTTTATTTTTGAATTATCACTGTATCTGACAAGGAAGCTGTGTGAACAGTGCACTTCACACCAGCCATTATCACACACGATCCTCAGAGCGTACAATGCAGTACTGTATAATAGGGATGTCCAGATGTTTGAGTCTGACATGAGTTTTTTGTGAGTGAGGTCTGTTGAGCAAAGCTAGCTTTTTTTTTTTTTTTTTTTTTTTTAGGTTACCATCTTTACGGTCATTAACTGATTTAACTTGTCACTCGAATGGAATGGGTTCAATCAAAACATTAGTAACTCAGCAATAAAGAAAACTCTGAAACAAAAAAACCCTGTGTGAATTCAATAAATAAGGCTGAATCGAAACGAACCTGATGTTTAAATAGTTGGATTTTGTTATAACAATAAAGCAAATGTGAAATGATAGGGTTTTTAATCCTGCCTTTGACACTTTTTCATTTATCATGGAAAATATGGGGAAAATAAAAATGCTAGATGCTCTGTGCTAATAAAATAGCTCTCTAAGATTAGCTAGCTTGTGTAGCTAATTCATTTCTAATAACAATATAATTAACCAGACGTTGCTAGCATACTTCTTTTTTTTTTTTTTTTTAGGTGGGAGTATTTAAGGTTTTAATGATAGACATGGCTACTATTAAATAGGCAATATAATAATTAGCCTAAAATATAGAAGTTTGTTAGCAAACCTGTTAAAAACATCTGCTAACATTAACATGAACTAGCCTGTAAGCTAGTTAGCGTTAAAGTATTGTTGTGTTTAGGTAGATGGCTAGCTTAGCTAGTGTTGCTATTATATTGTGTAAATATAATAAAAAGTTAGTATTTTGTGTGCTAAGCAATAGACTAAAGAGAGAAAAATGGCTGCTAGAGATGTAACATCAGCTGAATTAGCTTGTAAGCTAGTATTGCTGTGTTTAGCTAGATGGCTAGCATAGTTAATGTTACTGTTATATTGTGTTTGGTCTAAGCTAAGCTATAGCCTTAAGAGAGAACTTGGCTGCAACGTGCATAAACACAGCCTGAACATAGTTTAATGTCCATTCAGCTACTTGTTGGCCTCATAATGAAGGAGCTGATCCTACTCTATAAGTCTCATGAAGTGTATTTGTGATGCAAGTCATCACAACGCATCACCCAGCACCACTATTCTGACTGATAATACAATTCTCTCTATGATTCAGTCTTTCGTGTTGCACTATATATATATATATATATATATATTTCTTGACTGGATGAATGTCAGCATACAAGAATCGCAACCCATCCATACTTTATTAAAAAGAAAAAGATAAAAGTCACCCCGCTGCTTCTGAATGGCTAACAAACTTTAAAACTCTGAGTTGCGCTGATATATTATATAAGTACACACGCTAACGATGCTTAATCTTCTCACAGTGTCGACGCTCGCAGATGGGGTCACGTCAACAGCGTTTCCCAGAAGAACCACGGCTCCCCTGAGCACCAGCAGCAGCTCCACACACCGATTTCTGGCCAACACCACGGTTACTATCGACCCCAAACAGAGCAGAGGAGCTCAGGACCCTGCAGTGGAGAACAACGGGGCTGTAGATCCCACCAATGTTGGTCCTCCACCCCCCAGCAGACGGTTCTGCGAGAGCATTGAGATCAGAGACATCGTCTGGCCTCGTACACACAGGGGCGTCACCGTGGAGCGCCCATGTCCCAAAGGAACTAGAGGTGCGTGTTTACGTGGATGTGTGTATGCGGTGTCAGATTACGGATTTAGATCTAGATCAGCATGAGGCAGAACATGGAGCTGTCGTGTTCGGAAGGAACGGTGTGGGTGTGCAATTGTGTATGTAGGAGAAAAAAAAAACCCTACAAGGCCACATTTCCCCCCAGGCCAGAATTGGCCGCCCAGGCTGAAATTAACTTCGGAGTTCATTCGACTCTAGGAGTTAATTTAGTACTGGTGATTTGTTTTTTATTTGTGTACGAAGTCATGTGATTAGTGTGTTGTGACAGCTTGTTTGTGGATTAGATGAGCATCTACACAGCTTGATTTGTTTCCCTGAACCATTTGGAAATGGTTTTAGGAGAAAAGCATGGCCGTGAGGCATTAATGAGGAGAGACAGACTGCAGTATTATGCTGGTTACTTTGCATCTTCTTTTTTCCGAGTCTGCTTTTGGGTTCTTTCAACTCCCCAGTATGGTTCTTCATCAAGTTTTCCCGACATTTGCATTTTTAAATTCTGTTTACATTTTTGGCTGAGGCGTTGATCCGACCGAGCAGTTGAGGGTTACGGGTCATGCAGTTGCAGTTAGGAAGTGCTGGGATTTGAACTCACAACCGTCTGCTCAGTAGTCAGAAACCTTAACCTCTTACTCACCACTTAAGTTCCACCAACTCCATTTGATTCACTCAATATTACCTCTTTGATGCTTCTTCGACCTTCTCTCAAAGGTTCTCTTCTCATTCTCCTTCCTTCTCCTTCTGATTTTTGCTCTGATTCTCACTTCCTAATCAACTTTCTCCAAATGGTACACGCTCTCATTCTCACCACTTTTTTTTCTGTGGTTTTGTCTACTTTCTCCTGCTACCTCTTTCCACCATCCTCCACTGGTTCCCCTTTGATTCTCTTTTTGTTTCTAAAAAATTTCTTTTCCTTAAACCTTTGATTTGTCAACTTTATACCTCTGGTGACACTTTCTTCCTCTGCTTCTGTCCACCTTCTTCCTGTCATGCTCTCCTCCTTCTCTCGTTACTTCCTTGCAACATCCTCCGCTGGTTCTCATTACTTTTTCTAACTAATTCTCTCTGTATGCTCTCCCTTTGTATTTCTCCATATTACTTATATAATTCTTTCCATCTTTTCCCTCTACTTTTTTTCCCCTCTACATCTTTCCACCACTCTTCTTTTTTTTTTCTGCCTGATTCCTCATTGATTTGCTTTACATTTTCACAACAGACTTTCTCTCTATCTTCTCCATTTGGTTTTCACCATATCACTTCTCTGACTCTCTCCATCTGGCTTACACCTTCTACCACAGGTTCTCCTTTTAATTTTCTATGTTGCCCCATTGGTTCTTGCTCAGATTTGGCCCCAGGTTCTCCTTATCTCATGCATACCTTTCCTCTCCTGGTTATCTTTGTTTTTTCTCTCTCATTGGTTCTATGCACTTTTATAGCTCTGGTTCTCTCCACGTTCTACTCTATTTCTTTCTTCCATCCTACTGTAGTTCTCTCTACAATCTCTACCTGGTTCCCTTCAGCTAACTCTATCTCAGACTCTCTTCACCTTCTCCCACTGGTTCTCCTCACATTCTCACCCCTTTCCTCGCCTTGATGTGGCCTCACCTCTGGTTCTCTCTACCATCTACATCTGTTTCTCCTTCTGGTTAACTTTTCCTTTTACCGCTGGCTCTCGACCTTCTCTCGCTACTACTTTCCACAACCCTTCCACCCTCTGCGTCTGGCTTCCATCTGGTACTTGTCTCTTCACCAATCTGAACTGGGTTCCCAATCAGTTCTCTTTAACCTTTGCTTCTGGTTTACAGTTTTTACTCTCTGTCTCTGTTCTCTGTGGTTCATGTCACTTTGTCTTTCTGGCCCTCCATGCACAGGTATTGCCTCATACCTCTGCACAGCTGTGAGTGGTACATGGAACTCAAAGGGGCCAGACCTCAGTAACTGCACCTCCCACTGGGTCACACAGGTGGCCCAAAAGGTCAGTATTATACCAGATTAAAAATTAGATATGATTGATAATTTTTAATAAAAATGTTTACACTACCAGTCAAAAGTTTGGACACACCTAGTCTTTTTCATAGGTTTTTCTTTTTTTTTTGTTGCTTTCTACGTTGTAAAACATCACTGAATACGTCAAAACTATGAAGCAACACGTATGGCATATACTGAACTATGTGGTAAACAAAAAAGTGTAAAAAAAAAATAAAAATATATATGTTTCATATTTTTGATTCTTCAAAGTAGCCACCATTTACCGTGATGATGCAATCGGCATTATCTTAACCAGTTTCATGAAGTCGTCACCT
>JAQQZR010000001.1:3790159-3801247 GCA_030068235.1 Notoglanidium macrostoma
TTATTTCTGTGACCATTGTGAGTTTTTCTTTCATTGACTGAAGGGTACCAACAATTTTGTCCACGTGTGTATATATAGGCTAACTGGCACATTTTGTTCTAACAATAAAGACTGCAAATTTCAAAACAAAAATTAATTTTAATTAATGACCCTTTTGAAGCTTTGATTACATTTATTTTTCATCATCAATGGCTGTAATTAGTCAGAGGTTCAAAAACGGTAAAATATGAAAGTATGTACCTGAAAATAAAAAAACACACACTAACAATCAAAGCATAAATAAGCACCGGCATGAACGAATAAAGTCTTAAAACTTAAATGAGGCAAATAATTGTGCAGCAGCTGCTTTCTGCTGTGTCCTAAACCGTTCAATTCTTCATTCCTGAAGTAACAGATGACCACAGTGTTGCAGAAACATAGACAGAAGAATTTCTATCTCTGTTTGGTTGGGCCGTTATTTGTGGTTTTTCAGCACTGTAGGGGGGCTTGACAGAATTTCTGTACTTGACTAAAATATATATTTTTTCCTGATAAAAATAAATAAATAAATAAATAATAAAATAAATCAATTAATTTAAAATTGTATTATCCCTTGTCTTACTTGTAGCCAAAACATAGCCACTTAAATGAAATGAAATACAATGTAAATAAAAAATTTCATATAAATCGTATAAAAATGCTTTTGTATTTATGTCCGCAGTACATTTGACATTTTTTCCTTTTTAATTAAATCATTTACCTCCTATTCCGTGCAGCTTTGCATTTAATATCACAGCATAAAAGATTAATATGAATTAATTAATATAAAATGTAAAATATTATTCTTAATTATAATATATGTGTGTCTGT
Source organism: Notoglanidium macrostoma (assembly GCA_030068235.1). Taxonomy (NCBI): domain Eukaryota; kingdom Metazoa; phylum Chordata; class Actinopteri; order Siluriformes; family Auchenoglanididae; genus Notoglanidium; species Notoglanidium macrostoma. The sequence goes on from JAQQZR010000001.1 coordinate 3,791,009, forward strand.
GTGTGTGTTAAGATTTTATAACAAAAGCCCACTGAAAGAACCATTCTTTCCCCAGCCTAATTAAATTGAATAAAATCTGAGATCTTTCTAAATCAATGAAAAATCGGGCTTGTCTCCGTTTTAAATCATTTGTACTCGAATAATAATTGCTTGCTGAGTAATATGTTATATTGGTATTTGGTAATGATGAAATATGGGACGTTTTGGACCGAACTCATTCATCAGCTTCGCAAGCCAAGGCGTTCTGAAGAAGTTGCGGTTTTCCGTCGAGCAACTTCGTGAGCTATAGAATAATTTTATCCTCCTCCATATCGATATAGATCCAAAACATGTTATTTTGCGTTTATGTGTGGACAGCATTTTAGCGACACCCTCTGATTAATGTGTTGTGAATAGCAGCCCCAAGCCAGTCACGCCACATTCATTTCCCTGCAACAAGTAACAATTTCCTATTCAGTTTATTCACCCAAAAGATTTACTCACCAACCCAAATTTGGGCTGCAAAGTTTATCAACATGGTTCTCTGGCTTTCTCTGCCAGTTGCCTGCATTAAATCTACCATGTAATTTGTGTCCCTTGTAATCACACATTTTGGCTGGAAATTGGAGCAGATCCGGAGTGGAGAGAACGCGGCGAACCTGGCCAATGAGCTGGCGCGCCACACTCACGGCCCCGTGTTTGCTGGCGACGTCAGCTCCAGCGTCAGGCTCATGGAGCAGCTGGTGGACATCCTGGACGCACAGCTTCAGGAGCTCAAGCCCAGCGAGAAGGACTCGGCTGGACGCAGCTTCAACAAGGTACAGCAGATCCGTCGTTTCTTTTTTATTTGGCACACAGTGTCATTTTTTATTTATTTATTTTTTTTGCATAATATCCAGTTCGCGATCAAGAATAATAGCGCAGCATTTTTTATTTAAAATTTTTTTTTTACCGGAATCCCCGTGCATTTTCCAATGTTTTGCTTTTTCTGTTTTTTCACTGTGCAATTTTCGGCGCAATTACACATAACTAGCCCTCCGATTGCACATTTATGTTCTCAGTTGATGTTTGGGTGCAGATCAACTGCGTATTCTGCATTACCAAGCCCCCTGTTCCCACCAGAACCTTTTGAGCTCGGTACAATTGTAAATTTGTGGCTTTCCTGATCTCAATTGCCTCTGCCGTTCCCAGAGCTCATTTTCCTGCCACTGTGGAATTCCTGAAACGTTTAGCAGGCCCGGTGGAATTCCTGAACGACGACCCGCCCGTGCATATTTGCTTTTTTTTCCTGACAAGCCGAATCCCTTTTTTCTTTTCTCGCTGTTTGAGAGCGCTCACCTTCTCTAGGTGGTAGAGAAGGACACTCCCTCCTGTCTGCCTGTCAGTATTGCAGCCCCAGGGCTGTTTTTTTTTTACTTTCTCCCCCTCCTGAATATGTTCCAGCTCAGCTCCCCTGTAATTATGGGGTTAGCGCATCTCACTCACCTGGTTCTACAGATGTAAAATCCGCCGCTAGTGTCTAGAAACCGTGTTAAAAAAAAAATAAAATAAAGAGCAGGATAGAAGCCAGGGCCCTTTAGGAACATAATATGCAGCCAAGTATTTGCTGAAGGAGGAATTTCCACAGAAGAGGCTCGACTGGAGGGCCCCGTGAGGCCGTCGATCTCCCACATGAAGGACTGTGGGACAGCGAGGTGGTGGACTTACACCGCCTCGAGGCTGTCGCTGGTGCAGCTGAAATGAAGTAGGTGTAATTCTGCAAAGAAATCCCGTTTGCATGCGGAAGCGTTCTCTCTCTTCCATCTCCTCTTCCTCACGCTGTGCGACGCCGCAAGGATTGGCTCGTGAAAAGAGCGATGGAGGGAAAGGTGGGGGGGGGACGCGCCATGTGTGGGGGGCACTTTGTTTTGATGAAATGACTATCGGCGGCTCTGAAACCTTCATATCGCCAGATAGCACAATTATCCTGACCATCAAATACAAATGACCTCCTCCAGCTTGAATGCATTGAATTTAATGGATTTTCTAGCACGGTCCAGTACTTGCGTCTTTTGCGTTTTGTTTTTTTTTCTCTCTTCTTCTTCCTTTTTCCCCCCTTCAAACACCCCACCCCCACCCCCCACCCCTCGCTCCAACTCAGCAGTCCTGGTGTTTTGGTTATGTAAGCTAGTTAGGTATTCAGAAGACACTTTTAATTGAAAGAGGAGGGCAATGTGGGGTAGCACAGCGCTCTCTCAGTGTGACGCTGCTCCCGTGTAACGTCTGATTGCATCGTCGAGACGGAACGCTTGATTGTGTGCAGGAATGTGGCGCCTTGATGTGCCTTTGATGACGCAGGACCTGGTTTTGTAGCTTCTAACATCTTCTAACTCTGTGTGTCTTATCTTTCCTTTTCTTTTTGTGTGTGTGTGTGTGTGTGTGATTTTCTTTTCTTTTCTTTCAAAATAAGCGTCAAAAGCGAGAAAAGACGTGCAGGGCCTATATGAAGGTATATACATGGTATCATCCAGCTATACTGCATGTAGAGTCCCTGTCTGTCTGTCTGTCTGTCTGTCTGTCTGTCTGTCTGGCTTTGTGTTTCTGCAGGACGCTCTCTGCTGGAATCTGACTCATTCTTTAGCTGCTTATTAGTAGTGTCTCTGCCTTTGTCTGCTTGGCTACTGGGTTTTTTTCTTTTCTTTTCTGCACTTCTTCATCCCTCTCTGTTTTTCTCGCTCTGCTCCCTGCTCGCTTCTCGCTCTTGCTCCTTACCTTTTATCTCTTTTCCCCTCCCCCTCAATCCCCTGCTCTCTCTCTCTCTCTCTCTCTCTCTCTCGCTCTGTGCCAGCATTTTCTTTGCCTTCTTCCCCACATCGCATCGCTTCTACTCTCGTCCCGTGCTTCCAAATGTCCGTCTTTTCTCCTCGCCTCCCTGTTGTCCCTATACCCACCTGTTTCTCGAAGCACTCCTGATCTCCTCAGCAGCCACTTGTTCTCTCCTTCTTCTTCTATTCCTCCCTTTCACGCCTCCCTTTTCTCTTGCTCCCGTCCCTCAGCACTGGAACATTGTATGAGTAATTGCCTTCCCGCGGCCGTAATTGCACCATCCCCGTCTGCCAACAGCGCGATCAAAGTGGCTGCGCGCTCGCTTTTTCACCCACTTCAACTTTCCAGCGCTCGCCGCTCATCCCGCGTTCTCACGGCCGCGTTCAATTGTTCCGTGGATTCCGAGAATGTGTTCGTATCCGAACCATTTCCCGCTTTCCGCAACACCGTGCTCGTAACTCTAGGGGAGTGTTGTGCGGCTTTGGGTTTTTTTTTGTTTTTTGTTTTTTTGCCTCTGAAAGAACACAAACACTCGCTGCAGGAAAAATCCCAGCCTGGTGTCACGTGAGCCTGTTTCTGACTGGGGTTTATTCATGTGACGGCGTTTTTTTCCTCCTCCTTTTCCCTTTTGTCTGCTGAGAGAAATAGGCCGACGACGGGCTGCCTCGCTTCGCGTGCCAGCTCCCCCAAATGTGTGCTATGATCTCCGCCTCAAAGTCCCTCTCCATTCAAACGGCTGTGTTCGTGTTGACAAACCTTCTTCAGATTAAGAATGCACACAGTACTCACTTCTGATGGCGTAAACACCGCTCGTCCGCCGCAGAGCACAAGCTTCTTCTGTTCGGGAATTAATGAGCAGGTTTCCTCACGCAGACTGAGCTTTATATAACAGCCAGGTTAAACAGTGTGCGTACCTGCATGTTAATTACGCAATCATTAGCCAGTTTCACCAGTCACTGCTATTATTCCTGCGGACATCGGGGAAATCACATTTTTATATTACTGCGCTGTAATGTGTCCAAACACGTCATCGTTTCTATAGCAACGACTTGCTAGGCAGAATGGAAACAAGTACAATCCCTGTCACGCTAAAGTCTTCTGTAAGGACCGAGTTTCCAGCGTCTCCAGAGGCTTGTAAGGGAACGGCCGTTTATAGCTGCTATAACATTAAAGGAACTTATTTTTACAGATATTCCACATGAAAAGTAACTATAAATGGATAATAAGTATACCTAGGGTTATTCTTTGATAACTAAAATAAATTGGCACATTGCCGCTGTATAAAACATTTTGTGATACAGGAAACGAATCGACTTCGCCTGTTAACGCTAACTCTGCGCAGCGCCTTTAGTATCGCAGTGCAGATCTGGAAAAGTCTGGAATCTAAACGCGATGATTTCCGCACCAATGAGGGAATGATGGGATTTAAAAAAAAAAAAAAAAAAAAAAAGGTATTCACTGAAGACGGTTAGACTCTGCGGAGACTGGCATTCACGTTTTTTGTTGTTTTTCTTTTTTAATGACCTTTCGAATTCTGCCGGAAAACCGCGCAATGAGAGTCTGTAGTTTAAAAAAAAATAAAATAAATAAATAATAATAATAAATCTGGAAAAGATCTGTCATTTTATTCACAAAAAAACAAAAAACAAAAACAAGAATCCTGTAGAAAGACACCACCATTTTGAACACGAGGTGGGAATCTTATGCAATTTCAATTATAATTATAATTAATAATAATAATAATAATAATGTTTAATTTTTATAGCACCCAAGCTTCCCATTGCTGAAAAAGAAAAACAGTGAAATGGCGCGACAAAAGAACGATCAAGCGAACGGATAACGGAAGAGCTGACGCCGGTCGAATTCTATCTCCGTGTGTTTAGAAAGCAAGTTTTTTCCCCTCTACAGTGTTCTCAATAAAACCTTTCTCATATCGCTCGATCGAAAACATTAAGCGGCGAGCTTTATCGCTTTTAATCGCAACTTAATCTGACTTAAAGGCGGAAAAGCTGTTAAACAACATTGCTGCGGCCTCACTGTTTGCACGAAAGCAGCTGAAGAGCTTCCTTTAAGGATGACCTAGCCGGTCTTAAAGCTGTTTCATCTTCCGTAAATCATGAAGTCCACAGTGGAAAGCCAACAAGCCTCTGCGGAGCTTTATTCCTTGCCTCTTTAATAGCACGCCTGGAGTGACACTGCCCTATAAGTGGCCGCTATGTGATGTCGGGAGCCGTCCGCGGCCTGTTTAAACCAGGCAGCGAGTAGCGTTGGGATTGTTTAATTCAGTTAGCGCTGTGCTCCAGGCTTGAGGAAATGAAAAGCTCGCGATTAGGAGTGAGAAAGCGAAGGCGAGCACGCCGTTTTCCTCCAGTCCGCCGGGCTTCTGCAAACAGATCCCTTCCCCCGATAAGCCTTCACCATCCCCCCTCCCCCCCCTCCACAGGAACACGCATACATTTTGAGGGCACCGCGGTCAGGTCCTGTTATGGAACGTAGCCGTAATTGGTCTCTGTAAAACAAGAGCTTTGTAGGGGTACGGAGGCGAAGAAGAATGCTCCATTTGTTTACCCAGAAAATATTTTTGTTTCGGGGCGGATAACAAACCCAGGGTTTCGGTACGACAAAGGCGACACTCGAACGCCGGACCTTGTTTGTGTCAAATACCCGTGCGGATTCCCTCAGCCCCTCCTCCATGGTCCTACTCGCTTGTCATGAGTCTCATTAGCTGCTGTTACACTTCCTCGGCCTGCGTTTCTGTATAGACCCTGTTTGTTTTACACAAAGAGGAATTCCAGCTGTCCATCAGCGCTCTGGTTTTCTTGCACGCAGGCCATCGTGGACACGGTGGATAACCTCCTGAGACCGGAGGCGCTGAAGTCGTGGGAGGACATGAACTCGACGGAGCAGACGCACGCCGCAACCATGCTGCTGGACACGCTGGAGGAAGGAGCCTTCGTCCTCGCTGACAACCTGATCGAGCCGGCCGTCGTCAAAGTGCCTGCAGAGAACATAAGTGAGTCACTGAGAGAGAGAGACCGACAGCGAGAGAGTGTGTGTGCGTGTGTCGCTGATGTGTGAGATGAAAGACAGACATTCGCAACAAGCCGTAGACAGACAGACAGACCGATCTTTTGATCTCAAAATGGCCGCCACATGATGCAAACGAAATTGACTCTATGCACTTTTTACATTTTTTAGATCATGCTGTTAACCCTGTCACCAAGCAGCTTTACCGAATTCCGAATATTAAATATGAAATTTTAGATTTATGCCTAATGAGAAGAGCAGAGGCGAGAGTGGGAAGGTAAAACTCCCCGAGACCTCATGAGGAAGAACCTTTGAGAGGATTATATAAAAGATTATACATCATTCCTTTCATTTTTACCAAACAATAAAAGGCTCCACCGTGTTTTTTTTTTTTATTGTGCGTAATTTGTAAATGACTCCCGAGTCGCTGCTGGACGTCTGACCGGTGATTGCTATTAAAAAAAGGGCTATCAAATTATAGATATCTAATTATAACCTGTAAACCCGAATACGGCCCTTTCAGGAAGTTACGCGCAGCCGGAGGAAGGCGCAAATGATACGTCTGCCATGTTTTTCTCGTGTGATGTGAACACCAGATTTCTCCCTAGCTTTCCAAACGAGCCAGCGTTGTGCGCCCGAATCCCATTTCGAACCAGACGTCTAACAGCTACCGTATGACGACCGTTTTCTGTCCGTTATACAGATTTGTTTTGATTTGAAAGGCTTCCGAGTATGTACGACGAGGCGTTAGGATACTAAAACATGCACAAGCATGGGCACACACACACACACACACACACACACACACACACACTGCTGAGAATCAAAGCAGATGTGAGCTGATTGTGGACACAATTTAGAGTGGCTTCTAAAAATCTCCACACAGGCTTTTTTCCCAGAATTAAATCTGAGAACAAAATTTCATTTCATCATTCAAAAAAAACCATCTTTGCCAACATTGACTGCATTCTGCTGCACAAGTAGCAAGGTGAAGTTTTAGCACAGAAGTAAGCTGGTGTGGTTAATAACTACTGATCTATTCGGATGATTCATTAAAAACATACTTTGGGTCTATAATTTGCTGATTTCCAAGAAAAGAAAGAGAAATGACAGCTCGTGATCTGCAGGAAATGTGGACCATGCGACTTCCTGTTGACGTGTGGAACGGCTGAAATGTTTCCCGGGGTGAAGGCGAATGCTGGTGGAAGTGTTTGTGAATTAAAATACGCTTGTCGTGAGCTATAACGGACGACTAACAGCGGAAAATAACATCCGAGCCTGAGAATAGATTAAATAGATTCGGACATTAATGTGAAAATAATGTGTTTTCGACGAAGTTTAATGATCGTGCTTCAAGATACAGTGTAGTTGTGGTAGGCAGGGGCAGAAAAAGTACTGGATTTTATTTTATGGTTTGTAGATTTTGTAGGATTTATTTATACCGTATAAATAAAACCTACAAAATCTACAAAATGTAAAAAAAAAAAAAAAATACAGTATTTTTTATATATATATATATATATATATATATATATGAAATACTGTATTTTATTTTTTTTAACATTTTGTAGAAAAAAATATATATATATGTGTGTGTGTGTGTGTGTGTGTGTGTGTGTGTGTGTGTTAATTTATTTCTTCATTTTGGGGACTAAACAGGGATTTTTGCAGCAGTTTTATCGTGTAAATGATTCGAGTTATTACAAAAGTTTTCCTTTTAACAATAATCATTACAAGCCAACGTTCATGCTTTGAGTTCGTCAGGTGTTCATCAGTAATTCAGTCGAGCTGGCCAAAGAGCACGGGGTTTGAAAGAGATTCGCCCGATGCTCGGTGTATTCGTGCCTGCAGACTTTATTACCATCATGAGAACATTCACATCAGCTTTACGTGCTCGGCTGAGGTTTTTTTTATTTATTTTTTTCCCCCCTCCAAATTGTCATGGTTCTGCTTTAAACCTCTCCTCAATGGCCTTCCACCTTTATCCGTTTCAGAGCTGAAGCTCTCGTCCCAGTCGGCTCGGAGCGTGTACACCTGCTTTACCTCCGTTTCACTCGCCTTTCTTTGAGCTGAGATATTAAAGGAAGCGTGGGGCTGGTGGAAATCTGGATTTCAAATGCAGGGTGCTATTGGGAAAGCAGATGTGAGAAAGACTTACTGTCCTCTCGGGTAACATAGACGGACAGGAGTCAAAAAGTAATAATAATAATAATAATAAAAATAATAATCTCAGCATTTCTTAATCACAGATACTTGCTTTTGTATTTCTAACCTCAGCATGTCTCAATGCTACCTGTTTATTTATCATGTACCGGGTAATATTTTTGCTGATTGAAAATTTTGAGCTATTTATTTATTTATTTTGTTTCCATTCCTACCCTCAGCATCTACACGCCTATTTATTCGCCATATTTTAAATTTAGGTTTGGTTTCCCCCCCCCTTATTTCTTTTTTCTGTTTTAGTTGTTTAGTTGAAAACATTCCTCAGTCAGCGTCCTGCTTATTTATTTGCTGCATTTAAATTTTGATTTTTTTTTTTGTTGTTGTTGTTTTTCTTTTACGTTAATCACCTCAGTATATCTCAAGCGTCCTCCTGTTCATTATTTATTTCTTTGCTTCGTTTTGATTTTCTTTTGTCGCCGTTCCAAAAATATCCTTTTATTGCCATATACTGATTTTATTGTATCCTGGCAAAACCTGCTCAGGAAGCAGCATAAACAATAATTAAGTTTTAAAGAAGACGCATGATGCCTTAACAACAAAAACGCAGCGCTGTGGCTGCTGGAGGAGAAAAGCACTTCTTAAATAATAGAGCTGCTTTATTTTCAACGCTCTGTCTTTTAATAACTACTTCCCCGCTTTGGCAAGTGTTGAAAACAGTATTAATCTAGTTTTCACACTGGTATTGTTGTTTTTTTTTTTTTTCCGCCTCCTCCGGCTGCAGACGCACCTCACACACCCCGTTTCAGTCCGTCCTGGCTTTGAGAAACGTAAGATGTGGTTAGCGATGCAGCCCAGTGCCTGCCGGCTCCACGGCTGACAGAAAGTGCCCTGGAGCATATTAGGAAAACTTTTTTTTTTTGCCACTCCGTCTCCGTTTCTCACCGGTAATTAGCATAATTTAACTCAACCGCAACACAAGGCAACTGCTCGAGGGCTGAAGGAAATAGATGGAGTGGATACGTGCTGCCGGAAGAAAAGGAAGAAAGATAGAAGGGCCAGAAAAGGTCCCTTATTTCCAAGTGTCAGAAATACAAGTTGAAGTGCGCGTGTGCGCGCGCGCGCGCGAGAGAGAGAGAAGGGAGTTCTCGCTAATACTGACGTCTGACCTCGTTGTATTTTCACACATCAAAGCGAGCTCGGAGCGAAGTCTGAATGGATTCGGAGCTGTGCTCCGTCGGGGCCCTAAAGGCGCAGCTGAAGACACAAACCTATCAGCAGCCACAGGAGGAATCACAGTAAAAGTCTAGTGATAGGTTTGATCCTGGCTATATTTGACATTCACACACTGTGTACTCTGCTGTACTTTGTGTATGGTTTTTTTTCCCAGTGGTTTCACTCCTAAGATAGGTAAACGCTCCATATCTTTCTTTTCAGCGACACACAATGAAGGGATTGTGACTGGAGGATAAAGCGGGTCAGCGGTCGGCATTAAACAGCCTCGTTTTTTACCACAAAGTGGCATAAACAGATCATTTTATTACCGTTATTGTGACATTTTCCTCCATTTTGAAAGGATGGCTCAGGTCTGTTCAGAAGCTTCCGATTAAATCGAGCTAAACGACCTGGTTCAAGGCTTAAACGTGTAAATGTTTTTTGTTTTTTTTCCCCTATAGAGCTGTGGAACCAGGCCGAAAGTGAAAAATCATGCCTAATCTTTGGGAATGGATTTTAACCTCAGGCCATGTGTTGCAGTATAAAAAACGCCGCAATATATTTCATATCTTATGCATTGTATGCACAGTACATTTCCCTTGAATGTATTTCCGAATATATTGTTATACATAAAACTATAGGTATGTGCGGTGCAGTATATCAGATTGGAAACTGGAAAGTGATGATACATTGCAGGATGTCATTATTATTTTTTTTTTCTCAAACTTCTATCAGTTACACGTGTCACGTTCGTTCCCGTTGCCATAGTTTACTCAAGTTACCTTGAAGCTGGAAGAAATGAAAATGAAATAAGGAAAAATTTATATATATATATATATATATATATATATATATATATTAAATGGTACTACTCTACTTTTTATTACCAGAAATTCTAATAAATAAATAAATTAAAAAAAATAATAATAATAATAAATAAATAAATAACTGAATGAATGAATGAATGAATGATGTGGGCGGCACGGTGGTGCGGTGGTTAGCACTGTCGCCTCACAGCAAGAAGGTCCTGGGTTCGATCCGCGGGTCACCCAG
>JAQQZR010000001.1:3801602-3812837 GCA_030068235.1 Notoglanidium macrostoma
ACAGTCCAAAGACATGCAGATTAGGTCAACTGGCTACTCTAAATTGCCCATAGGTGTGAATGTGAGCGTGTGTGGCCGTTTGCCTGTGTTGGCCCTGTGGTGGACTGGCGACCTGCCCAGGGTGTACCTGAACGCCTGAAGATCCAGCTTCCCCGCGACCCAGATGGATAAATCGGTATAGATAATGGATGGATGGATGGATGGATGAATGATGTGCTATGGCCCATTTTGTGGTTATGTCCAGCTTAGTCAATTATGGAAGTTTATTTAAAAAAAAACAATCCAATATTTTGCCTGTAATGGTAATGCCGGTGTCTTTTGTTTCCCGCTTCACTTAAGTGTTGGACGTGTACGTGTTGAGCACAGACGGCCACGTTCAGGATTTCAGATTTCCGCAGACAAGCAAAGGAGGCGCCACCATCCAGCTTCCCGCCAACACGGTTAAATTAAACAGCAAGAACGGTGAGTGAAATAGAATTAAGCCATGGCTCAATTTCAGATGCTTAAAGCCCCAGAGAACCCAAGTCAGTGATTGCTTTCTAATTAGGTTAATGTTGGTGTTCTGGGACACAACATGCACCGCAAAGTCTAAACAAATAGTGAATTTCCGAGTTCTTCCCAAAAATCTTCAAGTCCTTGGGTAACCTTGGGTACAGGTTGTGAAAGCTTGACCCTGACCGATCACAAAACTGGTGTTCCACCAAATCATGGGTTAACATAAAAACGCTCTGTTCGTGTTTGTGCAAAATAACGAGTGAACTAGCAAGCGAAACGTCACCTAGCTAAAACGTAGACTGTTGTGATTGGGTGGGTTTGTACGTGTATGGGGGAACCGTCTCGATTCTCGCTGTTTAGGCTGTTAGGTTCGTCCCGGGTCATGGGGATCGTTCAGAGTTAAGTTCCACTTAAGGAAGTCTCGAACGGAGCATGTCAATGAAAAGTGTTTATTAGTATCTCGGGCCACACCCACCTGAACTCTTTTCAAATCCATCTAATCTGCAAGTTGAACTGGTTTTTGAGACGTGCATTATTATATAGGTGTGTTCTGGGAAATCCCGATGGATCTCTGTGACCGAATTCTGGCAAACACGCAAAAAAGACACGTCTCGGCCTTTAAGAAACCGTAAATATATTGCACCAAGTCAACGTGGAAATGTTTTCATCTGCTTTTTAACCTTACCTTGGCATCTTCCTTTAAAGATCATGTTGTATAAAGATTTGAATCTCATGCTTTGATCATGCTGTTGGGTGGCTGCATGACATCGCAAAAACAGAAGTGTCGAAATGTCAGAATTTCACCATGTAAATGGTCTTACCAGGACATCAGACGAAGTTTCCTTTCATATACCACTCATACAAACGCTTTAATATTTTACGCTATACTTTCTGAATTGCACAAGGCCCTTCAAATTGCGACAACTGGTGTAACATGAGCCACAGATCTTTGTATTTGTGTTGTCACACAAAGTAGGGATTATGTATTGGCCTTTGTTTGTTTGTTTTGGGAACAATGTCCTCAAGAACCAAAGCTCTGCAGCCTCGAGTGAAATTTCATACCCGTATAAACCATGACAAACGGGTTAGATTGTCCAAATGACGACAGGGTGTGAGTGCTAGGCTACTAAATCAACTCGACGAAAGTAAAACCGGTGCACATCCCTACTTCAAAACTGTAATTTAAGACCGTAATCCTCCAGTGTGTGTGGTGTAATGAAGAATTAAACTGGATTATGATCCTACCGGTGCAAGGAGCTCACAGAACTCGGGGATCATGTGGATCGTCACTGAGACCTGCTGTGTGATGGTATATTGATATCACAGTATAACATGATGAGGAAGTCTAAAATAGTTATAGCGTCAGCGTCATTTCCAGTCACATCTCCTGAAATATGGAGTATTTCAGTATGTCTGTAATAAGGATGAAAAGAGGTCATTTTATACTATAATATAAAATTGCCATTTAATATAGTTTTACTGTGTGAGTGAGACTGCTTGGTCAGAAGAGTGGAGTTGATTCGTTTTCTATAACACCAGCTTGGGCAATTGTTGCTGCTGCTTATCATATCCCACTTGTTCTAATGCATTCTAATATTGTATCTTCAGTAACAGCTAATTCTCAGGACTCTAATGGTGGACGCACGACTTACTCCGAGACTAATAATCAAAAGATTAAAAATGTGCCATGATTTAAGAAAGAGGGTTTTCAAAAGGAGAAATTTATAGAAGGCGTCTCCACCGTCAGTGTTTTGTAACATATATATATTTTTTTTGTAACATGAGTTTTTCCGCCATGGGAAAGTCTTCATTCTTGCATATTCTGGTTTCCTGGTAACATGACAAGTTACACTTGTTACACATTATTGCGTAACAAGTATGTTACACTTGTCATGACAAGTTATGGATAAAAAGGCATATGTGCCATACTTTAATCGATACAGAATCGCAATCCTTGGCAAATTGCTGTGGAGGAAAAACAACATTCCAGGATATGTGTTATTGTAAAATAATCAGGTCAAGGGTGGTACCCCTAACTACGCTTTGTATCGGACAGCATCACAACATTCCATCATTGATTTTGATTATTCATCCCCCAAGCACACCCTTGACGTGTTTTATTCCTTACATGACCTACATTGGATTTAACCCTCATTTCCTTGAGCAGTAATGAACTCTTCCTGGAATACAGGTGTTGCAAAGCTGGTCTTTGTGCTGTACAAACACCTTGGGCACTTTTTGACCACGGAGAACGCCACCCTCAGGCTGGTGACTGAAGGAGGAGGAGTGAGGAACCACACACTCACTGTCAACTCCCACATCCTGTCGGCCTCCATCAACAAGGAGTCCAGTCGCATCTTCGTCTCCGAACCTGTTGTCTTCACGCTCGAACACCTTGATGTAAGTAGAAAATGGTGTAGGAAGACTTCATAATTAAAGCCACATGATAGGTAGTATTACACTGTGCTGTACCGAGCTGAAATTGGGTATACTCATCATTGAACGTGATCTTCTGGTTGCTTTTCAGACTGAGAACTACTTCAACCCAAACTGCTCGTTTTGGAACTACTCGGAGAGGAGCATGATGGGATACTGGTCCACTCAGGGATGCAAGCTCCTGGGGACAAATAAGACCCACACCACCTGCTCGTGCAGTCACCTCACTAACTTCGCCATCCTCATGGCCCACAGAGGACACGTGGTGAGCGAATACCGGCAAGGCGTTGCCACCTCAGCTCTTACACATGCTGCCCATCAGATTAACAACAGATAACTGCACTTACCTGTACTCTTAGAAAGTAAAGGTTCCTTAAGTGTGCTGTGAATAGTTAAGGGTTCTTAGCGTTAAAGGGCTCCACTTGGAACCTTATCTGAAAGGAAAACCCTGTGTTGTAAGGTTCTAAATGAATCCTAGGGTTCAAATTGGAACCTTTCTTAATAAGTTACCCTTTATCCAATGTCCTGGAACCTGCTCTGGTGTTGGAACTTCCCCACATTTTGACTAATGTGATGGCCATATGGCCATGGGTTGATGGTGTACCTCCCAGTGCCTGGTGGTTTAGAGTGTACCTCATGAGGTTTTCTATGAGTTCTTTTTATAGTTAAGGCTTCCTTTAGGGATTCTATTTGGAAACTTGTCTGATAGAAAACACAGAACCCTGTCTGTTACACATAAAACCTTTCTCCGGAGGGACAACCTTAAGAAAAGATCCAAGGGCTGGTTCTCAGATTTAAACACTGATAATCCTTTTCCACTAACCTGGAGCCTTTGCTTGTGATGGAACTAGGTCTAGGCTGGAGAACTGGTGTCAGAGACCCTGATCAAAACAGTGTACTATCTTACGACAAATGGTTCTGCAAAGGTCTTTTGGATAGTGAAGCATATCTTGCCTTTCAAATGGGTTCTACTTGGCAAACGTTTTGAAAGAGAAACCAGATATTGTAAGGTTCTTTGCACCAAATGGATCACAAGAAAAATAGAATTTCTAGGGTCAAATTGTGACGTTAGTATTATAACATTGTATCTGGGTTGAAAATCAATGGGCAATACAACCTAAGGTCATGAATGCTTATCCTGCTTGCTTGTTGCTTATCTCGCTTATCTTGAGTATTAATAAAAGAATCCACCAGTTAATATGGATAAATAAGCATGCAGTTTTAGACTAAACATGATTTTAGTGATCATCCACACATCTAACTGAAGATATCCTTAGCTAGTCATTGTAAACATGCAACATACGGAGAGTGTTTGCGTGTCTTGCTTCTTCAATCGGACACCATTTAAACTCATGTAAACATCTTTAGATTAGACGCTGGTCCTGGCACCAGCTTCATGTCTGTGGTAAAACCTTGGGTTTGATGTAACAGGCCCAGTGATTAAACTGGAGGCAGATGCTAACAGTCTGACTATCACCAAATGAAATGAGGGATGGAAGGCATTAAACCTCATTGCTGCTAAGAGTACAAGTGCCACATCTGATGCAGGAGTAGGAAACCTGCTGCAGGATTGAACTCGTGTTTATGGTTTGTGGCTAAAATCCAGCTAGGACACATGTTCCTACAGCACATGAGTGGCAACTTGCATCGCCGCTGAGCACAGCCTCGAGGACGCCAAGTGTGCGCTGGAGACCATATTTCGGTGAGCAATAGAATTAGGGCAGGATTACAAGTTTAATAGCATAAGCAGCTAGCATTTAGTCAGTAATAAATGTGGAAACATGGGGTTTGTGGTGAAGATAATTACAGGTCTTGCCCCATGAACTTTACCCCATCCATAGCTTGATGCTAGCAGTAATGTTAACCATGGTAATAATCCATTCAGAGGCATCGGGAATCGACCATGCCACCCCTACTTTGAGCTGGGGTCACAAATTTAATCGTAAGTAAAAGACTGATTTCCTTAGTTTGAATTACTTGAATGGAATTAGCTCTGAGAAATGACTAACTCAGAACACATTATTCTGGACCTGTCTTCAGATGCTTTCATACAGGAATAATTTCCCAGTATTCATCTTTCCTTTGTGCTCGTCCATTGCGGTGTCTTTTTTAACAAACAATATTTGTTTGATTAGGCAGCACAGGGTACTGATTAGCTAAATGATTAATTCATGTATGGCACAGTCCTCATTTGCAATGTTCTAGAAGCATGACCTTTCCAGCCTTCAAAGAAAGCCAGATGAATCTTTGGTGGTCATAGTGGGTAGTTTGATCCTGTCATGGTAAATGACCATCGGTGATGGCAAATGATTGTAAATGACTGAAAACAGCAGCCCATGCTGTCTTGCGAAATTATCATCATCGTTGAGCCTTAGCAGGGAAAGTGGGTGTTAGCGGCGATCGAGTGGATTGTGGGTCTTTGACAGCGATGGTTTGGAAGGTAAGCATTAGCAGGGATGCGGCTGGAATGTTGGCGTTGACATTAAAGATGATGGTGCGTAATACAAGTGTTAATGTCGATATGGTGGTATGTAGGTGTTAGCTTGAAGGCACGGGAATGTGAGAGGCGTGGGGGAGTGTGAGAGTTCGTAGCGAGAGTGCTGTCAGTACAAGCGTTAGCATCAGATCTGTGATTGTAAGTGAATTGTTAGCGGTGACAGGGAGCAGTGAAGAAGCAGGATCTGTGAGTGTGAGTGAGAACAGAGTGTGTGCTTGTTGACACTGACAGTTCAATGAGAAAGCAGGCTAGCATACACTTGCAGGGTGAACAAGGGCATTTATGTCTGTTTGCGTAAAACCATTACAGTTCCTCCTTTTTGGCTCATGTTAAATAAAATGGGCGTGTTTAGCACTTCGTTGGCAGTCCTTTGCATCTAATAACCATGCAAAGGTGATAGCTATGCAACCATTAGCTATTGCCTGCTGAGTAGTTTGGATAAATGCAGGTTCAGGCATTTTTTAACTTGCTATCTATCAGATGATGAAGCAGTATCCTAAGAACAAGGACACCTGTGACGCTAGCAAGGAATAACAAAGAAAGCTAACGACTTTAGCAACCCAGCAAGATAAATAATATCATATTAGCCAGCCACTAAAGTTAGCTAGACTGGCAAACTAGCACGTAAAATGCTTGATAGGCAGCCAAAGAAAATAGAGTAGAAAACTACCAATTAACGCATTTATCCTAGATACTGAATAAAGTTAACTAAGTAAAATGTTTGCTAGACAGTTAGCACGCTAGCAAGTAATATGTTTGTTAGATATTGAACAAAGCTAACTAGACTTGCATCTAAAATAATTTTCTTAGCTAGCTGGCAAGTTAAATTAAGTTAGACAAGACTAACCAAGTGAGCAAGCTAGTCAGCAGAATAATTCATGTAATGTTATATGGAAAGCTATGCGATAAAAAGGATAATGTATTCCAAGCCAAAAAACATGTATAATGAACTTTTCAGACTGGATTCATAGTTTTATCTGACTAATCACCGTATCACGCTACAAATAAATATATGAAACACCTGGAGTGGTTAACAATGTCATTGAAGAAGTGGTTTCTTTCTAGTTGATGGACAGGAGATAAATGTGCTTGCGAGCAGATTGCCATATCCACAACCTACTGAGTCACTTGTCTACTGGACATTGATGAATAAAAAAACGATAACCCGGGGACATAATCGGCTTGTGCAGCGCACCTGAGCTACTGATTCATTCACCCCTGCTGTCTAATGTCTGTGAGTCATAGATGTTAGCAATAGCTGAGGCTTTAACGTCCCTGCTAGCCCTTTTATAAAAGCCATCCCTGGTATATAAAGGCTAGTCTTTTTAACGGATCTGCTTTTTCAACATGTGGGTATGAAGATGTAATAGTATCACAGACACTTCGTTTGTTCTTTTTAGCTATGGTTACATCCTCAGTAGTTATACTACGGTAACAATTAGCCGACTAGACGTAGGTTTTCCTAAAAGTCTCTCCTTTTGTGTCTTACGCAGGTTATTTTTGCCGATGTTAAACAAAAGGATTGTTTGATGTCATTGCTTTTCACTAGCGTCGAAATTGTGTTTAAATTTTATATTAAATAGCTAGGTAGCTAGGCAAGTAGTCAGCAAGGGAAACCAGAGTTCGCAAGAAAAAAAATATGTCGTGTTCGATAGCTAACAAAATAAAAAATCGATGCCTATAAATTAAGTCGTATGATCTGTTTTTGGATTTAAATTTGAAGTGGGTGTGGCCTAAGTATGATAGTTATGTGTTGCAGGGTGACGGAAGCGTCCACGATTTTCTTCTGAGCGTGATCACGCGCATGGGCGTGGCCGTGTCGCTCGTCTGCCTGGCCATCAGCATCTTCACGTTCTGCTTCTTCCGTGGGCTGCAGAGCGACCGCAACACCATCCACAAGAACCTGTGCATCAACCTCTTCATCGCCGAGCTCTTCTTCCTCGTGGGATTCAACATGACCGAACCTCCGGTGCTCAAACCTACTCGAGATCCTTTCAAAGAATAATATTATTTTAGGATAAGTTTCGCGGAGATAATAAAGGCATGCTCCAGATCATGTGCAGTTTGTCCGGGAACGTTTATACGCTGTGCAGTGGTAGAGTTGAGAAGGTCAAATCGTCGAGGTCTATGTGTTGTTAATCAAACTACATTCAGACCAAAAACTATTTCCAAACAGAAACTCAGTTGGATGGATTGCTGTTATGATTTAAACATCCATCTCCATGGTAACCTCCTGTTGTTTCCTGCAAACAGTGTTCCTCCTGTCATTTTCTGTATATTCTCTGTCATCTCTCAGATCGTGTGCTCGGTTATAGCCGGGATTCTTCATTTCTTTTTCCTGGCCGCGTTCGCTTGGATGTGTCTGGAAGGCGTGCAGCTGTACGTCATGCTCGTCGAGGTCTTCGAGAGCGAATTCTCACGCCGGAAGTACTACTATGCAGCCGGATACCTCTTCCCAGCCATAGTGGTTGCCATCTCGGCGGCCATCGACTACAGGAGCTACGGGACTAAGAGAGTGTGAGTGACCTTTAGCTTTCAATCTCTTTCTCAGCTAGCTTGTGTTTTGGTCACATATCAATTTTTTATTGTTTTTTTTTTTTGTTGCGATTGAGGGACATCCAGTTAGAGCAAGGATTCAGCGGGGTCTTTGTTTTTTTGCTTTATTTTGTGTCGCATTTTTATAAGGGCACCGGTGTAAAACCTGAGAAGTTTTTCTGTGTGTGTGTGTGCACATGTACACGAGTTAACAAGACACACAGAGCATATTTTCCCATTGCGTCCTGGCAAATTTCCATTCCAGCACGGAGAACAAAGACGCAAACTGTGACCGTAATGATTTTGCATGCCGACTCAGCTCCTTTGGAAAAGGCACCTGATTGAGATTTGGTTTTCCGTCTAAATTGCTTACTTGTTCGTCTCTTTTTCCCCGAAAGAATCGATGTGATGCACAGTTTCATGTCGTACTGGATTCAAATACAGATGGCCTGTGTAATACGCACATAAATCATTGTCTACACAGTATGAATTCTTAATCAAAGTTGCATGGGCATATGTAGAGCTCGTTCCAGACTCATTTCAGACAAGAGGAGATGAGAGCGGGTTTCATCTGGTCACGTGGTCGGCTTGGAATTCTGCTCACACTCTGCCTTTCACTCGCTGATTATCAAATCGTCTTTTTTGGTTTGTTTTTCAAATAAATGTTAGCAGAAAGTTACGAGGACATCTGCATGGAGGATGAATTGCATCAGTAACGGCAGTTTTGCATCTATTGTTTTGCAGCTGTTGGCTGAGAGTTGATAACCACTTCATCTGGAGCTTCATCGGCCCCGTCGCCTTCATTATAATGGTGAGTGTTTCGAGCTGCGGAGCACCATATGTGGCCTTCCAGCACTTTCTGTGTATGGGATTTATAACCGTTCCACTGTCCAAACCTAAATATTTGCCGAAGTAATCCGTGAATTAGATAACTTCTCTTGTTTGGGCTTCATCTTATGAGAGAAGAATCCGTGTTTTTGCCAAAATACACAATCATGTCATGTAGAATGAATGCGGAGGAGTTAATTGGATTCTAAACAGCATACGGTTACATGTAGCCAGATTTATTTAACTAAGGACAGAACTGTATACACACACGTACAAGTTTGTCTCCCTGTCCTCGTGAGGACGTTCCACTTGCATAATTATTATTGTAGCTGATAAATGTTTTTGTTAAAAAGCAGTTTTCCTCATGGGGATCAGCCAAATGTCCCCACAATGTCAAAACTCTCAGATATCTGTATGTTTGGTACCCAAAAAAAAAAACGTTTAGGATCTTTTTCGTTTTTTCTGTTTGTTTGTTTGTTTGTTTTTTTTAATCCCTATGGGGACCGGCTGAATCTCTCTCCACGGTCAAGACTATCAGATAATCCTATCTTTGTGGGGACATTCGGTCCTGATTGCGGTATAAAAACAAACACACAAACATTGTAATAGTTTGATTCGGATCTTAGAAACGGAGAAAGAATTACTGCTCCAAGCATTAATGCAAACATGTTGCCAGATTGTACAGATACGGATCAAACACAGAAATGCCTCCATTATCAGTCCGACTCTGGTAATTATGGGTAAACATGACATCATCTTCTCCAGATGGACACACTCCCTATTAAGGCAGAAATCGAGCAGTACTTTGCTAGTCTTTTTGCATTTGGCCTTCTCAACCCACGTAAAACAAGTTTACATGTGTACATGCTCAAGTCTCCCAAACAGAACAATAAGTTGGCAGTAGAAACCCAGGCTTGTGATAATGCCAACTAGTGGCTGATACTTCAACAACTTGGAGGTGACACAAGTGTCCATGTACAAATCAAAAGAGCCTCCTCTTTCAATAAGTCACCATTTTACTCTTCTCATTTATGTGGTATCTGGGGTGTTTTTGGAGATTGCACACTTATTACAGATTTATTGCCTAGATTTTTTCGTCAGTGAACCAGTCCATTTGCACAGCCCGGTATTTAAACATTTCTAGTTTTACACTGTGTACGTCTTTAATGCCTTGTGACACTAGGTCACCAGCTGATCACGCCTGGCTATGTAAAAACAGCAGCCATTTAGAACATGCACAGTTGTCTTGGTGGTGGACTGGAGGATGCACTGAGGGGCTTGGTTAGACGTATACCAGGTGGCCATGTTATACTTTGTCAGGAGGATTTATTTCATCACTTCCATGCTAAAAACCGTCCAAATTTTACTTCCCTAGGCGCAAAGACGCCCTCAGCATTCAGTCGAGCTCGTCAGTGTCATTTCTCTTTCACCGTCCAGTCAGAATCAAGAAGAGGGCGGGACTTACAATGTCAACACTCTTTGCTTTTTCTTTTGTTGCACGGTTTATCTCATGCACCCAGGCTCTTCTTTTTGAAAAGCATATCAATTCCCGTGTCGAGAGCTGCCGCCTATGCCAGGACGCGATTTCTTTCAATCATTGTATCTAACCTACATTTACTTCTAAAGTAAATTGACGTTCACAACGAAGGAATGAGGAAGATGGATTTTGTAACCTGGCAACAATAAGGGCTTGAGAGAAGAGGTCTGGAAGTGCTCTGAAAATAATGTTGTTGGCACTGCTAGCGCAAAAAGAAAATGTGGACACGGGCCCTCGTGCTTAAAATTACGCTTCAGTAACATTCTGTTAAGAAATTGGAGGGGTGCCAATAATTTTGACGCATGTAGTATTGGTTAAAAAAAAAATGCTATTTTCTTCACTGTAACAGCTATAAACAGTCGTTCCCTCGCCAGACTCTCTTTGTTTTGGCTGTAAGAAAGAGACTCCTTCCGAATGAGGGTATATAATTACGCGTACAGCATACAGACATGCCGTGCACTTCCTGACCAATCAGAATAGAGAATTCAACAGCGCTGTGGTGTAAAGGACATGTAATGATTTAGAGGCAAAGCAAAGGTGACTTCATCTCCTAGTAGACTGCAGACGTTGCCCACAGGGATGGAGTGAGATAGCGCACGGTGGAAACAAAAGGGGATGACCTCATATCCTGAAAGAGAGAGAAAAAAAAAAGAGAAGGGGGGCGGGGGCGTGAGGGAGGGAGGGAGAGAAGGTGTGAAGCTAACAGGAAGGGAGGACATGGACGTATTAGGAGAGCTGAAGTGCAAAGCCCAGTGACAAGAGCTGAGAGTGACACTATTGTGTAGCGACGACCAAGCTTCGCTGGGGCATGTTCCTGTTTCTGCTGAGTGACACACACACACACACACACACACACACACACACTTACTACTGTAGAGAGATTTGACAAGAAAACCCGAACCCTAAT
>JAQQZR010000001.1:3837128-3857522 GCA_030068235.1 Notoglanidium macrostoma
ATAATAATAATAATAATAATAATAATAATAAATGATGGAATGAAAGCGTGCGCAGGATTTAAATAATGTTAATAATCATCTTGCTTTTGTTTTGTTTTGTTTTATTTTTTTGGTAGGAGCCCATTGTCAGACGCTGATGTAAAATCAACTCTTGATATCAAAATAAATGTGACAATTTCTTTTTTCCTTCTTGTTTGTACCAGGTCGTACATCATTCCACATATTGTTCGAAATAGGGGTAGAGGAAGAAAAAAAAAAACCCACAATCTAAGAAAGAAATTACACTTCCTTCAACATTTCATCAAAGATTTCCTGAGTTCGCCTCATCAATTCTTCACTGTTTAATTACAAAGTAACCTAATTAAGTCCATTAGTCGCTAATTAATATGTTAATGGCTCCAAAACAACATCAGACTGGAATAAATGAGCTGGAGCATTTTGTCAAACAATGGAGCCATTCAGGAAAGTTTTTTTTTTTATTTATTTGGGATTTTTTTCCCCCCCTAGCCTGAGCGGAGTCGCGGAAATGGAAACGGCAGATGGCATTGGTGGGCTGAGTGCTTTGTGTATCAGTTTTGCACTACGGGAAATAATGATAGAGCCATAACCTCCTAAAATAAATAATAAATGCACCACACCGACTTGGCCCTGCTTTCAGCCGTGCCTGTTCCGCTGCTGTAATTTATGAGATGCATTTTCACGCCGCAGTGTAAAAATGAAAGGCTGAGGCCATTAGTGGAGTGAAATACACAGCTTCATGCATCACGAGTGCTCGGCCCTGACTGATGCGTCGTGCCTGTACGCAATTTCTCACCAAATTCGCTAACTTGGTAAGAGGGTTCCATTTCTTGTTTCCACAATGATGCGTCATGTTTCCTTTTTTCTTTTTGCTTCCTCTTCTTACCTAGCAACAGATTCTGCAGTCCGTCACTGCCAGTTCTGAGCACGTGGATCTGTGTTGGGGATCAGAGACCTCAAACGCACACACACACACACACACACACACACACACAGAGGGAGAAGAAGGAGAAAATCCCGGCTGAAGAGAAAAGGCAGCAACTGATTGTAGATATGCTGAAAACTCTCTGATAGTAACTTTTGCCTAGTGACATAACATCCAGGTTACTACAATAAACCATGTATGTATTTTTATTAATATAAACCTACCATTATTTACCTATTACTTATTGTTAAATTTACATATTTTACTTCTGAAATTCTGCCCTTAGTTTAAATACATTGATCTAAGAATTTTTTTTTTTCAGTGTATTACAATTCATGTTGTTGGATCAATCTTAGTGTTTTACTAAAAATGAAATTTTTTAAGAAGAACTAATATGCACAAAATTCAAAGTAGCTTTAACTGACATCCAACAAAAATTTCCGTCAAGTGCCTTATATAATCAGTAGTCAGAACTTTTTTTTTTTTATTTCACAGCTTCATTGGTTTAAAGTTGATTTTTGTTTGTTTTTTTCCCCTAATTGCGTAGTCTATATATAAAGCTGTAATTTTGGGTTTTCCACCACGTTAAAGTCTTCACGAGGGGAGATTACATGTTGCAGATTCCCAGTCACATGACAAGCTGAATTTCAATTCAGTTCAATTTGATTTGTATAGCACTTTTAGCATTGGACATTGTCACAATGCAGCTTTACAGAAAAATATACATTCATGATTCATGAATTTTAAGCATATGGGTAAATCCGCCTCAGATCACAAGTTTTCAGAAAATGTTCCTGACTGACCATTTCAGATTTGCTTCATATTTTCGAAAATTAATACAATCAGTCCCAGTAAACAGTGTGCAAAATTTCAGCCTTATATGTTTGTTAGTTTTTGAGATACAGGGGGTTGAATAGGTTTGTAACTCAGACTTTACTGTAAAAACGAATGCTATAGAAAAAACTATGAAGATCCATAAGCCATAACTTTTGAACTATTTAAGCTAGATGAATGAAGTTTTCAGGAGGTGTTCTTAGCGACAAGATGTCTTTAACTATGAAGCAAAATATGAAGCAAATCTAAGATGTCCAGTCAAGAAGCCTTTGGTATTATCATATGGACTGACCCGTATGAATCTATAAATTTATCCCCAGTGAGCAATCCAGTGGTGATGGTGGCAAGGACAAACTACCTGAGACTTTATGAGGAAGGAACCTTGAGAGGAACCAGACTCAAAAAGGAATTCATCCTCATCTGGATGATACTGAATAGTGCGATTACAAATTATTCCCTTCTATAACTGTGTGCTATATCGTCAAATTGTTGAATTGTGTATCGAGGAAATTCACTATAGTTTTAACCTGAAGTCTTATTTTGTTGACCAAACATAATAATCATATTAACTGCTCACTTTCGGATCCTAACGCAACTGTAAGTGAGTGCTATGTTAAAGGGCTGGGTAAAACCATCAATCCTAGAGAGTAAAAGAGTCAAAGATGGTGTTATCTGTAAAACATAAATATTTAGTGAGCCTCAAGTGTATAATAAGAAGGGTTCTCATTATATTAGGTCCAATAAAATTAAGTCATATCTCATATTTCTTAATTCATTACATTTTTAAGAATTAACATTCCTCACTTTAATCATACTTTGAAATTTTAGAGAATTAAAAATGAGGTCATTAAAGCAAAAATGGTAAAATATAGGCTGCTCAAAATAGTAATCATGGTCATCTCTTAATTTAATGAATAACCCTGTGTGTAGTGTATTATCTACAGGATCAATCAATAAGAACAACCCTTCACTTTTATTAGTCAATAATGTTGTGATTTCTTTTTGTTTGTTTAATATTTTTATAGACATGTTTATGTATCTATTTGCTCAGAGATATTATTTGATTTTGGAAAAAAAAAAAAAAGTTTAAAAAATGATTGACTGTAATTAGATGCCAAAAGAGAAAATGAATATATATGTGAATTCAGGGTTGTTCATTTCATCATACAGTTCCGTCATGTAAATCAGCTCTTGCCGATTTTGAGGAGTAAATAATTGGCTTCCTATAACAAAAAAAAAACAAACAAACAATAAAATAAATAAAATACATTTAGCTTGGTTCCAGTAGGTGAGTACATCATGAGAAAGAAGCACAGAGGTTAGGAAACAGGAAACATAGTGACATGCAGCACTCTCGCTGGAAAGTGTGAATCTATTTAAAACGAGAAGTGATGAGACGTGGTGAGGTGGAGTGAGATGGGTGCTGGGAAGTGTGTATGAGAAAGAGAGAGAGGCGGGGCTGACACTCGTGCCATATGCAACTTGACACATTTGTAAAAGGACCTTACAGTAAATGATCCTATAGTTCAAAAATTATGTGCCTGAAGGAAAAGATATCCGAGCACAAGACAGGTGTAAATCTATCAGCAGTAATAGCAACGTAATCCAAGGGTTCAATACTGAAACTGTTTTTACACTTAATATTTAGTGTGGCAACCTACTTGACACGTTTCAGACATTTTATTCATTCAGACTCTTTATCACTATATTAATGTGACCTGTAAAGGCTTTTTGACAATATGATTAACAACTAGCTTACAATTCTTATGAATCCAGCCCAACCTAGCAATTTTAAAAAGCAGCAAAATGAATGCTATGCTACATTTACTGACATCCAAATTGCTCATTTCTGTTGAATTTCAGCTAAATGAACTACAAAATGTAAAAAAGAAAAAAGTTTCTTTGTTGAGGGTCCTTATATACACAGTCAGTAGTAAAGTTTTAAATTTTAGCCATGTGAAAGTCTTCAGGACTTTAAAAGGGCGTCGTGGTTTGCTTTCTTTTCAGTAACATGAAAAGTTGTGTTTTAATTCTTAACCTCAAGAAAGGGGGGAAAAAAAAGGAGGCTGGTGAGGGAACAATTGTTTATAGCTGTTCTAACAAATTATGAGTTGTCTACATTAAAAGTAAGCATAAATGGATAAAACGTATCATGCTTCGTACTTTCATTAATAAAAATTGTTAGCATTGGAAAATTGCTAAGAAATGAAAGGAATAAAACATTTCATCATATTAGCCGGGATCTCGTTAACCTGCTTAATTGTGCACTAAAAAACAAGTAATTGGAGCGCGTGAATTTTGAACGTTTATACGCTCACATTAGGTGCCTGTGCAGATGGTTCAACAAAGCAATATTTCACAAAATTGAAATGGAAAAGCATTTTTCACATTTGATTAAACACTACCATGGCTATTGTGGCAGATGTCTTGGAAATCCCGTTCCAAATATCAGGTCTCAGAGATCTGAAAGACGATCCTGAGAGAGAGCGAGAGAAAGAGAACCCAGCTTTAATCGCATAACATGACTCAATGGAAACAAAGACCAGTTATTAAAAAATAATAATAAAAAAATCCTATAACACTACAATGGAAACCTGGCTATTTTTATACTATTTGAAAATTTATACTGCTTTCACAGGTCATAATGTTTGATGTAGGTCTACAAAATTTGGTAGACTGGTAGATTCCAGCCTGGAATAGTGTTCTTGTGCTTTTGGGAAAGATTGGAATTACAGTTGCCACATAGCAACACTCCAAATTGTGTTTATTTTCCCCATTGTAATACATGGAGAAAGGTTCACTGGTAACATGATTTGAGCTCGTGTTAATTCACATACTTAAGACAATTAAAACTGTAATCCTTGAAATATCATAGCAACCGATTAACATGCTAGCAACCCCCTGATGTTCCTTAGCAACCGCTTAGCTACAAGCTAGCAATCACCTGGGATAACATGGTAGCCTTCTAGAACCACTGTAGAACCAGGGACCACATGTCAGCCACCTAACGACACCTGAGCAACCAACTAAGATAGCATAGCAACCACCTAGCAACCAGCTGAGTTAGCAAAACAACCACCTAGGGACATTTTAGCAACTGATTGGAATCCTATAGCAGCCAGCTAGTATAACAGAACCCCATGACTACAGGATTAACCTTTTAACCGTTAAATATCACAACATTTTAATAACAGTAAAACATCGCAGTATTGTTTAACACTTTTTGTCTATTGTAACTTATTGTGACTGTATTTAACTGTTGTCTACTTGATAGTTCCCAGTTCCATTTATGACTATATAACAGTGCCCTATAGTTACTTTATGACAATATAATTAATAGCCAGCTTCCTTTTTTTAATCAATTCATCCCGACCTAGCAATTTTGAAAGCCCCAATATGAAGTCCACTCATTTCTGTCCTATCCGTTCCCTCGTTCAGCGTCCTATCGGATGCTTTCTGAAATATTGTTGAAATAGCATATTTTTTTGAACATGCCCATCAGTCATCACTTGTACAGAGAACTTGTGAAACCACATTTGACCTCTTGAAAATGTTCCCAGGGATTGGAAATCCATGCATTTTGACCTTGCTGATGGATGAGGAGCAGGTAAAATGAAGTTCAAGGTTGAAAAAAAAAAAAGAAGAGGATGCCTGGATTTGTTCCATTTCTGCTACTGGAGGCAAAGTACAGAGCAGTGCAGTTTTGTCTTTTACAAGGTTGAAAGACACGCTGGGGTATGAAAATGTGCTGAGCAACATATGCTAGAAGAAAAAAAAACTAAACAGAACAAAACAAAAATGATGGTGGTAGTACATGTTCTAAAACAATATGATATTTTATAATTAAATTAATACCAGGGCTGTGCTGGAAACGGCAGGTATATAAAGCAAGAGATGTGAAAATAATAATAAAAAAAAAGAATTCACACACGTCGAGCACCAGAATAAGTGCGAGATGAAACACATCTTTAATGAATCGCTTACCTGGGTAGTGAAGGTTTGCACAGCGTTATGCGTACACAACATCCTGCTCGGCTCCTGTGTAATTATCACCCTGCGAGCACGGGACGAGGCGAGTCATCTGCGTGAGCCACGATGCTGACGCTGGCCTTTGCTCATTCATGTTGCATGACGATGGTGTTAATATTTGATGTAAGTTCTGATTACAACAATTTCGTCAGCAGCATGGTGTTGTAAAGGACACTGGAGCGTGGAGAAGCATAATCATGACACGTGTTGCAGAGAAAACGCTGACACTTCGCTTCTATTTTCTTTCTTCATCATCCATATGCAGTATTTCTTTTGCACTGCAACTCTTTTGTAAACTATTATTATTATTATTATTATTCAGTTATTCATCAAGCAGTAAGTGGTATTATACAGTAAGCCATGTGTCCTTTTCCTTTTCATTTGTATTTACACTCTAGCTTACAGGAAAAACTGAATTTAATCATAAAGCAAGTCACGTTGCATACTAAGTTTTACTTAGCTACTCTTTAATCATAGAGGTAGTCTGATTAAACTAAATTAATTTCTAAAAAAAAAAAAAAAAAGAAAACTCATAAAAATACATTAAAAACTTAAAAAAAAGTATACAATAGTAGCCTACCCAATCCATGGGCTGTTTAAGTTTTGTTCCTTTAACAACTAACAAGTTGCCATGTTTGCATAAAATATCGATTATATCGATTATTATAGTAAAATATGGATTATAGTCAAATGTTTTTTCTATTATCAGATTAAAAGGAAGAACATATATGATTATTATTTTTTTTATTTATTTCTTGTTCTATTGGCAGATTAGTGTTTTTTTTTTCTTTTTCCAATTTTCAGGAATTTCAAGAAGTTGTCTGTCAATAATACGTAATTTAAATTTGCGCATATTTCAAGACACTTCACTTGCTAAGATTTAATTAATTTGCGATGCAGGGAAAGTTCCTCATATTCAGGATTGCCCTATGCGCACCATATGCAAATAAACACGCCCCTAAAATTTGCTAGATGTTTCCTGGCTATAGGTGTCTGAAACCGGGCTAGCATCTAAACCACCATCTTTAAACACAAGCCCCTGCGTTAAGCGCAAAAAACATCAAATGTAATTTGGAACGTGAAAACAAGAGAGAATTAAACATTGAAAAGTAAGAATATAAAGATATTTGAATGAGATAATGGCAAGCGTTCAAATAAACATCCAACAGGAGTCTAGTAATTTGCCAAAATATTACTCTGTAAGATTTACTATTTGAATTAAATTTGATTGAACATAATGGCGTCCTCACACATTATTATTATTATTCAGCAGTATATAAAATAGCGCTTGATCCAGCACATCCTATGATTGTCCATTTCTGAGTCAAGATGTGTGCAGTTTTCGTGACTTATCTGTAGCCATTTTTCCGTTAACCTGCTAACAATATGAAATTACAAACTAAAGAACAGGTAATGGAAAATTTTGGAAATTGTTTTTACACTCGCACGAGAAGGTTGTTCAGATGATTCCACTAGGCAATACTTCGCAAATTGAAATGGAAAAATATTTTTCACCTTAAAGTCACATGACACGATACGAAGAGCAAAAGGAAATGCTCTGTACGAGCTATCACGAGAGGAGAAAACCATCACATGACATCACTCAGTGGAAACACAGCCCATTCACAATTATATTTTATTTAAAATTTTGCTTCTATTTTGTGCAAAATTGCAATGGAAACCAGACTTTTGAGTACGAACCAGTGTTTGAAATGATACTGGTCGCACCATTAAATTTATAAATGTGCATTGAAGCCTCATCGGCTGATGTGACTCAGCTGTGTTCTCCAAAAACTCCCTGGTGTTTACTGATTCCACCCTTCTATTCTCTGATGTGAATGTGGATTTGGACGAAATCGCACTGAAGCCTCTGCTTTTGTGACTAATGAGTAACAGATGGTCAGTGAGCATATAATACATCATGCACTGTATCATATGTTACAATCTCCAGAAATCGTCCATATTCTGGTTATTGTATTAACTGTTTGTTTTACATCTTAATTCTTTTTGATTGCTGTAACAAGACAGTGTGCAGGGTGCATTTTCTTTCGCAACGCAGTACACGCTTAGTATTTAAACTAAGTACATGGTAATTGCTAGTCATTTCTGGAACATGCTTACACATATTGATTTCAAAAGCGCACATTTGTACAAGAGCTCTTGGTGCCACAGTGCAATAATTATTCTGAATTGAATGGGTGATAATTACCTGAACTAATACTTGCAGCAAACTTGCGTGTATAGGCTCTGATAATTACGAAGAAAAAATGTAAATGGAAGATATGCTTCAGAATTCAATTCTAAGAAAGAACTTAATAGTGGCACTTATCAAACTGCTTCAGTAAATGGATGGATGTCTGACTCTAGTGAGGACAGATGTGCTTGTAACCTGATGAACTGAAGCAAAGATTCAATGGTCCAGAAAACATGGCAAAAAAACATTTTAAAATTCTTCTTCTTATTATTATTATTCTTATTGTTGTTGTTGTTGTTTAACCACTTCAGCTATTTATACCATGTTTTGTGTACTGATCAGGATTTATATACATGTAGTATGTGTAATTTAGGTAATCTATGTTTGTATGTACTTTCATGTCATTTTTATGTAATTTTATATCATTTTTATGTAATGACATACTTTTATAATACGTATCAATTACATGTGGAAAAACCAAGACTGGAGTTTCTGGTTTTTTTTTTTGGGTTTTTTTTCATGTTTGTATTATTAAAAAACCCAAAAAACTAACAGTATTATAAACAGAAAAATACAAAGTTTAAGATTTCAAACTTTGCTGCCAAGGAATTTTTATTGCAAATAATATCTATCTATCTATCTATCTATCCGTCTGTCTGTCTGTCTGTTTATCTGTTAGTCTGTCTGTCTGTCTGTTGGTCTGTCTGTCTGTCTCCAGCTGAAGTGGAAGGTTGAGAAAACCAAGCCATCACGTTCACCATCTGATGCCTAGAAACCCTGAAAGCATTCTGGCTCTTATTTTGTCACAGCCTAGAGGGATGCTAATACACACAGGAGCGATTTTGGCTATTCTGGTCGACCGGTGTAATGAACGAAGGAGATTGCAGCCTCCTTCAACTGACAGTCATTACATTAGTGCAGAATGGGCTCCCTGCTATCTGCTGAATAATTGTAACTGCTTTGGGAGAAAACCGGCAAACTCGTCCTCAGATCAGCGGGAAAAAGGTCGACCTCGACAAATGGCGAAAGTTTGAGCCATCGGCGTGTCAGAATGACATATGCAGCGTTGTGGCATTAATGGCCAAATATTATTACAGTGTTCTGACACGACTGTCTGTTTTGGCATGAGTGATGAGCTGTTGAGCCTTTTTCTCACAGGAGGGTGCCACTCGCATTTCTGGCAATGCCGTTCGCATTTCTGCCCGTCTTGTAGGTACGCATCCGTGTAGAGTAAATAGGCATTGACAAAATGGAGTACATCCAGACCAGGTGGAGGACAAACTGACTAAACTGCACCATTTCCTAGCATCCTGTTGAAACGGTCTGCTCTTTGAGTCACAAAACAAATGACATTATTTCATAATTATCAAACGTTTTATCAAACAAATGATCACATTTGTTATACCAGGACCTGTAATATAAACACAGAACTTTCATTTCTTTGATATATGATA
Source organism: Notoglanidium macrostoma (assembly GCA_030068235.1). NCBI lineage: Eukaryota > Metazoa > Chordata > Actinopteri > Siluriformes > Auchenoglanididae > Notoglanidium > Notoglanidium macrostoma. The sequence continues at coordinate 3,846,583 of JAQQZR010000001.1, forward strand.
CCTCTTGCCTAAATCTGTCATTGTAAATTAAAATGTTACTGGAGAACAGGGAATTAATGCTATTTGAATTACAGACACATGGATTAATATATTATGCTTTAAGTAAGTCTACCCCCAGGCTACAACTGTGTAGAAAGCTCTTTTCAAAATGGCTGATAGGAGACATAGCAGCTATATTTACCTGTGCCTTAGGCTTTACTCAAAATCTCAGATTAACTCCTCTGAAATATATGCCCTGTTATCTTTTTCCTAACACGACTGATTTGGCCTCAAATAAAAAATCGGCTCAGCCGTTATTGCTAATTACTATCACAGGCAGACGCAGATTTTGGCACGGGCGATATGGGCGACGCCCCAGGGAGGGATTGTTCGAGCGGTAAATATAATATTGACACAAGCATGATCACTATAGTTTTTAGCAATCTCCTCTGGTCACTTCGCTGCCCCTTCTATTTGCACTGTTTAGAAACGTCTCACCAGTCTGGATGGGCACAAACATCATCATCACTGCTAGTCCTGCAGGCTGCTGAGGATAAAAGTTCTCCCCAAGTTCAAAGCAGGTGGGCAAGGTGAGGTTAGAGATACCAATGTGAAGGATGGGGTCGGGGGTGGTGGTTTATCAATAACACACCTATAACTACAGAAACCCATCCTTCACACCTCCAAGGTGGAATGGTTTAGTCTCTTGACCCTTGATTGACAGCTGAGAGATGAGAAACAACTCAAACAGCAGAACCGCTAATATTTTGGCTCAACTTTGGCGGTTTAAAAAGTTAAAAATGAAAAGGGCAAAGCCATCAGGCACACAGAAAAGAGAAGAAGATGAAGATGAAGAGAAGCATCTTAAAGATAAAGGTAGGCTAGACAGCTGTACTATGCCATTTCTTCCCCAACATTAAGTTGTCACTTTCAAATGCTGAAAAATTAAATGAATCCAATGCTAAGGCCTAAAAAGCACAGCGGGTGATGTTTTGTAGTCATTTCCGTATTTTTGTACATTGTTAACTGTTAACAGTGTGGTTGCTGGGCAGATTTGTTATGATGAGGTTACTGAGGATTTTGCAGCAAGAAAGGCAAAAAAAAAAAGGCCGATTTTAGATTCAGAGCCTAGATGAAATGCGCAATTTATTTTGATGTACGTACATCCATCCATCCATCCATCCATTATCCGTCTGGGTCGCGGGGAAGCTGGAGCCAATCCCAGCATCTTGGGGCGAGAGGCGGGGTACACCCTGGGCAGGTCGCCAGTCCACCACAGGGCCAACACAGACAAACAGCCGCACACGCTCACTCGCATTCACACCTATGGGAAAATTTAGAGTAGCCAGTTGACCTAAGTTGTAAGGACACTATTGTACACTGAGAATCAGAAACCAGGAGTGATTTGGAGGAGATTTACATTTGATATTTTCCTCAGAACTGCCTCAGATTGTCTGTAAGCGTGAACTGTATCCATGAACGTCTTAATATAGTGCTAATGCCACTTTGAGGCCTTTGGTGCTATTGTATACAGCACAGCTCTTCCTGTACCACAGACAACGATGCACCACTTGGTTAGCCTTTAAAAACGTGTCCGATGGTGCAACGATCCTGCTTAATATTCCAAACTGCAGGAACGAAAAGCCTGGCTAAAGTTTTATAACAGTAATGCAAAGTATTTATTGAGTAAAACAACTACAACGAACTATGAATCAGAAAGCTTGCGCGGTCTGTAAGAAGGATTCTATCATTTTTTTCCACAGTGATAAAATGTAAAATATTAAATGGACAATTGAGATGATCAGTTTAGCTCAGCTAACTCAGCCCCGGTGAATACAGAGACCAGTGTGGATCGATCAGCAGAGTGGCTGGAATCCTAATCTAATTTTCTCTTCTACTCCTCAGAATCAGCTACCTGAACACGCTGGTATTTATGAATTAACGGAAAAACATTCCAGAAATGTTTAGACCTCCGTTAAGAAGAAATAACTCTTCTCTACTTTCTCAAACCAGCAAATAAGCAGTTTGTCAAGAAATCCCATCTTTACTCCTGGGAATTATATACTTATAGATTATAGGCTGTCCTTTTGTACATACAGGATATATACATATGTACAAATATACAGGATATTTGTACGCCGCGTCGCTCAGTAACTACGTTCGTTTTTGCGTTTTTGCATAAATCTCTCCGTATATGTTATTTCAATAAGGTGCAAAGAAAAAGTGAATGAAAGGAAAATTTGTTTATTGTGAAATCGATTGTTTACTTTAATTCAATTACACTGATTATCATTTTTCGCTTCTGCGTTCGGATCATTGAAAAGGGTCAGGGTTTAACCTGGGCTAAATTAGCGTACATCTGTTTGATGGAAATTTATGAAGAAGTTGAACAGAAGCATCACAGCTAAGACCGATTTAAATTGGTAAGCATAAATATTGCATATTCATTATGCATGTTCAGAGTCAGGTCACGCAGCTGCTTAACTATCCGTGTGAAAGTCACACCTCATGCGCAGAGGACTCCGAGACAGGGTTTTTCTATAACGTCTAAATTACTGCTTTTATACACAAGCACTTGACTTTAAGCCTAAAAAAATCAGGGATAGAAAATAAGGACTGTAAAAGGGAATAGAGGGGAATAGTTTTTTTTTTTTTTTTTTTTGCTAAATGAAGCCAGACGATACTAAATTGAGACCATGAGATTGTAACAGGTGCACTTGATATTATATAATCTATTTCTTATTATGCTTTTATGGCTTTAACTCTCATTATCAGCATCGCATGCAGCTTAATCAGTAAAACAACCTATTATTAGGGGTCCAAGCACAGAATGCCGGTACCCTAATGTTTTTGTTTGGATATTTTGATTTGATAAAAAAAAATTTTTTTTTTATATTGCATCCTGAGAGCTGCTGATATGCTCGTGCTTTGATGAAATTGTAATGTGTGCACAGGATATAAGCTATTTTTTAATTCTCCATATTGTCAAGTTAATAAGATAATGGCAATGTTGCTTTTTTTTTTTTTGTTGTTGTTAAATTGATGCACTCTCTTGCAAAGCATTGTTCATCATTTTATCCATATTGTAATTTTAATCCATAAATAATTAGCCTTTGAAAGAAGCTATTCCGTCCCCTAAGAGCTTTAAAGTGACAATACTCTTAATTCAATAATGGTGTCGTATTTATTGTTGCCCCCGAGTGCCATCCCTTGATTGTTGAGTTGGTTTACAGACAACAACATGATCTTCAGTGCGACATGTTGTGTATTAGATCAAACTGGATTTAATCCTGCCCCTCGTTTGAGCTGATATTGTGGAAAAAATAGACTTAAGTGCACGTTTAGAATCTCACGTAAATGAAACACGTCTCTGTTGTAGACAAACTCCACCCTGTTAGCATGACTCTCTGTTCTGACTAGCGCTTCTTGACACTTCTCTGCAATTTTGGTATAAAAAGCCTCACACTGTATACTCTGAATAATGCAGGGATAATAATTAGTCCATGGCTTCAGTTGGTATAAAATGCCACGAGAACACAAAACACTGACCACATTAGCCGTATTTTATCGCCAGGCCTTCAACTACTATTTACAGCTACTGACCTCTTTAACACAAAACATTCTTGCCCCAGAATATCAATGTGAACTCTTCAGCTATTACAGTCCACCATGCCTACGTCAGTCAGAAGGTGCTAGCTTTAATAGGGGTCAAAGGTTTGTTTGGTTTTTTTGCTTCAAGGGTTCATGGATGAGACCAGACTTCTTGTGTGTTTACAGCATGCTCTCTATTCATATTGTAGTTCCTGAATACGGATAATTAAATTAAAGCTGTAGAATACACTTTAATGCTGTTTCACGCAGATGGATTGGAGGGGTGCTGATGTGTTTGGATGACCCCATGCCAGTGCGACCTTCTGGAGCCCGGCTTTTAGTTTAACTGTTATAGCTGCGCACGCTGGAGCCTCAGCTTGCACCATGATTATCATATACACCATATGTCAAGTACTGCACACTCCAAACAGAATTAATGATCTGTTGCTGTTGTTTTTTTATTTATTTATTTTTTAAAACCGAGCTGTATGTACACTCCTGCTCGCCGAGACACCGGCGGTTTAATATCCTGAGGTGGTGCTCCTGCTCTCATCACCTCACGTTTAAACCCCTGCTCTGTTATTATTTTTAATTAGCTGCACATTAGCTCAACTGACAATCCTTGCAGGAGATTCAAACCTTCTCTGGAATGTTTACTTGGTGCTCTGTAACTCCCATATGCTCTCGTGTGTTTATTATTCTGCATATGGCAGATATTTTATACTGAGAGTTGTCTGATATTCAGGGTTCGTTACCTTTTTTAGGGTTCCTCTTAAAGGTTCCTCGTAGAGTTTTTTTTTTTTCTTCTTGCTACTTATTCATTGTCCAGGTGTAGCTTATTATAAAACCGCTTTTTGTTACAATGGCTGTTGTTACCCAAAATAAATGACAGTAAAATGAACAATTTTGCACTTAATCATAATTAAACCAGTCATGATCTAATGGTTACAAGAACTGCTTATTTAGTTCAGCTGGCATTTGCTGTGAGATGTTTAGTAGGTTCTATAAAACAAATTGGAAGATTGGTGTGATTTTTTATTTTGGTGTGATTTTTATTTTTTTTACTCATTCAATCAATCTAAGTAATTGCTTTATCCTGGTCAGGGTCACAGGTGCTGGGAATACTGGGTGTGATATGGGAAACACATATACGCTCGCATTCACACACTCAACTCAAATCACTCCACCTACCAGGATGTTTTTGGGAGGAAATTGGAGAATGGGGAGGAAAAATGTAGGGAAAATATGTGAACTGGGAAACGGAGCCGAGAAATAAGAATTTAATAAATAAAAATTTAATAAGATTTTATTTAATTTTATTTGCAGCTTATTTTTTATAAATAATTTAATATTATTTGTTTTCATTTTGCTTGGTTTGGTGTTTTGCTTTGTTTTGTTTGTTTGTTTTTATTTGGTTTGGTGTTTTCATTTTGTTATGTTTGGTGTTTTGTTTTGTTTGGTGTTTTGTTTTGTTTGGTGTTTTGGTGTTCTGTTTGGTGTTTGGTTTTGTTTGGTGTTTTGTTTTGTTTGGCGTTTTGTTTTGTTTGTTTTGGTGTTTTGTTTGGTGTTTTGTTTGGTGTTTTGGTGTTCTGTTTTGTTTGGTTTGGTGTTTTGTTTGGTGTTTTGGTGTTCTGTTTGGTGTTTTGTTTTGTTTGTTTTGGTGTTTTGTTTGGTGTTTTGTTTGGCGTTTTGTTTTGTTTGTTTTGGTGTTTTGTTTGGTGTTTTGTTTGGTGTTTTGGTGTTCTGTTTTGTTTGGTTTGGTGTTTTGTTTGGTGTTTTGGTGTTCTGTTTGGTGTTTTGTTTTGTTTGGTGTTTTGTTTTGTTTGTTTTGGTGTTTGGTTTTGTTTTATTTGGTTTGGTTTGGTTTTGTTTGTTTGTATGTTTCTTTCGTTCTTTCTTAGCAAGCACCATAGCGTTACCCTGTATTAATTAATTAATTAATTAATTAATTAATTAATTAATTAATTTATTTATTTATTTATTCATATCTCATTACAAAAACACACCAGAAGTTTAACCACTGATGAGGGACTAAGCAAAAGACATTTCCACACATCCCGCTTAAAAACATTATTATACAATTCTAATAAGCTGGTTTTTCACGCAAACAATGAGCTGTCACTCAGTTGTGCAGAAAATCCAGTGTTTCCCAGAAAACACAACAAAAAAAGCCCACACACATGACATGTCCCAAGCGTATATCCCGGACAGTCAATCTCCAACTGTTGCCCTATTGAGAGCTCAAATGATTGACTGCTGCAATCCCAAATTAACTCTCGTAAGATCAGTTCAGTTCGGAGACGTGCAGTCTGTCTTTGATCTCCATGCTGGTGTGTTGCACTGCGTTTTCTTTTCCTCCCCTCATTATTTCATGTCCATCTTCAAACAACATCAAACACGACAATTCCTCAACCCCCCCATCCCTTCGATCCAGATCACGGAGATAAAAAATAAAATTAAAAAGCCTTACAGCTTTATATAGTGCATTAAACAAACAAACATATATATATAGTATAACGTATGCAATAAATAAAAGGCGCAGGGAGTAATATGGGGAGAACTGGAGCAGAAATGACACACTACCTGCCTGTCTGAGGAAACGAGGAAATGCACGATGTACGGAGAACGCTTAAAATGAGTCAGTGCACAATAAAACAGTCTCTCGTCCTCCCTCGCCGTCTCACGGAGTCTGCTAGTGCACGGGGGAATTATGTATGCAATACCAGATGAGGCTTCAATCATTTCCTCAAAGACAGCTTTCCATTCGATTTCTCCTGAACCATCAAACTTCAAAATAAATCTTCAAAACAAATCTGGATTTTTCAGAGGAGACCTGCTTTCCTCACGCACAGCACTCTAAAACCCATTGTATATATTTTCATTATCCTGCAACACTGCTGCTTTTTTATTCTGATTGTTCACAAGGTGTTGATCAAAATGCTTGTTCTAATACGTTACCATGTCTCATTCCCAGGGAGTTCCAAGAACTTGTTATTTAATAAAGCGCTAGAGACGTTTTCTGTCAGAAGACATTTGTTTAGCGGTTATGGAAGGAGTCTCCAGTGTCAGTGTAGCCAGTTTGTGCTTTCAGCTTTCTTTTTTTTTTTTGCTTTAATATGTTCAAGAGACAGACGGTCACATACTGTAAGCGATAGCATGCTGATTTGTTCGTACAAAACAATAAATGTAACTATAAATGGTTAAAAAGCGTGACTTTTTTGTGCATGAATTGCACAATTGATTAATAACTTACTTTGGAACATGTGCTGGTATAGAAAAATAATCAATTTTGGGGTGATGACATTGACTTACATTGACGTAAAACAGCAACGCTTGGAATCCAGTAACAGCACACGCCCAGGTGTTATTGTTATTCCTTATTTATACCGCAGCGCTGATTAATCCTGGAATTCTGATTGGTCGGAAGGTGTGCGTTAGTTATGTATGACAGCACAGGTTGTTTCAGCTCCAACATGAACTACAGATTTATATTAATGCACTGGATTTGAATACGTTATTTTAAAAATGTGTTGAAAATGTGAAATTTTTGTCAGAAGAGTCGCTTTTCTTCAGGATAAAGGAGTCCGCTTCTCATCGGGCTGTATCACACCACCTCATTACTGATTGATTTCCTATAACAGCATGTGTGAAGGAACATGCGAAATTGAATTTTACCATGCTAAAGTGAACTCAAGAAAACACGTGAGAATGTGGTGGAAAAGGTCCGGATGAGAACATAACGTGACGTGGCCAAAAGCCACATGTTACTAATCATGCGAAGATCGTGTGACCTCTATGTACGGGTTGTCATCCATCGGACGTGATTCGGAGCAGTTTGTTGTCTTCCGCATCTGTTTGTTGTCTTTTTTAAATGCATCCTACTGCCACCAGGGTTCACTGTGCCTGTCTTTGTACAAGCTAATCATGCTCTTGGCTTTTTTTTCTTCACACCATCACACATCATCATTTATACCAGTCACTTAAAAAGAAAAGAAGGGAATTTTTCCTGCTCCCAAGTTTAAAGTTTCAGTTATAATGTGTCATATCTGGCTATGCCAGTCCCAAACCCATATGCTGTTCCTTAAAAACACTCCACCCTGTTCTTTTTCAAGCAAATCCCATAGATTTCCATTCCTCCTCCTCCTTCTCCTCCTATTGCTCCATTAATGCTGCCAAATTCACTACAGACTCATTTCTGGAGGGTTTTTTTCCTTTTTTTTTTTTTTTGCATGCGTTTCTGTGTTCTGTCTCAGCTCACATACGTACAGCACAATTACAATTACAGTGCTGAAAAGAAATACAGATTTTTCTTTCTTTCCCACACGACTACCTTGCAGTTTAGCTCGTAGCTCAATTCGGCTCCACAGGCAGCATCAACATTACAAGCACCTAAGATTGAAAGCTTTTTAAACTCCTGCTTTTTTTTTTTTTCTCGGCGTGCTTTAGAAATGCAACAAAAGGTGTCCTACATGGACGTATTAAAGAGCACGCAGAGAAGGCTCTGTACTTTAGAGAAGGGGAAAAAAAACAACTGACGTCAGAGTGAAAAATGTAGAGAATAGTGGAGTTGTAGTGGAGGCGTGTAATTACATTAGGGGAGATGGTGAACAGAAGGGGTCCTGCATTACCTTAGGGCTCTGCTGTTACACACGAGCATGCAATGCAGCCTGGAATTTCTCATCTGCAAACAACCTGCATGTGTGTGTGTGTGTGTGAGAGAGATAGAGGGAGAAAAGAAAGACTAAAGAGCAAAGGGAAGCAGAAGGAGACTGCGAAAGATAAAGACGGAGGGAGTGCAAACAAGAGTGAGTGTGAGCGGGGGGGAAAAGAGAGGGAGAAAAGAGGAAAAAGGAGGGATTTCCTTTGAAGAGGACCGACATTCATGTGCAGTTATGGAGATGAGGATTATATAAACAATACCACAAATTCCGCAAACCACAAAAGAGTACTTTTCTCCGTCTCGTTCTCCAGCTCTCTGCCGTCTTTTCTCTCCCTCAGGTCTGGACAATACGGTCAAACCAAAACCAAGAGCTCTGTGTGTGTGTGTGTGTGTGTGTGTGTGTGTGTAGTGTAGTGTGTTCGTGTCTAAACCCTGTATTGTATCCATTTGCATTTCAAGGCATTTTTATCGTGTATAATGGACCACAGTAAAGGGAAACAAATAAAAAACAAAAAGGTTTAACAATAGGCTAAGCATGCATCTGCGTCTGTGCTGAGATCAGTGATTTTATTCGTCCTCAGTAAGTGCTTTATCCCGGTCAGGGTCACGGCGGATACGGAGTGTATCCTAAGAATACCGTGTGATGGGACGAAAGGCTTCAGGCACACACACATATTCCCATTCCCATTCATCTAAGGGCAATTTAAAGTCACGAATCCACCTACTAGCATGTTTTTGGGATCTGGAAGGAAACCAGAGAACCCAGAGGAAACCCTAATGAACACATCAACAAGATACAGGAGCTTTATGGGACAATCACTTACATTTCACATGATTAATACTACAGGTCACGCGAAGGTACGGTTCACCACGATGTTCTCTGCAAAAAACATGCCTTCAATGTGAAAATAAATGAATCGTGGGAGATAACGACATGGAAAAATAAAATACCTTGCATGTGAAAGGTCTGCGTGAGAAACGTGTGAAACAGAACGTCTGTTAAACGTCCAAATGTGGGAGAAATAAAAACACAAGCATTACACGCAAAAATTAATGATTCATGTCAGAAATTCAAGTGTGGGGAAAAAAAAAAACACTCATGTGAACAGTCGCGTTGTGAAAAATGAGTGAAATAACATGAAATGTCTAAAACATACAAACAAACAAAAAAAAAAACATACAAACTTAAATATCTTATTAAGTGAAAAATCTAAAATGAAGGAAAAATCATGTAATATTTTTTCATTATGAGATTTTTATTCAGCAAATATAATATTATTCACACATTTGCTGTATTAGTGCAATAATTTTGCCTCTTCCTTAAAAAAATAAATTAATCTGGAAATAGGCTTAATTCACTTACATTTGTTCAAAAGCAATGTAACAGATATAAATATTAAAAGAATTTGACCATGTTAAAGATATTTAACTTTTTATAAATATATGTTTTTGCATGGAATCCTGGTGTTAGACCAGAAAATATAAAAGAGTAAATGAAAACTGAAATAAATTATTTTAGCAATTGAAAATATCTAAGTTAAGGGCAAATATATATAATATTTTTATAATTAAAGGATAATTCTAAAACATTAGACAACATATTGTTATGTGGTTAGGTGCTTTTATACATTTCAGGCTTTAAATGTTCCTATTCCGATGTCTATGGTTTGACTATATTTTAGACATTTTCACGTGCCAAATGGCATTTTTTTGACGTACAGAAGAAAGAATGTGAGGGTATATATTAAATTGCCTATCGGACATTTCGTGTTTGTCGTCCTGTGCATCTGAAATCAGGTATTGAGGGCTGAAGGATTGATGGCATCGCAGGTCACTAATAGAGGAATGAATCAGATCAGGCAGAAACAGCATCTTTTCCAATAAACGTGACGAGTGACAGCGCACGCTATCGACAGCTTCCTTCCTCTGGCAGTCAAGGCGAAAACGAATGACTGCTATATTTTCTATGACACTATTAGGACGCTTTAGGAGCGATGAGTGTTGAAATCTGTGACAGCTGTGTAAGTTTACATGTGGCGTAGAGACAGAGCTGTGGATTCTAAAGATATGGTATAAAATGTCTGCTAGGAATTTCTTTAGAAGGAAAGAAGTAGCTGTTAATGTGCTGATTAGCCAAAGTGGGTTAATGTGTAATTATACAGTGTTACGCAGGAAAAGGTTAAAAGCAGGTGTGTGTCTGCTCACAGGCGTGTCTCAGACTATGTGATTAACAGATTGCGATTTGTGAAGCTGCAGAAATGTGTGTGATGAGTAGCACAGGGAATCCTCAGGGTTCGCTTCTTTCTCCCTTTCTATTTATTCCTTTCCTCTTCTGACTTTAAGTAGGATTTCAGAGTCACAGCTCCTGAGGAAATTTCACAGCTGAGTAAAAGATCCGTCTCCAGATTCAGATGCTTTTACAGCTGGTCTTTTTAGTTTTATTTTCAATGAATTTATCTACAGTAACTGTTTTATTCCGTATTCCGTACAGCGTCACAGTTCTCCCTTGTTTTGTCCTGTCCTGTCTTCTCCTGTCCTCTCTTGTACTGTCTTTTCCTTTCATGCCCTCTCTTGCCCTCTCCTGTCCTTTCTTGCTCTTTCCTATCCTGTCTTGCTCTGTCCTCTCCTGTCCTGTCCTCTCTTGTCTTGTCCTTTTCTGTATAGTCATGTCCTATTTTGTCTTGTCCCACTGTTCTGTTTTGCCCTCTTC